>LWMK02000068.1:91618-350988 GCA_001693075.2 Taenia saginata | reverse complement strand
CCATCCCCCCCCCCCCTATATGGAATACCAAGCAAGTTCCTTCTCCCCTCACCATTTATTCATTTAAATCAGACTCTTTGTGGATGTAAGAATGAGTGGCGAAGAAGACACCAATGTGAGCACCCCAAACCTGAACTGTAACCCTCTACTTCCTTCACTTTTTATAAAACAAAAAACGAACCTTCCTACTTCCCAACGGGATGACGATGTGATGACAACACGTCCCTCCAAATATTCCACAGAGGCTTGTAACCGGAAGAGCAATGTTTCTGGATGACATGGAAAAAGATCACCTTTGAGACAAATCTGTGATTTACTTGTCATCACCCTATCCTTGTCCCTAGTTCTCAAACATCATATGCACCATCCATGGATGAATGAGAGGCTCCATACCCTGTCTAAAGTCGCGCCAAAACCACACCGAATCTGCAGGTGTGACGCACATGTGGTCCGAGCTGCCGTGCAGCGGCCGAGGCCCCGCGGATGAGGAAAAAGGGAAGCTGTTGTACACATCACCCCAGACCTCCAACAATTCACTGAACCGAATGCACCATCAACCTCCGACTAACGTTGAATCCGCTATACCGAGTAATCTCTTCCCCTCCAACTCTTCCGTACCATCAAATTTTGGATAACTCCATCCAAAATCGTCATCAAACAACTTGCGCTGATTGACTAGAAGCGCCTTCGAAACTGTCCGTCTTCGCTTCTTCCTTGTAGAGAACTCTTCCCAATAATCCCGCCTGGCTCCCCGCTTAACCATAGAAATTGCACCCCATGGAGGCAATTCAACGACAGGAGGAAGGCCACACAAATTTGAGGAGGTAGAAAGTGGCCTGACTCCACGTCTCCAAAAGAAGCAAAATGACAGAAAGTATCAAGGTGCAGTATGAAAGACCCCCTAAATTTATACACAACAAAAAGTGCCTTTGTCTGAGCCACTAGCGCTGCTCAACACCGGTGCTATCTGAAATCGAAAAAGAAGAGGAAAATAAATGTAGGGAAGATAGAAGACTTTTGTCCGAAAAGAATGACAGAGTTAACTCGGCAACCTAAACGTGGAAGATGGAGAGTCACTCAGGAGACTCCCCTCTTGTGCATTTTCCACAGAACTTACACTGGATGACGGGATTATCCCAAATTTGAATGAACTATTAGTCTTGGATGGCCATTATCGTGACAAGGACCTTATGACCTTAATTGCATGAGAAAAGTACACTTTAGCCCTAAATAATCGTTCAAAGGCAGGTAGCGTCACTCTATCTTCTTTATCGTCAAAACAACGCACCCGACGCATCGATGGTTTTCGTCGCCGGGTCTTCCTCAAACTTTTCTTCCACTTCTTTCTGCTCCCCCCTCTGCACCGCTCCTTCAGCTACAACAGGACTGGGAGACTTCGACTTGAAAGAAAAGCATAAGAATTTGAGGGGCGTGGCAGGTAGAGAGCAGAAATGTAGTGAACAGAAAGGCATACCAACCTGAAGAACCTCGTCGCGAAGCGGAGTGGCCGAGCCAGACGAGGGTGCATTGTCCGCTTTCTTCCCCGCTTCAGTCCCCTCCTGGGCCGACGTCATGGCCGTCGTTGTGGCAGCTGCTGCCGGTGCTGCCTCAGCAGATGATGTTTGCAGGGGAGAGAGCTCACGTTCTAACACCTCAAAAACGCCGCGAGAGATGTGTGTGCGCTGAAAGGCACACAGAGAATTAGTCGGGTCGTCAGTCTTCCTGTTGGTCTGCCAATCCACCTACCTGAGCAGAGGAGAAGTTGTCCACGTAACGACGGACTTGAGTGCGCAAGTTCGGCTCTCGCGTGAACACGGATTGCAGCTGTTGTGGTGGCAACTGAAGTAGCACCTGGTAGCTCTGCGGCTGAGTTTTCACACAACAACGAATGAAGCCGTCCCAAAGAACCTCGCTCTTCCACACCTACGAGATACGAGACAGCACAAATGCATACAATTCCATCTTCAGTGAGTGACTGATTCGATTAAATCAAATGTGTGAGCGGGTGGTGGCTGGGGATAGGAGGATAGAAAGAGCGTACTTGTTTTTGGATAAGACGAAAGAGGACGTTGATAACGTAGCCGGTGAGACGGGGATAGAGAGCTAATGCTTGCATAACGGTACGTAAAAAGAGCGTCGGCACCACTGGACGGTCCAGCAGTTGTCCGATCGCCGCCGACAAGCGCTCCTGGGTGTAGAGAGCACGCTCGGCGAAGCAGTGTAAACAGGCCTGAAGTATCACCCGGATCTCCACGTAGGGCTTCTCTGAGACAACAACAGCACGGTAAAGTGTAATACTCATTCCTACTTATGCGTCAGGAGTAGATCAGTACGGATGAACATACTAGAGGGTTGTTCCGGAGTGGCATTTGGGTCTTTAACGAATTCGAGAAGATGGATGGCCACGAGAAGTTCTTCCGGTGTCACTGGTCCCACAACTGGAGGTTCTTTCGGGATCACTTTCGAAGAAACTTCTGGAGCGCGCGGGTCGGGAGCCGGTTGGGTGGCCACACTGGCTGGAAGCGCAAAGAGGAAAGACGTCGTGCCCATCGCAATGCAATGCAGAGCAATGTCAAGAGACAATGCTTCCTAAACAACCACCTATGTGTGTGTCATGACTCACCATGGAGAAGGCGACTAATAACCTCTTTAACGACCTTTTCATTGAGCTGCACCAGTTGCGGCAGCACTGCAATCACCTCCTGTTTGGTAAGACCCACAATCACTGGGATAAGGCAGCGCACATCGCGGATGCGCTCGCGATATAGCCGACGCACGCGTTCCACCAAAGCCGGTGGAGGCATAATGGGAACATTGAGAGAAGCAGGTACGTGAGCGTGGGGACTTGTTGGTTGCGTTGAAGCCTTCGTAATGGGGCCTGCGGAGGAGGGCGGGGATGGTGGTGATGGTGTTGATGCACGAGCAAAGGCTGTTCTTGGATCAGTGAGAATGTGGATCATGCGTGTGACGAGGGTCTCTGCCCCAGAGGGGCAGTTGTCGAGCAGATGAAGAAGGTGTGGTGAGTGCAGACCAATTTCACAGATCTACCAGTGGAAGGAGGATAGAGACAGTAAGAAATAGAAGGTATAAAAGATTGGAAACACACGTGTGTGTGGGAACTTGCCGATGTGTCCATGAGACGAAGGAGGCACCGGCGCACGATGTCGCTAGCAGCGACATAAAGCTCTGCCAGACTATTAACCAAAGCAAAGGGAATTAAAGACAACGAAGGTAGGAGGAAGAAGAAAACGACGGCATCTCCAAATGGCATAAAATAAAAGCTGGTAGGCAGTGGACTCACGTCAGAAGCAGTTTGCCCGGGTTCCTGGGCATGAGACCAAGGAATAGGTGAGCACAGAGTTGACACGTCTCGTCGCTCCACTGGGCAGTGAGGACTGGCGGTTTGGTGAGCAAATCCACAAACATTTCAGCCGTGGGCTGGGGCTGGAGGATGCGCTTCAGGCACTCAATTGCACGGTCCTGTTCGGGGAGGGAAAAGAACACGAAGAGTGACAGATGAGAATGTGAGCAGTGGACGCAAAAGGATCCCTGCGGAATTCATAAGAACAGTTGCGAATGGATTCGGCTTTCATTCCAGATAAGCAAGGATGGAGAGCAAGGGTGTAACTTTACCTCAACGAGTTTCTCCCATCGCGGGTGCGAATCAGCCAACTGACAGGTGGCTTTGAGAGCGGCCCTACGAACAGTGGAATCCTCACAGGCACAGAACCCCAAGAGAAGGTCCAACAATTCATCCCGTCTCTGCGAAGGCCTCAACTCGATCAGCGAGCGAAGAACCTGCTCTCAGAAAACGGAAAAAAATTAAGAAGAGAGAAGAGTGGAGGGAGGGCAAATAAGAGCTGTACCTGAATCGACATCCTACCACCTCACCTGAAATCCAAACGTAGTCTGTTCGGGAAGTGTGCAGTAGCGCTTCAGTACTCTGATCGCGTTCGCAGTCAGAAGCGGCGCCTCGAGCAACAATCGACCGAAATACCTGCGATGCCGAAAAAAAGCCCATTTATTGCAAATAAATACTCATCCCTGCAAAGCCTCGTTCCCGGTATCCCAATCAGCATTTTACTTGCAGTATCAAGAAAGTTTGGTAAACTGCCAAACAAGAGAAATCTGCACACGCTTGCTGAACATAGCTTGAAGGCAAAGAAAAATTACGGGGACTTGACGCCGGAATCCACAAAACGAGTAAGAATTTCCGTTAAGAGAGCATCGTAGACAGTGAGGGTGCCGAAGTCCTGAAGCATGCCACCTCTACCCGAGGCTGCAGTGGTCGCCGCCGTCATCATCTTCAAGTCACAGTCTCCTTCCTCCTCTTCAACTTCGTCGCACCCTACACGAGCGTCTCGCGTGTCTCCCACGGCCTCCACACCTTCGCGGGCTCGCAAAGCCATTAGCTGTCGGTGTGATTCTACTAGAAGTCGTCGGGCCTCGTCCGCACCCTCTCCTTCGTCGTCAATGTCGTCTTCGCCGCTGCATCCACCTTCCACGTCGTCTACCTCTACTTCGGTACTCGTCAAAGCATCTTCAAATGCGTCAGCAAGCCGAAAGCCGCGAAACGCGGTGTACTCGTGCATCAGGAGATTTGCCAAGAGTTCAAAACCCTCCTTTAGGTTTTCCATTGCATGAGTGATGAGAACTGAAACAAGAAACGGTGGGGGTTTTCAGTGCTTTTGGAAACGACGCCCACCTTCTACCCTATCTTTTCCGCAACACTGCTGTAAGTGTTTAATAAGGCTGCTGCTTATCATGCAATATCCCAGGCAAGTAAGTTTAAACGCTTTGCTGGAGAACTCAAAGTGGAATTGATTAAAATGCCTAGACTTATGACTGCTAGCGTAATCGCAGTCTTTGCACAAAGATGAGCAAAAAACAGGTCAAAAAGGTTGAACAACACGGTTCACTAAAAAGACTTCAGATCTGATAACACGTAAATGTTGGACGAGTGGATGGATAGCATTCAAACAGGAATGTGGTGCAAAGAACTTCACACAGTGTCGGAAGTTAAAGACAATAAAACAGAAGTTATACGTTGAACTGGTGAGCAGGCTTCGAACTTGATTAATGTAGTAGCTACATGCCATGACAACTGGCCAGTCGCATTACCAGCCAGAGATAACGCGACGGTCCAAACAGGTACATTCCAAAGCCATGTGCCCCGCTTCTGACCAGTGGGAACTAACTAATGATAAGAAGAGAAAGGGGATGGGACGAATGAAAGAAGGATAAGGGTTCTTGTCGTTTTCACAACTTACGTGGGTAGAGGTAACTCGTAGAGAGGCGTCTGCTGGGGGGTAGACGACAGAGGAGTTTGATTCGAGCCGCCTCACGGGGAACCATATCGGAGTGTGCGAATACCACCCTGGTGGATTCCTCTGCGACTGAACGACTGTGCGGAGCACACTCGAAGGCAAGGATACGTGAGAAGGCATCTCGTGCCATGCTCTGACGCAGCTGCACGGACAGAGGAACCACCACGGCATCGAGGGAGAAGGGTCGGGCCGGGGCAACGCCTATGCGAGGTGGCAAAATAAAAGAAATTTTAAACATGGGTGAAAAAGTTTTAAATGGAAAAAGGATGGATAGATGAATGCGCAAGGAGGAGAAGGTATTCAAGATTGATAACTTCAATTAAGCTGGTCCTCTTTGGTGGGGCAGTTTCAAGATAAAGATGCGAATAGTGCAAAGAAAGGATAGAGGGATCAGCATGAGAAAAATCCATGGAAAGACAAAGAGTCGAAAAACCGTCATGGTGTGGATAAACGGATGGATGGATCGATGTATGAATAGGTCAGAGAATATCACTAAGAACTCTACCAGTGGAGGGTAGTAGAGAAGCCGGTGGCAGGGAGGGACTGAAAGCCACAGGCGCCGATGCAGTGACCTCTCCCGTTGAAACTGCGCCCCGCACGACGCTGATGTTCATCGGCTTGGTAGTAGTATGCATTCTGGCTGCATGTTCCTTCATGAAGGCAGCTTCGTCATCCTCATCGATCTTATCGTTGCTTCGCCTGGCCAACTAAAGGAAATGATAAATAATTATGAGATTGGCTACATGGGAACGATAAAAGTGCTTCATGTTGCTAATCCTGCTAGGTAAGCGGACTACTTTTGCAAGCATTAGGCTTGAAGGACAGATTCACGTTAGGAACGCTAAACCGCCTCCGTCACCAATGACCTCATTTCCTTTGCGATCTTTACAGAACATTATAGAAACTGGAAATAAATCCATACCATTTTTGACAAAAACGAGGATGAAAAGGGGGAGAGAGGAGAATCAAAAAAAGAGATACGCACCCTTAGAGCAGCCCTTCTGCTCACAGATTCTTCATCATCACCACCACCGCCAACACTACCGACCCCACTACCACCGCCGTCTTCGCCCCTTTCGGTGGCGCTATCTGCCATCAACTGACCAAGCAACGCGCGATTCTCAAGATTCACTCCCTCCTCGCCGGCTGCAGCAGTCGCCCAGACGACAAGCTGAGCGGCCAGCAAACGAGCCAAGTGACGCACTTGAGTAGCGGTTCCAGCCGCAGCAATTGGTGTGTAAGTGGCATCGAACGCCGCCGGCATATGGGATGGAAGAGTGACCATGCTGAGGCACGCAAAGAAGGGAAGGTAATGGATATCCTCATCATTAACAGCCTACAGTATTACCCACTCATTCTCAATCACCTTAGAAGAACCAAGTCCGCTACATTGGCGGTGGTCAGTTTTGGCACGAGGCGAGCGGTGATCTCCTCAATGCTGGGAATCGCTTCCTTGGTCGACGAGACAATAGAGGTGGAGGCAGCGACAGAGGAGGAGCCAGAGTCCATGCGAGGCCGTTTAGCAACCTTCACAGCTTTTCTTTCCCCTTCGTCATCATCTTCCTCCTCATTTCCAAGGCCTGACTGCTTTCTAGACAATGAATCAATATGACTACGTTTGCTTGAGGATGGTGCGACCGGTGAATGTGGTGCCAATTTAATAGGAATGACGCCGGAAATCTGTATAGAGGAAAGAGGACACAATTTTCGAGAATTTTTAGGGAAAAAGCTGAGGAAGGTATCAGATGACCAACCTCCTGTTGAGTAGCACCCAGATCCGTGAGAAGAATTATGATTCGACCTTGGTATCCCGCGTTGGTGGCAGAGTGCTGAAGGAGACGGAGGAGCGCCGATTTCAACTTCCTTCGCGCCGAATTGACTTGAGCCTGGGTGAAGTGTGGCGGGAGGTTTACTAAAAGGCAAAAGATAAAGCGTTTGTGCAGAGCCAATTTCTGGAGAAGTGCAGAAGTTTACAAAACCACACCATGAATGGTTTCAAAGGACTGCACAGCCTCATTACAGAACTGCGGACGTTGACGAGCAATGTTGCCAATGCTATCAATAAGAGCATCGAAAATCAAGCTAGTGACAACGGATCGAAGAGCTCCGTCGTCTCCGTGCATCAGAGGTAACTTTGTCAGGCCTGAGAAAAGTCGTTCCGCCTCATCCGATAAGCGTCGCGGACGAACGAGACAAATCCCCGGTAATGGATTGACCGAAGACGGCGCTGTACTGGCAGTAACGATGCTCTTCAGCAAGCTGTTAGGCAAGTCAGGAATTTGGTCTAGAGTGAGTTCTGTTGAGTTGGAAAGGCTCTCGGAATTTGGAACTCGTCTAGACTGCTGTACAACTATAGCCTCAATGAATTTGATGATATCCACGCGAGCAGCATCATTGAGATTAGCGCAGAGTTGTGTCAGAATACCGGGTGGGGGTGGAGTGACAGAACTGCCCGGCATAACCGACACAGAGGAGGGAAGAAGCAGGCGGATTATTTCATCTTTAAAGACAACAGCAGTACGGAAAGCCTCAAGGGAAGTGTCGGCTAAGGAACCGGACTTAATACCACCGCCAGTCATGGCTCCTGATTCGATGACGCCATACTTGACGGCACGTGTTAGGGACCGACTGTATATCATTCTCATTGTTCCAATAATAGCTCGTATGATACCCGAAGACGGTGGATCAGAGTGGAGCGCCAAGCTGAATAAGTGAGACAAACAGGCGACGGATTTTACGATGAGGCTCCCGTCCAATAAGCTAAAAAGGAAATCGGTGTTACAGAAATTGGGTCAAAATAAGACAAAGCGGTACCATGGTAGTATTCTCACCATGTCTCTTCAATGAACTTTATGACAAATCGCCTCAACTCATTATTTGGATAGTGCTGGAAGGCAACAACTTCCTAAAGGGGCGATTATTAATGCGAATAACTTCAACCTCAAAGAAGCTATCAAGCAAAGAACGGTCGTAGTTGATTATCAATTCCTTAACTTGATGGAGACATTCCAGTTTTTCCCTTGTATCGTTGGAGTACGTCGCCCTTCTAAGAATTCCTGCGACCCTGTCAAACTGACTGCCACCCATTTGGGGATGCAAGCTGAGCAGAGAAAGAAGGCACAAGCGCACCGACTTGATGACCTTGACTAATTATGAATGTTCCATGTCAAAATTATAATATAATAATAAAATGCTTTATTGAAATCATACCATGAAACATTGAAAACATTTTTAGTTTACACTCTGCATAGCATTCATTGACCCCCAAAAAATAGTACTAACGTGGAGCTTATGAATTCAAACCCCGAGCGTAGCTTTCCGAGACTCCCTTTAAGAAAAAAGAAGGCATATTATTAGAACAGAATACATATTTTTTAAAACAGAGGGCCTAGGGACTGCTAGCACGGCCTGTAGGCCAGCCAACTGACTAATACAACATGGCCACCCAAGTGACCGAAACCGACAGCTCGAAAAAACAAAGTAGTACACGAAGGTTTGAGGTTAAAGGCTGATGGGTAACCATGTCAAGAAGCACCCTGTAATCCTTCGTTTGTTGAAAATGCCGGTTTTGGTCACTTGGGTGGCCATATAGCCTCCTGGCCGTGCCAACAGTTCCCAATCCCCCTGTTTTCAGAACATATATTCTGCTCTGCTACAATGTCTTCTTTTAACTTAAAAAAGTCTCGGAACGCTACACATCTCTCTTCCAAATTTAAAGGTTACAAAAAACAACCGCATTGCATATTGCCTTCAGTGTTGCATCTCTTCTTAGATAGAGCACCAGATACGATAAAGCAGTTGTTAATTGTAATACTTTGTTTGTTTAAACTGCCGGTTTCGGTCACTTGGGTGGCCATTTTGTTCTAGCCGGTTGGTCGGCCTCCGGGCCGTGCCAACAGCCCCCAAGCCCCCTGTTTCCAGAATACATGTATTCTACCCCCAGTACTATGCCTTCTCTTACCTTGAAGGAAGTCTCGGGACGCTACATTAATCATTGTTAAATAGTTTGCTGGTAGATTGATATCAGTAGCTTTTAGGTAGTTACTAATGTTCGTCAAACTGTTACAATTAGTTAGTGCAAAACAGGATAAGGCACCAAAGCCAAGTATTTTTTGCTTACGGCTAAAAAATGGTACAGAAAATGGTTCAAAATAAGCCAGAGTGGTACCGTGATATCATTCTCACCATGTCTCTTCGATGAACCCCGATCCATCTCGTGGCTAGGGGACAAATAAGGCACCCTACAATACTACCTGAAGAAGCACTTGTGATACTTTGTTTGTTCGAACTACCGGTTTAGGTCACTTGGGTGGCCATCTTGTTCTAGCCGGTTGGTCGGCCTCCGGGCCGTGCCATCAGCCCCCAAGTCCTCTGTTGCCGGAATATATATATTCTGCCCTAGTACTGCGCCTTCTTTTACCTTAAGGGGAGCCTCGGGACGCTACAGCACTTACCATAGACTTAAATATTTTTTTAAAATAATGAACAATAGACAAAACATTTAAGCTACAAACTTTAAGCTTCCTGTTTTATGGCTTTATCAATTGCAGCTATTTTATGCTGTGCTTTATGTTGTTTTCCTAACAAAATTAAATTGTGTTAAAGCAGGTTTATTAAATTTTTTGTGTGTTAAGATAAACTTTGGCAGTTCTTACTATTTCGAGAAATAGTCCAATCGTGAGAATCCTGCTGCTGCCTTTCGACCTTGAATGACTTACAAAGTTTGCATTCTGGCCTTGCCGCTCGCGTTGGATGGGTGCTGCTTGAAAATGCGTTTTTTGTTCCCTATCCTTGCGTTCCGTGAAGAAGTATCTCCCACTTTGCAACTCTTTCGGCAAATTGATCTTGACAAGGATGGTCTTATCTCCAAAGATGATGTTAAAATTTTCCTAAGACAATTCGACTTGAAACTGACCAAAAATAATTTAGATATCTTAGCCGAGGTAGGGCAGTGTGCCTAACGACTGGTTTTTTAATAGAAGTCTGTTTTAGAGTTTTCTTGAACGCTGTGGTGTTAAGCCTGATGGTCGCGTCAATGCTAAGCAGTTCGCTCACTATGTTCACGAACAGGATCGACATCTTTCGCCGATCTATGCCGAAATGGACCGAAACATGCAAGGCAGGGTTGACCTCTTGGACGTACAGGCCTATTTTATAAAACTCGGCATTCCGATCGAACCATCCGAGGCCAAGCGGCTTCTACGTCGCATCGATAAAAACAATGACGATTGTATTGAGTATGAAGAGTGGCGAAAGTTTCTCCTCTTTCTCCCAATTAGTGACCTTGCGAGTGTCACCCAATTTTGGCGCCATGGTGCGGTGAGTTTAGTGTTTCACTCTCCTCCATAAACTCGTCTCTTTGTAATCCTCATCGTCAATAGAATGCTTTGGTCTGCCCTAGATTCTTGACTTATCGGTGGATCCCGTGGTTGCTATTCCCCAGTTTATGAAGCATGAACATTCTTTAAAACGTGACGTCTTACAGCTGATTGCCGGTGGCACGGCCGGTGTTGTGTCCCGCACTTGTACTGCTCCGGTAGATCGGTTGAAGGTTATGCGTCAAGTGTACGGCTACAAGCATAAGCAAAGTGGTTTTATTGAAGGTAAAGTGGTACAATTGTTAACGTGCTATTCAGCTTATCGATATATGCTGCGAGAGGGTGGTGTGTGGTCTCTGTGGCGCGGGAACTTCATAAACTCCATTAAAATCGCTCCTGAAACCGCGGTTAAGTATACCACATATGAATGGTACAAACGTTTTCTCATGGACATGGATGATGACGGGTTTTTCGATCGGCATCCTGTCATTACAAAATTCGCCTCTGGCTCCTTGGCCGGTCTCACCGCTCAGTCTGTCGTCTATCCTGTGGAGGTGGGTTCTGTCATGCCTTTTTCCCCTTTTTTGGCTATATCCTGCTGTTGTCTGATCTGCTGCACATTAGTCTAGTGCATTTGTTAATCAACAAAGTGAGGGTGTGGTTGCCCCACCAAAGTACAGTGTGCCGACATAATGGATTTCGGCTAGTTAGGCTTCAATTTCCATTGGGTAAACGGCGTAAAGGAATAACTTGGTGGTAAGTAACCGGCTATTGGTTATCACAACAGTATTGGGCCATTTAAGTCGAACAGTTTTGTCGGGGCGATTAGCAGCTTCTGTTAAAACTCACTTATTGCCTCCAAATTGGTATGGAATTCCTGCTAAAAGGAGACCAAATCTAAGATTGGTGTGGGGTTGGACAATTCGCACGGGCAGAAAAGGGCTCTTTAAAACAGGCTTTTATTAGCCTAACTCGAAACAAGCCGTGAAGAGCAAATGGGCTGGACAGCCTTTTACTTAATGTGAATTAAAAGCTGTAGGCGTTTCCTTGAAACATCTTTGTTGCCATAACGTTGCTACCTGATTCTTTTCCATTCTTTGCTGGGTTTACCCTACCTAACCGCCGGTAGCATATTTTGGCCCCAAACCCGTTAATACCCTTGTACTGTTGCTTGTGATAATCCTTGCAAAATTTGTTGTTTAATGGGATAGATGAAAATGCTCCACAAGCAGTAGGAACTGAGGAAAGAGGACAATTTGATCAAAGCATGCAAAATGAGATTGAGGTTGATTGCTCAGACACTCCGTCGCTGTGGGTGATGTTCCCTCAGTGACTACGACGGGGGTCCATAGGCCATACTGACGAATCTGAATTAAATTCACGTTTTGATTAGTAAATACGCCAAGGTTGGATTTATTGTGTACAAGTTATAATCACTCTCGACGGGGTTTTGTTTAAGTTTTCTTGCCATGATACTAGGTCCTCAAGACTCGGATGTGCCTTCGAAAAACAGGACAGTACTCTTCTGTGGCAGACTGTGCTGCCCAGATCTACAGGGAGTTGGGCATCCGTGGCTTCTTCCGCGGCTATGGGGTTAATTTGGTTGGAATCATTCCCTACGCCGGCATTGAACTAGCTACTTATGAGGTAAGTACTCTTGTGCATCCATGTGTACAAACAATCATTTTCTCTTTTATGTTTTTAGTGGCTGAAATCGGCTTACATTCATCGCTATATGAGCCATATTCTACGGCTATCACCCCGCGTCTTTCCCGATCCTCAGTGAGTTCTCTCCAACTGTGCACTATGCTCAGTCGCCTCATTTGTTTGTGCCATTCAAACGCTTTCCATTAGTCGTTTTCACGAGGTTCCCAGCGTTCCTTGGCTCACACTAACGTTGTGTCAAATTCTAATCTCAACGTGAGTGCATTTCAGGTTTGCAGCGTTTTGCCGTTAACCTGTTCTCAATTCTCACGTCTTGCATTTGGAACGGCTTCCAACATCGCTTTGAGGCCATAGCAAAGGCATGAGCAGAAATTTACGCGTCTTTACTAAACTGACATTCTCCAGGCTGTTGCGGTAGCTCACTTTTGAGGCCTCGATGCTCCTCTGACCCGTCTCTAACGTCACGTATTCCTTTTGAATAGCTTACTTCTTCGTTATGAGGATGAGTCTGAGTTCGTTCAAAGCTATTTACGAGATTACGATTTGAAGACGGTGGTACACTCAGTCGTGGTTGTTTTCCAACTCTACAGCGCGACTTTGTGCTGTGGCTCTTTACCTAGAAGTATGCTAAGTTATCTTGCATCCGTGCTCAGTCTATAAAGTCTGAATGGAGAGAATTAGGGTGGCAAACCTGTTCCACAGTGCACTAAAGGAGGTTGTATTTTTGCTGTGCTAGTTTCACTCCACACACTGTCACTTGTCACGCCTGACGCTTGGGCTAAAATTGATCTACAAAGTTGAGATGTCTTATTGTTCTACCGTGACACCGATTCCCAGCAGTTCGACTGTGATTTGAAAGTGCTAGTCATAGTCCTTTTACTTATTTCACGATTAAACCATCCTCTCGTGGCAAAGCATGTTTTAAGGAGTCGATACAGATGGCGCTTGGATGTGGTTACAAGACCATTTAGGCCCTATTTTACCTAAGGTGCCGTGAAAACGGCCATTGTTTAAGGACGTGAGAGCTTAGGCCGTATCCTGGGCGGAGATAATAGCTTAACACACGGTTAAGGTCACGCAGTAGCGGTCGGGCTTTGGGAGCGGCCTTGTTAAATAAGAAAATCAGTTCAGCCGTGTGTCCATTTCAAGGCAGTTCATTCCTCAGTTTTTACTTGTCCGAAAGGTTTTTCATTTGTGAGCTTCGGAGATAGCAGGCGAAAGTGGTGAATGTGTATGAAGTGCGGGGGTGGTGATTAATGCAGCCTCCTATGAATAAAAAAGTCTGCGAACCCACCGTTATTTGCATCCGTAGGCGACTCTAAGCACAGCGGTGCGGTACTGTAACGCTCTGAATATCAGAGGACGAATGACCGCACTTTCGTCGGGGGTGATCCTGTCAACAGTGGCGCCGCTTCCATCTCACAGCACATGAGCCGACATACGACTCGTCAAATGCAGAAAATAAAGTTGATTGCTCTCTCTGAAGTCCTGACTAGCAAAGGATGAACCTGATGAGGAGCCCTCTACGACATTATGTAAGAATTGTATGTTTCCTCCCCTTACAGCGGCGCCAACCTCTACATCCATCCCCCTTCGCACATAATCCCTCTGGTTGCGGCCACCTCCTCGATGGTGGGCATTGTGGCGACCTATCCAGTGGCTCTGATCCGAGCCAAGATGCAGGCGGCTTTCTACTACAGCCCCAAACCGTCTGGTTCACAGCGGACAGGCGTAGTCACCCAGCGACCTGTCACTGTGCCCTCCCTGCTGCGAGCAATCTGGCATGACGATGGGCTGATCGGCCTCTACCGGGGGCTTGGGGCCAACCTCGTCAAGGTGTTACCTGCCACGGCTATCTCTATGCTCACCTATGAGACCATTCGTCGGGAGGTAAATTTGGGTCCTATGGGCTCTGGCTGATGCCTCGGTCTCAGTATCATCTCAATGTACAGAAAACTTATCGTATTTTCCCTACTACTGCTAGTGAAAATTGAGAGAAAAAAATCTGTTGTGCTATCCTCGTTTTGACTCCTTTTTACTTGCCTTTCTGAGGCGGTGGCGCTTGGGTAATCTCTTCTCCCAACAGATTGGGAGAAGGGGCGAGCCATGGCAAGCAACACTTTCTCACCTGATTAAATTTTCTGGCCTAATTTAAGTTGTTCGTGTTTTTTGTAGAGAAACACGACCTCCTCTGAGGGCGTGGCGCTGCGTGCCATTACGAAACAGTTTTAAAGTTCGCGCAACGGTTTAGTTGGGAGGCTTTGGGCATGACTACGAGACGACAATGAAACCTCGGGGAGGCTGAAAAAAAAAAACTGGGCGCGCCGTCAGTCCGTCATTTGAGTGACCTTCCTGTGCTCAACTTAGGCGGTTGGGTACGAAAGCGAAGGGAATACTGGGAGATTTGTACTACTGGGTCAAAAGTTCCCCTCCCCCCTCCCCACATAGCAACCGATGTATCCATAGGAAGGTGTTGTCATGTTTCTTTTTTTCGGACAAGGGTAATGAAAGGCTAACAGCGGTCACCTCCCCTAGGTCGACTTTTTGACCAGTTGACATCTGGTCGCGTTTAATAGATGATTGTATAAATTGACGCATGGAATGCGGCTCCAGCGATCTCAGCCGTGCACAACACCCTCTCTCACCTTCAATTTGCGACGGGCCATCAATCTCCTGTGTTTATGAACGCTTTTTTTTCTACTTTGTGAGAGCTAGGAACAAAAATTATGCAATCGCTTTCATGCACAGGGAAGAGAGTTGGGCTTGTGAAAAGACTTATGTCTTGCAGACTTCAATGGAGTTGATATTTTTTTAAATGTGTTTTCTACATTGATGCAAACGTGTGCTTAAGAAGTACTGCTTTGAATGTTACAATGTTATAAAAAGGACTTATTTGCCCAAGAGTAGAATGATTCGCTGTCACAGAAGGAGGACTTCCGGGACCCCGGTTAACGGTCGAGAAAATGATGGTATGACCTTTACCGTATCAATGTAGACCGCAAATTTTCGGTGGCTCCATCTATGACCCCAGTAAAAGTATGGTGGACTGAAGTTTCGAACTTTTAAATTTAACTCCACTAGAAAGTGTCCTCGAAACAAAGAGTAATTAGGTGACTTTACATACCACGTGATCGTTTCGACTACCTAATCATTTGTGTGGTATAAATATTTATGTAGACCTCGTAATTGCAGGTGATAGTATTTAATGCACCCTTTGTTTAAGAAGCAGAATTTTATGACAAAAGGTTGCCTAAGTCATAAACTACTGGACCTCCATTTGTTGGGTGGACTCTAGCACTACCTCAACCCAAAAATGCTTTTATCCTTTATATTGTGGGCTGACATAAAGCTCTAACTCCCAAGAAACCTATTCTTGAGATGTAGCCTTTTGTAGTTATGTACACTGTGTGGCGATTTCGCTACGTGCTTAACCAATTTTAAAGAACATTATGTGCTCCAATCAGCACCGAGATGCGCTCGCCAATCAGATCGCTGAAATGCAATTATTGACCAATCAGAGAGCAGAAGCGAAGGGTATGTCCAACCTGGGATTCTTTAAGCTTGACAGCAGGCAAACTACCGAGCCAGTCTGCCCAGAAGCTGAGTAAATGCTACCTTTGCTGAGCGCTTCAAGATGCAGACATTACTAAAAGAAAGTATTGTATGATGTAGCATGCAAAGGATTCGCCATTTTGGTTGGCTTGGATTTGCACTGGTAGACGGGAAGTTGGCTGCATCAGTCGTGATTAACCCTTTGTGGGGGCGTTTTGAGTCCATCTGGGGTAAAGCCACAGCATTGTCCTGTCTTTAGGTGGGACAAGTTGTTTTTAATGTGCTTATGCAAGAATCGCAAACTGTTTACACTAGCAATGGGACTAGGGTATGTTTTTTTTCTGTTTACGCATTTTCGTCCTGATAATTGTTGTGTCGGACACACATCTCCGCCATGTACGAAGTATAGTGGCCATCCTATCGAAGCGTAGTCTTGGCTATGGCTAGGATTTCTCGGTCCTTCCGTAGGTAGCATTCAAACCATTCTTCATTTTAGCATGCATAGCACAGAGTGGGGGATTAGAAGAAACGGTAAGTGAATCGAGATAAGACATTTGAATGCATCAATTTTCGGTAATCGCTCCTATCACGGGAACTCGAGATCAGATTTATTAAAGAAGAGCTTTTGAAAAGGTACAAAACCATTTAGGGAGATATGAAGTGCAGGCAAGACAGTCTCAAAATACTGGAACTGCAGCTTCATGACTTCCATCATGAGAGTTAGTCACTTTGGGACCCTGGAAAAGGATATACAGGTAAAGACGATCAAGGACTTAGTAATTTTTGCCAGAGTACGGAAGTTGCAGAAAAAATTTAAGGTCATATAGGGCTAGGTAGCGCATTAATTAAGCCGCTTGAGGCATTCACTGAGGTGTGGGCTGGGGTTTGTGCCTATATGCCGGTGTTTTTTTATGCTTCTGGGGTGCAGGAGGATACATCGCTCCCGTATTAAAGACGAAAAGTAGTGAGGCGTTGGATAAATTACTGTCAGTACACACAGTTTGATTACGATTTACCAACCGATGCCAAAGTGTGTATATCCAAGGTTTCCTGGACGGGCGCTACCATGACTGGCCCCTCAAGAAGCTCTAATGAAATTCTGTGTAGCCCTTTTCATTCAACAAGTGCATTGGTAGCTCTGATGTCTTTGCAGCACAACCAACAACGGCTAAATGGAGTAGAATGATTTAAGTAATATTATGCAATTAGTCGGACACAAACATTAGATCCGCGAAAGAGCGATCAGGTCATACGATGGTGGCATGCTGTGCATGCTGCTCATATATCTGCCGGTAAAGCGAACGCTTCGATTGCACTAACACCGACCATTATCCACGAGGAGAGAAGCCTTGAATACTCCCAAAGCTATACTGCTATCAGAGTCTGATTTAAGCGACTAAAAAAATCGATGATTTGCGATGTTCAATCACTATAAGGAATGCATTAACCACTTAACGAATTTTTGTTAATCATGGTTAGGGTTCGAAATGATAACATAATCTGCTACCACACAAAAGCAAAAATTTTTTTAATGAACACAACTAAATTAAGTAAAACTTTAAAACATCATCAATTATTATAAAATTCAGCTGCGTTATAACTAACCAGTACTTATGCTCCCAATTGAATGGTCTTCCTAGCTTTGCAGGATGGCAGATCCGATAACTGGGATTGGGATTGTTACCTCACTTTCAAGAGTTCCGAGCCACTATATGGCGGTAGACCGAGCTTTAAATTTAAAGTTTACTGCTATTTTGATAACGTTGGTGTACTTCTACGCACGTGCACTACAAGTCTCGATTTTAACTGAGAGTTTACGTATACTTCAGGTAAAATGGATCAAAGACACCCACGAGGAAGCTGATTTTGGCAAGGAGAATCTTTTGCGCAAGTCTTCTCGCTTTTTGGTTTTGGAGAAGATGCCGTGTAGCAAGAGCTCTCCTTGCGATGTTCTTGTGGAACTCGCTATCGTTGCTAACAAAGATGCCGTTCCTCCTAATTTTACCCCGATCGAAAGGACACTGGACACACGTATGCTTCTCATGCTGATGCAGTTTTGGCTTTTTTACTTGCGTGTTCATTTGCGTGCTATTTTAATACTTTCTTTTCTACTTTAGGTGAACGTTGCTTCAAAGGGAAATATTTGTGTGCTAAGTATGATACGTGGAAGCCGAATATGACTGCGGTGACGGATGTCGTTGTCTTCAAAAACTCCAGAGATGTCCTTAAAGGCCATGCCCTGGTCGGGTGGGTTTAGACTTCGGGCCACTCAGTCCTATGGAGAACCGCTTCTTTCACTTAGTACTTTTTAGTGAGTTGTCAGAGCAACGCATCTTGGCCTGCGTTTTGTCCAACCTTGGGAGCAATGCTTCTGTCAGGAAGAAGGCACCTGGACGGCCGCCTGAGGTGCCCCGGAAGCCAATCATTTACAGTCGTGGGTTTCGTTTCTTTTCCAACTATTTATGTGTTCACTCTTACCATATCCTTTCTTGTATCACGCTCACCGACCCTTAGCTTCCAACTACATGCCTATACTGCAAAAAAAACTGGTTAAAGTTTTTAACTTCCTGACCTAGTATGTGATGTGAAACCAAATTGTGCCGTTCGTGCGCATTAACAAAGTACTTTGCCTAAATCCACTTCAGTTCATCGTGTAATTACAAGTGGCCTTTTAACGAATGCATTTTTCATAATGGTGTACGAATGAATGGTTGCGAAGCGGCGAAGCGATTGCCATTTCCTCTTGCTCATTTGTGCCTCTCTCTGATCCGGTTCTACTTGGTAGGAACCGCTGACAGCAGAAAGCTCTACACTGTCAATTTTTAAAAAGTTTTCTTTATTAGCGCAGGTAAAGGTCAGAAAATTGTTTTTAAGCTTGTTCTTCATTTCCACTATTTGGATGATCACTGCTTACTAGTTTCTATTTGGATTTAGGGTTTCCTCATATCTTGGCAAATGTTTGTTTGCAAGAATCTAAGATGAAGTAGGGGATTTGGGTCGCCTTTTGGTTTGGTCTCACGCACAGGTTCCTCATCTTCACCTTTACAATTGATGTAGTAGACATTAGAAGTAGGATTTGAATATAACTTTGTAGGTGTGCGACTGGATTCATTGCAAGAAGTATGCAGTATACATGTTAAATTACTTGTGTTTGGTTTTAGCTATGAGTGGTGTTCCCTTTGAACTCACAAGAGACTGCCGAGTTGGCGATTCGGATGATATTGTGAGTCCAGTTCCCTTCACGACTACTATCTTGCCATGCTTCACTGCCCTGCTAATTTTCCTCTCAATCCCTTGCAGATGAGTCGTTATTCGGTCCATCCAAAATCGCGTGAAGCCATAGAGGATCAGGTACGCTTTGTGGAAGTGCCTCTGGTCCATGTGAAATTGATCTGAACTGAAAGTCATCTTTATTTGCTTTTAGTATTTTTTTGATTTTACCTTGGAAAAGAGTCTGAAGGCGTCCTGAAAGAGGTGGTCGTTGACATGGACTCGAATATACGCTCAGGCACCTTCTTCTTACCTTTCATTGACGTTTATTTTGTCTTGAAGATTATGAGCTTTACTGTGTCTTTCTTGGGTGTTGGTGGAGGTTGGTGGCTGGCGGTAGGTTTGTCCGGGGGGGGTGTTCACCCGGCAGGTGAGCTCTGCTCGACGTCTTGGGGCCGCAACGGGCACTGCGGTTGGGGTTACTGGTAGGGAGGGGTCAGGGGGGTGCGTGGTGAGCGCAATGATTAAAAGTCTCAAAGGGGGTGCCAGTATGGCCAAATCAGGAATGGTTGAATGAGTCCGTCGTGTATTTACGAATTCGTAATCAGGATTGGTTGTTTTAGCGTGTTGACGTTTACGCGCCGGGCTTGACCAGCTAGTTTGAATGGCTCAGGTGTCTGGGTGCTGCTTCCGTGAATTGTTTTGAGCATTCGTTTTAACAATTTTCATATTTTCCGAATTTTCGAGTCTGTATATTCAAAAGTGAAGGCTATTAATGACTCCTTTCCCAGAGTTCCGGCCTGGTATATAATTATGCGTTGTTGATTTATTACATTCTGCCCCTCACAGGGAATCAGTGCTAGTCTTTTGGGGAGGACTTTTTGCTGTTAAACTCCTTTTGCATTGGAAAGGTTTGACTTGGGGCAGATTTGTCTTTGATAGGACTTTACTAAATATCGGATGGAGAAGATTTGGAACGGGGTATGTCTCCTTGTACTCGTCCATGCGTGGCTTAAATTTAAAGTAGTTAGAAGTGCCTTTTTATTTAAAACGTAGGACTATCTTCATGTTGACTAATTTTACTCCATATTGCAGTTTTTGGAGCAGTTACGTCCCCTATTACCAAGAAATGATAACGCAGTCATAGCGAAACTGACGCGGAAATTCTTCGCTACCTCCTTGGCATTCCAGCGCAATGCTCATACTGTGAAATTATTAAACCGCTACATTAATCGCATTCGTGCCTCCCCTTCCAAAGTCTACGTAATTCTTCTAGAACTGAAACGAAAATTAACAAAGTATGAGCCTTCCACGAATGAGGTGTGTTTTTTCTTGATTCCCATTGCCAGGGCATTCTTATTACTATTGCATGCAACCTGTTTTTTTTTAATCTTGGGTCCATTTTTGGTCTGTAATTGATTATTACATGCATCCATGTGATATTTAGGGTCCGCAATTACATTTGTCACATTTTTCTCCATAGAATCGTTTACAGCCCGAAACAAGGTGCTAAGATTTTAGCGTTTGTAAACTTATTTGTTGGTTGATTGATGCTATAGTTTGAGATTCCGCTCTTCTTGTTATGTTCCTTATTTCCCTTGTGGGATTCATTTTTACCGTTGATAAGTGAAAGTACCATATTTCTGAAAATAAGTGCAATTGATTCGTGAACAGAAGCGCATGCTGTATAGAATTAGCCGAAATGCAAATAATCAAAGGTGCTATCTATCTCGTTGGGCTTTTTTGCCTTAGCTATGGGGCTGTATTTTCGTTTCTAGAAATGATTCTTAATGCCTTTGCCGCCTGAAAACATTACATGTGCACATTTCGACAGGATGGCCTATTGGGGTTAAAACAGCAAAGTTTACAATGCGACTAGTTTTGCTAGGTGGAGAGGTGACACGGCCATTGAAATTTTCAGCCGTCTACTGGGTCTTGCGTGCACTGGCAAGACCCCTTCATGTAGTTCTACCCTCACATTTTATTTTTCTAGCATAATCCTGACAGTTGCCTCGTCGCAGTGATCATTTAACTACTGTCTAAAAAAACACGGAAGCGTGATCATTCCTTCAGACGAGGAAAATCCTGTACCTCGTTTACTGCTTTAAAATCCAGTCCTTCAAGGGGGACGGAGTGGTACATTAGTTGTCAGTGTTCTTGATTCTAGCCATGAGCGCATCGGTCCCATAGAAGCCATTCTCAGCTGTCTTAAATCACTCCTTGAGCATGAAGGATTTGGTGACTGCTAAAAAATCTCTACGATCTAATCTGGTGATTTTTTCCTGTTGCCAGAATTCCCCACCGCTCTGGGATACCATTGACCTCTCGAAAAGTTCGCAAGATATCCCTAAACGAAGAGTGGATTTCATCACTCTAACTGAGCCAAGCCCATCAGATTCGATCTCTCGTCGGTGCTCAGAGAAAGCCACACTTTCAGAAATTTCTACGCCTAGAAAGCCAAAACGCCCACGCGTTGACGAATTAACGATCTCTCTTGATGAATCACCGGAGGCCTCCGATACATCGGAACCGAAGTTGGTCAATTCGAGTGAGTCGTGAGGGAATGAGCTATTGCTTCCGCTTTTCGGTAGGAAGAGAGCGTATTTACCAATCGTGCTATCAAGTTTCTTAAATTCGCAAAAATCTGGTTTGAAGTAGCTCATCCTTAGTATTATCCGATGGTCGAGTGGATCCAGGGGCTGCTTGTTTATCAACCTCGCTAAGTTTCAAAGTCGGTTCGAAATGACAAATATCAATTAAACCTCGGAGAGGTGTGATGCTGCGCATTTAACTGCTCAGTATTTGTGAGGTGCTTTAGTTTAATCATTTTTGGTTCATTATCACCGTTTCCGATTGGAATGTCTTTGCCACCCCAGTTCCATTTTTTTCCATCATCCGTGTTGTTAGCTCTTATAGATAGGAAGAAGAAGAAGAAGTCACAACCACAGCGGGAATCGAAGTCTCCCTCGCCATCGACTCCTCTCAAATCGCAAGCGTTGCAACGTCGGATGGAGGTACTGTGATGGTTTCCTTTTTTAGAATGGGTTCTATTGGCGCTTAAACCAAGCCTAGAATTGGTAGTTTCTACAAGGAAGAGAAAATACAAATTAGCAGTTATAAAAGCCGTTTTTTCGCCTCTGAAGTACTTCTCTGCCGTGTTGGTACACCTTTCTTCACTGTTTTACTATCACCTACGAAGGAGACTCCGCACCGAGGTCTGTCAGTAAGGCTGTCTTTGTATAAGTGTGCGTTCAGCTTTTGAAGTTGTAAGTGTTTGTTGACTTTGATCTAGCGGCAGCGGTGGGGAGGCCATTCCATGCGTTCGAGGGGTGTTTGTTAATAAAAGAAAGGACACTTGTGGTGTTCACTTTGAACCATAACCAATACAGCTCAGGTCTTCACCGACATTCACAAGTGTGACACCGTCTTTGAAACTCTCATATCACTTAGTTGAATCTAATTGAGGGTAAAGCCACCTCAACGAGTAGGCATTCACGGGATCGGGTTTTACGTATGCATTGTCTCAGGAGACCTCCTTCATCATCAGGTGCTGTTGTGTGTGCTCTTTTACCATCACTTTTGCCTACCATCACTGTCATGACGTGTTTTGACCTTAATTGGACAGTAGAACAGAAATGACAGTTGCTGGTGCCTGTGGTGATGCCATAGCAGCATTCCTTTCCATTGTATGGGCGCAACATCTTAGAATCCATATTTCGTTTCCACCTCTCAGAATTATTATCAGTTGAATCTGGCTTTCCTTGCGACTTTAACTATTATTAGGTGAGTAAGAGTACAAACTGGTTGAATCCGTCGGCGGGGGAAGCGTAGTCATCCAATCAGAGTGTGGCTTTCTGGGTGAAGGCAGTCCTTGTGAAAGAGTTGACAAATAAATACATCCACTGTTTAAATCATCATTGGATTAACCAAATTGCTGAACTTCTTAGTACAATTTTTCACCTCCACTGTCAATCTGCGCGTTATTTGGAACGTTTGTGTCTTCTTTTTCATGTGACCCATTAGAGAGGGGCGCTAGTCGCGTTTTCTTGTAAGCCACATACAATTTGAGCTTCCTTTCTTTTAAGTTGACTTTGTTTCTGCGTCGTTGCAGTTCCTCTCGCGGGCGATTCGTCAGCTGGAGGAAGCAGAAATGGACGCGACGGAGCTGGATCAGGAGGAGTCGGCCTACCTGCGATTGGATGCTCTCAAGCGGGAGCATCTTGCAGTCTGGCGACAGTTCTGTCGCCTTCGTGGCATCTCCCGCCACGCTGGAAGTTTTGCTCGTCTCCCCTTTCGATACTCCGGTGTGTTGAATTGAATTTTGTGCATATTTTCTTATTGTTTCCTGCTTTTTAAATTTTTAATTTGATTCATTTTAGCTTTAGAGTGATACATGTTAAATAGCTGTTGCGTTTGACTTGAGTGTACTTCTCCACCATCGTCACATATATGTGACTCCCTGCTTTTCTCAACTGACGCCGTGGTTTACGCACATGGAGAGGAAAAGTAATCAAAATTGTTGTCTAATGTTGATTTTTTTTCCCGAAAATTTGGTGGTGAACGTGTAGAGTTGCTCTCTGTCCTGCTGTGATATTTGATCTGCCGTATGTTTATGCGCCCACCTTCATCGCCCAATTTGTCTTTGTTGACATCGTGATGTGTGTGGAGAAATAGCATGCAGTCCTGCGGCGGAAAGTTGACCACCAAAACCTACTTACCAGACCGTTAAATTGGGGGCTAGTTGTTATGCAGATCTCTTTTCCGAGCCTCGTCCTCGGACATTCCCTTTCTGCCCTTCTGCGTTGATCATCGCAACGCGTTGAGTTTTAAACTTTGCCCTTGAGCAAGGAGCGGCACCTTTTCGAGTTAGTGATTTATTGCTTTGACTGCATTGTATCTGAAGCTTTGCTCTCTTTGTGCAATACATTGGGACGAGGTGAACTCACTGCCTTTATACTGCTTAAGGCTGGACCCTGACCCCCACTAAGTGTATTTCACATGCCAATGACTATTCGAGGGATCGTCCGCTCAGCGGTAGCTTCATGGAACCAATATTCTGCACCTCTACCTCCTTAGCGCCTCCTGGTAGGCTGCGCGGTGGCTGTTTACTCAAGCGAAACATGAAGGAGAAAAGTGCGATCACGCAATTTACATTTTTTTTCCCACAAACATTTCATTTGGCACAAGGTGGAGGCAATTGCGTTGTCTCGATAAACCCTCTTTAGGAAGTCTTCAGTCATTCGTCTGCCCACAGTAGTTTCTGTATTTGAAATGCGACGTCCACTTCTCTGGGAGCGAAGCATAAAAGGTGCCATAAATGCATTTCAAAGGAGGTGAACAATTTGCTGTCACCACAGAAACTTCAAAGAATAAAGACCTCAGGTAGTCAAATGTGTAACTAAGAGAAATGGTGCTTTGTTTTCAAGCCTTTGGGATGTGGTGGTCCACCTTGGTAGCGAGTGTGTCAAGGCGCATTTCAGAAGGTCTCGGACCTCTTTTCATTTGGACACGGGCCTCTGCTAACCGTGGACTTTATTACCAATTCCTCTAGGCTGCCTTTTATTAGTCATACTTGGGGCCAAAAAGGAAGATGAGTAAATGAGTCCAACCCTTGCCTCGTTCACCTCGAAATTTTCATCTCATTTTTCACAAAGGATCTCGTTTTCCGGTGATTAATCAAGCGGTGGAACGTCATGTGAACGCCTCTCACACCTTTCCTGACTACGCGGACATCTATAAGGTGGTGGAGGAAACCTCCACTCGCGAGAACCTCGGCCTGAGGTAAGTAATCTTCACTACTTTGTTTTGGGCTACTGGGAGGGCATAGTCTAGTCTACACACCCTTAATAGAGATGGTAGGCAAAGGGTGTGGTGAGTGCGTGCATTTAATGGTGCGTGTTAATGAAGATCTCGTGATGTCAACTAATGCGCAAAACCCGACTGCCCGTGACCTTCTTGATCGCGATGACTTTGGTTCCAATCGCGCAGCACAGCAGCCCTGACTTTCTGTTAGAGAGCACCTGTACAACGCATAGAACGACCTTCTCGTAGTTAACGCTTGATTCAGGTAGCCTCCGCCCTTTTGCAACTTCGACGGCTATGTTGACGAAATGGAACAGATCGCACTGATTGAATTTTTTTGCTGGAAATTTGCTTTGCTAATTTATCCTTCTCTTCTAGTGTTAGTGCGATCGAAACATTGGCTCGACAAATCTTCACCGATGTGGGTGCCACCTTGAAACATCGCCGTGAACGCCAGTTTAGGCACGACTTTGGTTGCCATCTCACTGACGAACAGGCCGAGTAAGTGACAGCGCAAAACATCTCAACTGTTTGAGTTACTCCCTTTTTGATAGGATAATACAGGGAACCAATGGAAACTTCCCAGGATCATATTTGTAGGGGCATGACAATCCGATTGGTTGTTTCGATGATTGGCTGAGATGGTTTAAGGATGTTATTAGCTGTTTATTCATTTCCCCTTTTTCTGTTTTACTGGCTTTAGGGTTGACGAAGATCCTGCGTTGCACAGTACAGAATTGCGACGTCGTCTGCTTGACAATAAGCGAATTGCCAAGTCCAACTTTGAGTCCGTAAGTTGGTGATCACTCGCTTTTCTGGGAAAAGCGCTTTTACATCTTGGGTGGCATTGTTCTTTAGCACACACGTTAGCAGCACCACATGTAAGCGACGTTCCGATTTCGTCATTCAAGGTTGAATGCCACAAATGTGTGAAGTGTTTTCTTTACCAGTTTATTCTGCCAAACAATGTGTTCCAAATTGTTTACCTGATATTGTCATCCGGCTATCGAGCGTGTTAAATCTAACCTGATGGGGAGCCAATTTTACACTGAATCACTTTGTGCTACGTAGATCGGTTAGTAGGTCTTGGATTTTGCGCTTCTCCATCCGAAATGAGAAATCACGATGCTCTTCTTTTAATCATTTTCGTGCATTGAATACAAGTGAGTAAGTCGAGTCGAGTCTTCCTACTTTGTATTCATAAACTGAAGTTAATCGTAGCGATATAGCACAGCACCTACGTAGCCATTATTGTGCTTGGAGAAGTCCAGTCAAGTCCAAATAACACGCTGTTAAACCAAGTGTTACTGCGGTCCACAGTGGAGGACTTAAAGGGCCGCGTCTTCTCCCTCTGCAATAGATTAGCATATCGCAGTATCACCTGAACAATGGAAACGGCGTAGCCGTTCGTGCTTGCAATTCCCACAATGCGGAGCATCAAAGTAGTGGAAGAATGTGGAGGGCTAAGTCCTGGTTCACCTTGAACAACCCTAGTTTGTATCGCTTTGGAGTCAAACGTGCCGCAAACTAATCTGGTCAGACGTCTGCATTAATTCCACTGAGACTTATGCTCAATTTTAGGAAAAGTGACGATTTTTAGTGGGTACTTTGTTTGCTAAAGTTGCACGCCCATCCACTTTTCCTTTAGCTAATCAGCAAATACTCTCGATTGCAAGAGGATCTAGAAAAGCGCGAGGCCTCACCTCAGTGTCAGAACGAAGAGCACCGTACCACAACAGTTGATCTGGATGCTGTTGAGTTCGTCGATATAACCGATGAGAAAACCGGACCCCCCCTCGAAACCTCTTCAGGTTCACACTCCGAGGAGATGCCAATGCCTATAACCTTCCCGGACGCAATCATTGAATCCCCAGTGTTTATAGATGACTTGGATGTGGATGGAGAAGAGCATCATCTGCAAGCTCAGGTGGGAAGTGAGGAGGTGTCTCCAGCTAAGTGTTCTGGCGAACCTCCATCGACGATCACAATCAGTGATGATGAAGACGAGGTTGTATTTCGTGGATATCGGCCGCCACCCAAAGACTCCTCTACCGTACACACATTGATATCAGGAGACCAGATGACTTGGAGTCTGTCTAACGGTGGTAGTCTGGTAATATCCAGAACTCAGCGACACGTCCTTCAGGTCATTTCCCCTGTGGGGATGACTCAACAACAGCAACATGCGGCCTACCTGTTGTCAAAATCATCACAATCGGCTATGGGAACTTTCATCAAGCGTTCAATTTAGCCGGTGGGGATAGGATTTCATTGTTTGTAAAGTTCAAAGTGTCTCTATTGTTAGGATGCGTAAAATATGAAATGCGATATGCGTGGTGAATTGTGACTTTTATCATTAAATGAAGCTAGCGTAGCAGTGGACCTCGGCTTGGATCGTTTCAATGAAAAACGGGAATGGACATTAAGTTATGTTTTAGAGAGAGGGAGAGAGAGGCAACTTGAACATCTCGATAGCGGAGACGGTTATCAGGTGAAATGCCTCACAATTCAAAGAAAGCACCATCGAAACGGTGCACCAGTGTCGTGAGCACTGTCCACTGCGCCACAAGCGCAGGAGCAAATGAAAGAAGAGCAGCATCGAGGCGGTTGACTGCTCCACTTCGGATGAGGTTGCAAGAGTATGATGGAAGCGTTGAGAATGAACTGATGCTGCCACCTTATCTAGCAGTACCTTCAATAACGCAGACAAGTTTATATCTCATTCGTATTTATCAATTTTTGGTTCCATGTTAAAAGTTTTGTGCATTGACAAGCCCATAAAAGGTTTAAGTAAAAAAGAACAGGTCAACAAATGAACAAACTTATTGTCATGATTTGCGTGTCTTCATGCATCCAAGGGTGTTCTTGCAATCTGTCCAGCCAATAACTGTGTCATCTCTCGGGCAATCTCTACTTCTGGCATGTCCACCTTGTAGCCACTTCTTGTATGCCTATCCGCAATCTCCACCATCTTTTCATATGCCTTCAGTGCTAAATTCAACTCTTCAACTCGATTTCTCGGAGATCCGGCTACAATTGTCTTGGAGTGCAGTCGTGCCGAGTAGAAGTGCGCCATCTACATCCACGAAGAAATGTCGCGTATGTTGGGGGAAGAAGGAGAGAAAGCACGAGAGCCATTTAAATCAAACCGGAACCAGATTCTATGGATGTGAGAGTACGGTACCATAATGACGATTCGGTACTATTGTGTGCCGAATTTCGTGGAGTCGTTAATTGGAGTGACAGACAACACCGATTTTGTGTGCGGTGCCGAACGAAGTGATCTGTGAATAACGAAGAGCTGTATTGAGGCATTTGAAGGTTGTGGAAGTATCAAAATGGTCAAGTGTGTAACGATTGATGCGGAAAAATCTGCGGAATGTGTAGCAACGTTGCAGGGTAAGAGCGCCTCTTGCGCCTTGGAGTGATTTTTGTCTTTTGTGGACTTCAAAGTCCGGTTTGATTTGGGCACCCCATGCAGTATGCATTTAAGACCTTACCAGAACGTGTGGAAGCCACTCTTCCTCGTATAAATCCGGTTCTCTCTGATCTGCCGGTACTCGAAAAGAGTCTACCAGTCGCCTATACATGTTCAGAGCTCTTAGACCCAAGCCATTCACCTTCTTCGCCAGCTTTGCTATGTCAGTAACAATATCGGCGGAAGGTGAAGGCGGTGGTGGAGATGGCCTTACTGCGACTCTCTGGAAGAAGAAATGGAAGCAGGGGAAGTTAGTGTCCAAACTCAATCTCCATCAAGTCAGCTAACCTTCATCTTCTCCTCATTCAAGTCTCGAAGAGCGGTTAATGCATCGGCACATTCGGACATGATGGTTCGGCAGGCCACCATGTAATATCGAGGATTTAATTGAGCTAGCAGATTCTCCAGAAGATCAACTCGTCGCTTTTGCATGCAACACTAAAAGAGACCCACAGCTGAGGTGACATTTTTATTGCAATCGCGGTTGGACTAAGATTTGTAGTGGTGGCTAGTTTAAGCAAAGTCTAATTTAGTATGCTTTGCCCATTTGAAATCAGATGGTTGATGGGGTCTGTCTGGAAGTTTAGTGTCAAATGGATGTCTGCATTTGAAGTAGCAAGAGATAAATTAAAATGATGAAGGGAAGGGGGCGGACTGATTCTGTCTCGACCGCTTACTTGACAGCGAAGTCCTCAGCACTCAGGCAATGACAATGCCAAGGACAAGGATAGGGGGATCACGTACCTTACGAGCAAGATCCGCTTCAAAAGTTGCCAGGAAGCCGTATGCGCTAGCGTGGGCTCTGATCAACTTAATGGCTTCTGTGCAGCGTTCATCCAACGGATAGTAAAGTAGAGCTTCAGAAAGCGATCTACAGGTCCATCGAAAGAGTCGTGCCGCAGGCGGGTAGGCATTCGGCACGGCTGAAAGTTCTGATATCACCGCTGTCAAGTCCACACCTTGGGTGGGCTCACCGTAGGCTTCCTGCAACGCCCTCGTGGTGTCTTGATTAAAGAGATTGCCGTAGGGTGGTGGGGTGTCAACGGGTTCTGGATCGCTTGTAAATCCTACGTTAAATTAGAGGTGAGAAATAAAAAAAAATATCAGCTCAAACCAAAATTAAATGCAATAATGCGTTTGTTTAACTAAGTTTATTGAGGCAAGTTGGTAACGTAAAATGCTCAAATTGTGAGAAATTTTGCTACAAATATGGACGAAGTGGGTGTAGAAAAACAGCAATATTCTTCAATAATTTATACAAGTATACGCTAGTTACATTAAAAACTACTAACTTACCAATGAAAGCATTATTTTACATACTTTAAAGGATTGATCTAGATCTGCTTTGCAGAAAATCAACTGTCAAAATTTTTATTCCTAACCAATTTTAGCTACTTTGTTAAATGAGTATGGGGTTTAAGTGGGTACTTGAAACCAACCATGCAACGGTTAATTTTCAAGGTTACAACGGAATGTCCTTTGGAAGTGGGATTTATTGTATTAACTCATTTCTTATGCTCATAGCAAAATACAAAAATTATCACATCGCAGTTGGCTCAGTTATTGTTTAGGGGTTGTTCATACGGATGCTTAGGTCCCGAAATTTGACTTATGTTTCAATTTGACCTTCCCCATACCGTGTCAACTTGGTAGGGGTGGTATTTTAACCAAATGGGCTAGCAGTATGTTTACTTACTCAAACCAAGTATGGCCTTGCTTCCTCTCTCCAAGAGACCAAGAGAGTATTCTGCTGTCAGCCAGGAAATATCAGCCCACAATTTTGTACCACTTAGATCATGGCTTAGGCCGTCACCATCCACATTTTGGAAGTTCTCACAAGCCACTCTAAAGAGGAGTCAATGCACGACACGTTTTTGGCAATTAAATCAGTCCTTTGTTTACTCACGTTTTTGCTGTCATCAAGCATTCCAATGCTTTACTGAAATCTCCGTTTTCTGCATAAAATTTACTCAGCGCTGCTGTGTTATTTGCCCAGTCCTTCGGATCAAATCGTTGAAGGCTACTTATAAGCCAATCAGACGGAGCAACCGCAACAGAATCGCTCTTATTTGCTCTGATCTCCTTCTGATTCGCAACGCCATACATGTTGAGGAGATCATCCACCACTGGCGCAAAGTGTAGTTGTCGCTGTAGCGTTTCTCGACAGAACTCTGCTGCTTTTTGCCTTTCCGAACTGTTTTCATAAACCTAATTTCCATATCGATTTAGTTTTGAGTGAGCACACTTACCTGAGCAAGCATAAATAAAGTAGTTGTGTAGCCCGTTTCAAACATTGCTTCCTTTACGGGGCAATTGTGTTCGGTAGAAAAAGTCACTGTCGCAAGAGACTCCCAACACTCTGGTCCCTCGGAGCCACTAACCGTGAACTTAAATTTTTCGTAAATGCGCTTCGCTTTTTCAAGCCAAAACAGAGCTGATTGCTCCTCATTCTTAGCATCCACTTCAGTGGCAACGGCCATAGAGTTGTAGACGTATTGTAGCAGACCAGAAAACTTGAGCAAGTTTTCTGTTCTTTCTAGGTCTATGCGAGATTCGCAAAATTTAACAACTTCTAGAAGCCGGTTTCTAGCCTCTACGCGCGGCTCTTCCGTTTCTATAAAGTTGTTTGCCAATTTGGCTGTAAAAAAACCCCATAAAAGAGCAACATTAAGGTCGTTCGTTGAAAGAAGGGCCTTAGCTTTATCAGCTTCAGCAATGAGAATTCCTCGAATTTTGTATTTATTGGCGAAGATGACCGAGGATTTCGAATCATTTGAAGGAGCTAAATCAAGTTGGTAGAGCTCCTTGAACGATTCGGCAGCTTCAGCATAGAGAGCGACTACCTTTTCATCCATATTTCAGTCAACATGAAATTAAAAGGGTGTACAAGTATATTGATGGACGGAAATTCTTGAGGCACTACCGGATATCAATTAAAGCCTATATAGAAACATATGCGCCATCAGGAAGCTACTTCGACGTAACTTATAGATAATAAGGTGGACACATAAGCAGATACCCAGAGCTTACAGACAGACAGCATACTCGGGGTCAGTGAGCTGATATCTAACTGATATTGCGCGCAATGGCAGAATTGGTAGTAGTAACGACCTTACATCCTATTTCGTGCAATAAAACAAACTAGTTTCCCTAGGGTCTTTGTGCTTTTTTAAGCACAAGCGATAGTAAGCATAATTTGACGGCACAAAAATATGCAATAATTTGATTTGCAATAGTATATGAATTTAACAAACCTTTTTGCATGGTGCAAAACATCGTAAAAATTAAAAGCTGTATAGTGTTTAATGATTCTAAGGGTTTTGTAAGGTACAAAAACAGTTGGTGATGTTATAATTGATATGTATGCAATGCAACAGCTAAATATGTACTGACGAAAACGATTTCTTCTGGTTTACCTTATAACACTGTTCCAGAGCTACGTTAATATTTGATGCTTTTTGTCACTTTTTAAATTGTATAGGTATTCAGCGCAGGTTTTTTACCTAATACTTGCCTCTACTCTTCTAATTTTTTCACATGTTGATTTTTTATTCAATATTATCATGGTTTGTTATGACCGTGGAACATAGCCATAAGGGGATTTGTAATACTTTGTTCGAACTGCCGGTTTCGGTCATTTGGATGGCCATATTGTACTGAGCCGGTTGGTCGGCCTTTTGGCCGTGCCAACAGCCCCCAAGCCCTCTGTTTCCAGAATACATGTATTCTACCCCCAGTACTATGCATTCTTTTACCTTAAAGGGAGTCTCTTGACGCTACAGGATTAGTAACAATATGGTGGGAACTTGACCTAGGTTTGTAAACACTACCATTTGTTGACCAAATTTTAGCACCCTGACTGCACAAATCAGTAATAAAGCCAATCATTGCAATGTTCAGTTATTGTCAATAATTTTTGCTCTTGCTCTTAGTTTGATAGCAATTAAGAATTAAGACAATGCTCCACTATAAATTCGCTGTGGTAACTGTTTGAAATATATCCAATGTATACGTGGGCAATGTCTTCTGCTAGTACTTAGTAGATGAATGGAATGCCGTTAAAAGGTCGGGTTGTAACAGAAAGCGATTAAACCAGTGAGGAGAAGGAGATGCAAACTGTTGGCTGTGGAGTCTATCATTCATTAAATGGCTCTGCTTTTAAGGAAGCACTCTTATTGCTTTGCAAACAGCACGCGAAATGCACACGTTGTGGAGCGATAAAGTTAGGATTTTCTATGTCAGATATTTGTGCATAACAAAACCTGGAGTAATCACTTTTTAGCATTAAAGCAAGAATCGAAGAATTCAAAGTCTAAAGGTATCAACGCTGCCAACAATTCGCAGGAGTATCCCTTACTTAGGCCAAAAAATGATTCCACGTCGAAGTCACCTTTTAGAAATCTGTTAAGCATTTGAAAATAAATGTGGAGTGTCTCAGTGCTTAAGTAACCTAATACAAAAGGTGTTAAGGAAAGGAATACGATTACGAGTTTATTAATCTCTGAGTAGGCAAAAGGCCTCTTATGTACACGAAAATGTATCTCTGGTTCTCTCTATACAGTATCGGAAGTGTAAAAGGGATTGACCCCTGCACATGGTGACGGAGATAAGTGGAGATTGTTCCATTTGGCTGGTGTGGTGTGGGTTGAGATATCTTCTACTGGAGTGATTATTGGTCTAAAAGTTAAAAAAAGAACTTATATTTTGTTATTAACAATTTTAATTAGTTATGGGAAACGTGTCGTAGAGGCGGTATTGGTTGGGTTCTCTGAATCCCTTACTCTATCTTCAATTTGGTCTACGCAGTGGTGACATTTTTTTTTCCTGGTCCTCTGTTCATCTTTTAGACCAACCCACACTGTACATTGACTGCTAGCAGGATACTACTTATAAACGCTGCACCTCCTGTCAGTAGTTGAGTCAACAGGGATCCAAAAATAGGGTTGCTGAAACCGTTGTGCCGTTTTCGGCTGCACCGAATTTGCACAATAGCTGTTAGTGTCCCATCGTAATCTCATGACCGAGGCGAATTCGGTGAACATGGCAGAAGCCGACAATGAGCAGCACCGCATCGATAGTCAAGGCAAGGAAGAAGAGGGTTAACGAAAGGTATTACGTTTCACCTGAACCTTTTCAAACTTCTAAGATGTCCTTCATAGTCTAGACGTACGGGATTATACTTAAAACCACCCCCTCGAGAGCCTGTATTACCGGTACCTTCAAAACTCGTTCATGTTATAAAGTCAGGAGGAACAAGTAAACAGGCATTGTAACTCACAGTGAAATTATGCCATCGCCATGAATAACGGCAGTGATTTTGCCCTTTTGGCTTTTTGCGTCTCCATCAGTGAGGTAGTTTTGTAGGTGGTTTACCACTTCCATCAGCCCTGGTCTCCGTGATGTCTCCTGGTCCACACAACTGCTCAACATGCATCCAAGAAAATCATTTCCGAACCATCGCGCTATTAACGTCAATATGTTTTCGCGCAATTTAAGGGCCTCACCCCATTCCAGATGTCTCAAAATGCGTCTGATTTTCTCCGACACATTGGAAGACGACGTTGCAGAGTTGTTAAGCATGCATCGTTGACAGAGGACCGATGCCAGGAGCAATTCTACTTGAAGCCATCCTAAATTCTTCACCACTGTTGCAGCTGACATCAACATGGAATTGGTGGCTAAAGAATCCTCTGACCCTGATGACTTGAGATTCCGAATGATTGACTCAAAAACTCTGCTAGGTGAAGGTTCTATGGGTGGTTTCTAGACAGATAATAGCATGTTAAAGTCGTTAGATGAAAAACGCGGATGGGGAGGAGGGGACGAAATTCTACTCCATCATACCAGAATACTCGGGAGGAGGATATGTTGGCCATCTTGAATAAGGAAAACCTTGTTGCGAGGGGACGAAGGTCTAACATCCATGAAATCCGCAAGACTTCGACCCACATTTGCGCCTTCAATTTCACATTTACTGCTCTTTGACATGACTTCAGGAGGCCACGTCTTGAGTTGCACCTTGCAGCTGTAGTCAGAGGACACCAAGACACTGGAGGAGTCCAGTCGCTGGAACAGAAACAAAGATGTCCATTTGTTCAGTTGCCCCAACCTTTAAATGACTCCCGTCTATCCCTAAAACAATGAGGTAGAAAAGGCTGTTTTGCAACAATTTCTTCCACTAGCCTTCAACTCTCCGACCTCTTGAAGCAGGGTGAGGGGAGCTGTAAAGCGCAAGCGATTGCTTCTGCCCATGCGTTCGAAGTACAAAGAGGAAATATGTCAATCCAGCGGGTACAATAGTCTTCGCTGTTCTTCGCACCGCTCGCCGCCTTCTTGGAATTTGCATTTCGCAGAACTCGTTGAGTGCAATGGGTGGGATTCAAATCTGCTCACTGTACGAGTTAACAGAGCTAGCTCGGTTTCAAGGCTGTGGAAGCCAACTTCTTGTAACATTTGTGACACGGCATTTGAAGTGGACACAGTGTGTGGTTGGCGGTGTGAAATATGCCACTGAAGAGTCCACTATTACACTGTGGTGCCTTTAAATGCTTCATTGCGCAGTGCCAATGAGTCTTTAGCTGATAATATTGAAGAAGATATGGTTGCTGCTATCATTTCATCGCCTCAAACAGGAGCACTGATGATCAAGGTGCCAGAAGTAACCTGATTCCCGTGATTGATATAACATGGATAGTGATGAACTGGGCAGTATGGGGGATTATCAAGTGGGAAGAGAAGGTAATGCTGGGGTTTGTGAATAACGCCTAGCTATTGCATGCATCCTCGTGTTCTTCACTTCCTACTCTCATGCCACGAAGAACCATTGTACAGCCTTGACTGACCAACCGACCGACTGACAATCGACCAAACAAATTGAGAGAAGAGGTGATTTTCTTGTTCCAACCTTTGATATGAGAGTAGAATCACTATTTGTGAATCCAAAACAAACCACTCGCCCTCCTTTGTGTGCATGGTTGACCTATAGGGACGTTGTTGTTAAACCTTTGTAGGTCCGCCGACTTATCCTAGGACTTCGATTCCCCCTCTCCCGGCATGATACAATACATAACACCATTAAAGGTTTGTAAAATTCTTTTGTTGAGAAGCAGTTGGGACTGATGGATTATTTGGAGCCCAAGACTCCGCCCCTCAACCCGTGTACGCACCCCACACACCACCAAACTAGCCGTGGAAGAACGTCATATCGCAATTGTGGACAAAGAAGAGGAATATGAAGAGCAAGGAAGGAGGAGAAGGTTGGGGGCTTCCAGCCCTTATCCTCTGAGCTCTTCAAATCTATCCACAGTCGCGCACGGGACAGAGGCGAATGGACTGATGGAAAACAAAGGCTAGACAGAGTCAGAGATCTGAAGGAGTAGACTCATTTTCCCCTTACCTTTACCTTGTTTAGTAAAAACGAAACCGGTTTTAAATCAGTTTTAAAAGGGGCAAAATGTTTAATTCTAGTGAATTTCAGATCATAATTTCCTAGTAATCCACTACAAGCATCGAATCCCTTCCCTTTTTAATTAAAAAAACCATAAAGGTTGCTTTGGTTACCAAAGTTCTTATCCCTTTGCAACACATTTGCCTCGCTTTTATGTCAACAATTTCTAATAGCCTCTAGCCTAAAGGCGACATTTATATTTGGTGTTTACTCGACTAAAGTCCCTTTTAAATACTCTCCGGAGTGGAGCGAATTTATGGCTATCTGTGTAAACCTCGAAGGAACTTTCCACTCCCCTCATGGCAGGTCTTTTTGGCAAACTGCAGGAGTTATTTTTAGCATTGGAGGTCCGAAGAGTATAAAATAACCTTTTTTTGGGAGCCGGTTAAGGCCCTCGAAATGGCAGTGCTGTCAGACTTGCGCCTTTTGTGGCTGTCAAACGGACGAAGAAGTCCATCTTAATCCACGCGGCACACTCACCTCGCTAAGTGATGAATGGATGCAAAAGAAGGAGATCCAAACAGCATCGGAAATAGACAAGTGGATTTGAAATGGGTGGCTTAATCTTCTCAGAGAGAAAATAAATAGGATGGGAGTGGAAGAGGAAGATCAGAGAGGGACGGGAGATCCGCACAGACGAGGCAGGCAGGAGATGAGTAGGCGACTCAAAAATTGCCTCCCAAATGCCACAAAATGTTTATGACAACCAGAAGTACCAGCGATGCCAATTAAAGCAAAGTGGGAGCTATAAAGCGAGTCTGCATTTACAGCTCACGCTTTTACAGCCACCCATTTACAGACCTCACACGGAAGTTTGATCTTCCATTTCACAGCCCAATAGCTAGTTAGGCAATACGGTCTCCCGGAGTTTCTAGTCATTAACTTGCACACATAATCACATCGTTAGCTTTACCTTAGCATTTTTTTTATCTTGATGGCTCACAAGCTTCTTTAAGTGCTCAAAAAGCTATTGAAAAACCGTCAGAATGGTACCTACCAAATTGTCGATGGAGAGAGAGACGAGGAAGGCGAAAGCGGAGGCGATTTGATGAAGCATGTGGAAGACCGTCTTTGTGGAGAGTAATGGTGAACAAGGCCAACTTTGGCTCTTTCTGTGCTCCTCACTGCCCTCGAATCGTCCTATTTCCTATATTGGCAAAAAACATTTGTCTCGACACGTACTACTTACAAATATATGGGCGGCCCAGAAGAAAGTAAAATTTGCATCATTTAGTTTCGAGAGCAATCGGATATTTTTTAATTTCGAGATACCTCATTTTACAAGTAGATTGTTGCTGTAACCCATAAAATACTCCTTTTCCATTTTCCAGAGGTTTAAACCACCGAGGATAATTCCGGATCCACTTAAATCGCCGCGCTCTTGCCTGCATCCTTCTGATCGGCTGGAATTGCGTACAGGTGCACTTGAAGCTTGGTGCTAATTACTATACTGCCAAAGTTAATCAAATGCTATAAATGGGATAGACTGGAAGCTAACACTTATCGCTGGCGTCCTCCAATAGTAACCAATTGACTCGGGTGAACGTGTAATACCGCCTTTTTTATGTCCGCAAAAAAATAAAGATGTCTGCACCGAAATTGTGTTTATTAACTAAAAACTGGACAGGGTCCGGGCTTACTCGGAAAAGCACTGGTTTGTGGTATCTTTCTTCGGCGTAACCCAGTAACTAGCATACATGTGAGGTCGTTTAAACAAACAACGTTAAAAGGTGAAAGAGGACGGTGAGCAACAAGTTGCGCTGTAGTAGCATTGCATTAGCGTTCCTATTTAAAACTGCCCGCTATTGCCCTGTGTTGCGAGACACTTTGTTATTAAGAAGGGAAGAGAGAGCGTTCTGCTGCCTACTTTTTTATATCAGCATGGACACTTGATATAGTGACGGACTCCAGGCTCACAGAAATGGTTAAGAATGAATGGAAGAAAAGTTTGGCCCTTCAGAGGTAAGGGCTAGGCCATGATTAGAAGATTGCGAACAAAAAGGCATCCATTTTGAATTGAGAGAACATACAGCTTGAAAGTGTGAGCGTTAGTAGTGTGTTTAGAACAGATGCATATGCGACCGACAGAGCGATGACACGAACGATTGATACCAAATTGCCATCTTGAAGAATGTCACACCACTGCAGAGGCCGATCCAAGGGTGCTGTAACGGTGACGGTTTTGGGCAAAACCGGATTAGCCAGTCAAACGTTCCGATTTCTTCGAATAAGCACCACTTCCATGGGCACAAGAGACTCGGCTATTGTAAAGGGCCTCAACACAGCTGCTTGAAAGTAATATGAAGGATTGCAAATAAAGTCGAGTGGAATGCAAAATGTGCCCGCTTTAGGGCACTATTTCTCAGGTCATTCCCCACTCAATGTGTCCCAATTTGTGTAATAAAACTGAACAAATGGCGATTAAAATACATAACTTTACCTATCCCCTTCAAACCTATGTCGTGATGGACGGATCAGCGGTACGAAGCATGCGAGAAAAAGTGGGCAAAATAGGAGTCTATTTGGCAAAATGGTGCCAGTTTTAACTTCATTAAAGGATGTTCAGTCTTGTTTGTGAAAAACTCACCTCTTTTTAAAGCCGAAACGAAGAGCTAAATACTTATGAAAGCAGACACAATTTTAGTCTGTGGTGCCAAAATGTCACAAAATAGAATTTTTTTTCTATATTTTGGGTAACCAGTGTTTGCTTAAGTGCATGTTTATCATCTTGCCTCACCAATTTCCAAGCACGCATTGCACTGCACAAGATGATGTTCAAAGGCACTCGAGGGTCCTAGAAACCCTCGGTCATGCGTCTGTACACCTTACACCCTCACAAAACCTGCTTTCATGCATGAGGCCCAGACATAGAGGATGGCCAGCAAAGTCAGGCTTGTTGTCCATCTGCATGAAGCTCACTTATCGTGACCACAAACTCAGTAACTGGAGCCTTCGCTAAAGCATGATTTATTAAAAAAGGGCTGAGGGGCTGGAAGACCATGAGTATGACACTTCAAACATGCTGCTCAAAAGGAAATGCAGAGGACGATGCCGTCAATGTGTGTCTTTGATAAATACTGTTTCGTTTTCACGCTCTAACGATGTTCCATAGTGGAAACTACATTAGGAATGTTGTGGATTTCTTTAAAGGGGGCGCCAAGAAAGTGTTTGAGGTCAACAGCCCGAAGAATTATCTTAGAAACCCAATGCTTGCCTATTTAAACAAGCTTGGAGTAAATATTCTTGTTTATAAAGAACAAATATGGTGCTGTGTAAGAGTTATTAGAATTTAAGCTAATTCCTTCTTCCTGGGCAGGAACATTTTCTAAGCCTTTTATTCGATTTAAAGTTAATTCGCCTATAATTACTAATCTTCTTAAACCAACCCTTTTTGGAGATATAAAGTAAGTTGGTCAACAAAACAACCCTAGATTAGAAGACTTGTGCAAGCAAATGTCCATTGTAAATGAGGCAGTCAGCATCATTTGCTTTGTAAACGGTTTTAATCTACCCACCACAGGATGATACATGTAATACTTTGTTTGTTCGAACTACCGGTTTAGGTCACTTGGGTGGCCATCTTGTTCTGGCCGGTTGGTCGGCCTCCGGGCCGTGCCAACAGCCCCCAAGTCCTCTGTTGCCGGAATATACATATATTCTGCCCTAGTACTGCGCCTTCTTTTACCTTAAGGGGAGCCTCGGGACGCTACAATACATGTAGTGAAGCAGTAGAATCGGCGTAAATGGTAGAGGCTTTTCAAGAGCTAGTAGTTCGCTCTCAACCTTGGCTGTAATAGCTTCAGATAGGGAAATAAAATGCCAAATTTACTGTCTCGGTCTCCTTACTATGCTCTGTATGAGGGGACTACTTCGCCAATGCAAATCAACCAGATCGGTAAATGGAGGCAGTAGTGAAACCAAAGTCCATCGCTTCAAATGCTAAAAAATTTCACTCAAGCCGATGATTGATTGCTAAATGCGACCATTTGGAACATGAGAAATGGGTTTTCTTGCAATGAAATGAACAAATAAAGTACCTAGCTGTGGACGCACTTGCGTGATACCCCCAGAAATGGGTTGTGGTGTAGGGAGCAACTTTTTGTCTTTATCAGGATTGCATCACTAACTGGAAGCGGGCTTCTTTGTGCCCCCTTCTCAGGGTCTGTAAGGCGCCGAAAAAAAGTCTCGAATGGATACGGTGCGGTGATGAATGTGTTCAGCACTTTGACACAGTAACGAATAAAAAGCCGTAGAGAAATAGAATGGTTATAGTTGAAGAGCATCGATGCAAAATGGGTGCCTCCTAAACTAAAATCGTGCATGTTTTGAATGTTATAAAGAAACGTGCTTTTTTCCTCCTGATTTGACGCCTCGGAGCACACCCTTGTGAACCGCGGACTAATGCAAGTGTACATGTTCAATGGCCGTAGCTTTGCTGCCGAGAGCATGACCAAATGCAAGACTTACCCGACAAATACGCCCGATCGGTGGCTTTTGTTGGCATTTTTGACTTCTCGATATTTCTAAGTGGTCCACGAGAAATTAAAAACACTTGTGCAAATGTCTACCACTTGGTCAAGCAAACTTTATGCACTGAGCTCAAGTATTAAAAGGAGCTCCGTAGCCAAAACTACCTTGCCTACAACACAACGAGCCATCAGATACCAATTAAAAGAGTGTCATCCATGCTATCCTTCTCAACATAGCTCTCTTATGCAATATCTACTTGTCTATCCTGGTTTTTACCTTGATAATATATGTCAAACTTCCTTCGCTACGCTCCCTCTTAAGCTCTGATATCCAAGCGATGGTTTTGAACTTGCACCAAGTGTTAACAATTCCGAGCCTTCCACCACCATTACTCTGCCTTCACTGGTGCCACAGGAGGAATATGTGATCCTTGTGCAACCTCTCCAAGCGGCATATTATGCCAGGATCCAGCAAAAGCATCACGTATTGAATGCTTCTTCGCTGAAGTGAAGTCATCAGGGATGGGCTTGTCACGACTGTCTTTAACTCATTTATGCCACTCAAGGGTCGCACTACAAAGCAGCTGAACGTTCTTGCACTAGTAGACACCTCCGAATTCGGGTGCAGGCCTTCCTCACCATCACCAAGCAATCCATTGACACGCTTTTGCCACCACTATTACTTATTGCAGCCTCAATCAAAGACGTGTCTTCCGATGTGTGGTCAGCCTGGGCGTTGGATACTTGTAAATTCAACACACAGAATTTTATGTTGGTAAAGTTGAAAGCTTAGTGATTATCATTGTTATTATGTCCCCAACTTACCGAGATTAGGAACTTATCCAGTCTGCCCAGGGCCATGAAGTCATAGACGAGGAGGTGAGGCTGCACCGCCTTCAGGAGTCCATGGCAAAAGACAACTTGTGGATGTCTAATGCTCGCGGCAATTTCAGCAACCTTGATGGCAGCAGTGGGTAGGGCAGGACGAAGAAAAACTTTTCTGGCTGGTAGTGCGTTATTCTCTGAAGGAGGTGATGATTTCAGCAGTCCTAAAAACGTCTCTCCATGACGACCTTCAAGAATGAAAAACAGAAACAAAGAGAAGACCCACATTTTTTGTGAGTTTATGACCCTGGGGGACTCGCTTATTCCTAAGACATTTTGTATGGAAGTCAGATGATTATATGGGAGGTTTCCAAGTCGACGTGGAACGTTTGTTCAAAAACAGCGATGCGAAATAACGATACCGCTCATGAAAGTGGACGAATTGTGTAGGTTCCCAAAGTAGAAGAAGCCGATATCGAGCACGTTGGTGGTAGTAATGCATGCATGGAACTCTCAGGAGTTCAATAGAAAATCTCCTGAGTGGTATGAATGTTGTAAAGATGGTTGGGTTTGCGTCCATTTGTGGCGAGCTCACCCATGGTGGCTTCATTGACAGCCCACAGCACAGCAGTCATTCAGTTTCCATGAATCAAGATCCAATAAGCTACATGTTGCCTGGATCCTGGATGCCTGATCCAGGTATGATTTATCTTCCAGCAAGGTAGCACAAGAACCTCGCATTCCTTTCACGGTAATATTCAAGAAGGGGAAGTCGTGGAGGAATGCTGATTGATGGAAGCTGGATGGTGAAGTCAGAGGTCCAATCAGAAAGGAGATTCCAGTGTCCAGGCGAAACAAACACAATAATAGGTGTGAAAATATGATGAAGTAGATCCACAATGAAAAAGGCTGGTTTATTTACAACTTTTTGAGATGTAACTTTTAACCTGATTGGATTTCACGATCCTGTTTCTACCTAAATGACCTCTCACATTAAAAGCAGAGGCGGTTAAATTGTCGAGTAGTAGAGTGAAGGAGGTGTTCCGTGCCCTTAGCATTCATTAGTAGGTTCTCCAAGTCTAGCTCAACATCGAACTAATAACTGTGAGGCAAAAAAATTATCACCCCTCGAGAGTGGCCATGGCTGTCGGTCTGATGAGCAAATTGCCCCAAATTGGCATGAGGAGCACAAATTGTCCCATCACAGGGAGCGCTGATTTAATCAAATCGGGCAATTTTATTGTATTTTTCTGCGGCCAATTTTGCTTAAATAAATTCGAAGTTAGGATTCGTCTGTTTGCCAGGGGCTGATGGAAGGGCGAGAGCATTTTTCACCATCTCTGGTGGCAATCAAATTTGCTTTTTGAACAAAAGGTGGGTAGATAAAGAGAAATTTTGTAATAAAAGGGAAATAGGTAGAACCAGAGGCCTTACATTTGCCTAGAGGTTTCTTCATCTCAATGGAGGCGGAATCGATGGTCAGGAGTTGGTGGTAGGCTGTTTGGCCAGCTTGGAAGAGGGCGTTTCGATACTCCATCGCTGTGGTATTTAGTCCACTGACTAAAGTTAGCAGAAAATAGAAGTTCGAAAAAAAGAAAATATCTTCAATTTTGTACTTAGCTAGGCAAAAATTTGAGAAGTTTGTTGTGTAATACTTTGTTTGTTTGAGCTGCCGGTTTCGGTCACTTGAGTTGCCATAGTGTACCAACTACAAGAAGACATGCGCTCGAATCTCGACGACTGGGACGGTTAGCTCGTGGGTGCTCCTCGCAGCACTGATTACGCTGTGATGGCTGACACGGAAGGCTGACCAAGGGAAGCGTCGGGGACGACGCTCGAAAGAAGAGAGGGGCTGTGTAATACTTTGTTTGTTAGAACTGCCGGTTTCGGTCACTTTGGGTGGCCATATTGTACTAGCCGGTTGGTCGGCCTCCGGGCCATGCCAACAGCTTCCAAGCCCTCTGGTTCCAGAATGTATATTCAGCTCTAGTAGTCTGCCATCTCGGGACGCTACAGTTGTCTTGTTATAATTAATTGAGTGGTCGGTTTTATTTTAAACTGTCTCCTCTGTTCCTCCATCGCTTAAAAGGAGGAATTTTGAATCCCTTATCGCCTCCTTAAATTTGTATCTTTAAAAGTCTTAACCAAAAAATGCATCGATGGCTGGCTCCACAAAACGACTCGCATTTTGTTCTTTTTCTCAACAAAAGAAGCGTGTTTTGTTTGAACTAGTCAGATAAAGAGACTCCTTTTAGTTGGAGGAGGAGGAGGGAAATAAAAAAGGCAGGTTTAAGAAGGAAATCTTGTAAGAAAAGCAGGCAAATTTATGGGCCCTTTGGGGTCCTTCTCTTTTTTTCTCATCCCTTTCACCTCATAAGGCTAAGTGATTGCCCATTGAGATGGCGCATTGTTGAAAAAGGCAACAGACTTCAACTGTTTCAATGGGTGGATGTCTTCAGGTTTTAATCTGACAAAACAGGTCTGTTTTTTTCCTTCTCTTTCTGGATAAAATATCTCCCTTTCTGAGGTGCTGTCATTTAGTCAAGGGTGCGGTCGGGTGTTTACCTGGCTGTTCGGCATTATTGACAAGTCCGTAGAGTCTCTTGTGCGGTCTAACTTTGTAGTACCTACAACAGAGAAAATTACTTTGTCTAAAAGTATGGCAGGACTTTTGGAAGTAGAAGAAGCATTTTCATGAAAAAGGTAGCTAGTACACAAACAGAAGGAATGTGGAGAGTGTTCAGTGATCGTGGAGGCAGAGGTGAGTCCACCTTCTGATTGATAGGCTCCAGTCTGCTACCACTGGCACCATCGTACTTAGTGACGAGGCTCCGCCTCCATCCTTCCCTTGCGATCAGTACAATTAATTCAAGGTGCTTGCAGTGATAGTGAGAAGATTGAGGTATCGTGCAAGACGTGTGGAAGAGCGCAACTGGAGGTCAATGACATCCCTGTCTAAGGACTCAAAGGATTTAACCAATACAATGCAATTGTCAACCACCGAGGCTCAACTTCTGGCATTTGTGGTAGGTTGAACTGCACAAATGAGCTTAGACAGACGACAGATGTGCCACATCGTGTACATCACCCAAACAACTTGATTTGAGTAGCCTTATAAACGCAAAGGAGTCCGACTGTCTTGACCAGTTTCAAGTTTGAATGAAAGCGACCTTCCACAGGGTTTTAAATTTCCCTCCACCTTTTCCACAATTTGACGAGGACTCTTCAGCCCCACTAGGATGTAGCTCCACCTACTGGACCTTTAATACGCTTTTACTCAACCATGCGCCTACATTGGTGTGTCTCATTACAGATACAGCGAGGCGTTCTTGAGACCCTTCTAGGTAGACAATAATCCCGCATTGACAGCCAAGCACTATGTTGAAGCATCATGAAGGTTTGACACCCTAGAGACGTATGACAAAGGCGTTCTCGGGACTGCGTGTAACCCTGACAGTCACCACACCGTGTTGCAAGGCAAGAAGGCAATGGACAAAGCCTCCTAAACATTCCTACGATTTTTCAGCTAAATAGGTAAGGAACAGGGTCTTAAAAACAGGTAGCCAAGTGAGAAGGAATACTGGCTTCTAACTCTGTGAAGCCACTTTGCAATGAAGAGTTGAGATCTCGGCCAAGTGCTCCAACAGGTAGTGGGTGTCAACCAAGATGCACTTATTTTACAAGCCTTCCTAGTCTAGAACAGTGCTAAGTCAGTAAAACTTTCAATTTGACACATGTCCCAGAGGATAATGGGATTTAAAAGGCACTAGACTGGACAAGATGCAATGAAGAATGATGTTACAATCAGTTCTGGTTCGTGGAGGTCTCAAAATACTCTGACTGGGATGCAAAGACCGTTGTGGTGCAGTGGTCAGGAGGAGTTCACTCGTGATGACATTCAAAAGCGGGATTCCTTTTAGGCCTTATAGTCAGGTTCATACCTCATTAGTGAAGCCTATTAAAGCTTCAACAAAACACTGCGCAAATCGGTCAAAATTTTACCGAATTCTCCAAAAGTTCCCCAACTCGACTTTGAAAGGGAGGAATTTTTAACAAAAGAGTTCCTATTCGATGGGAAATTCAACATTTACAATGCTTGTAAGTTGGTCAGGACGAAATGGTGTAAAAGAAAGCCTCTTTTCTTTATGTTGCCTGTAATTTCTCTGACATTCGTTAAAAACCGCTAAAACTAATAAACCTATTTTATATTTGGAGACTATTAATGGAAGGCAAAATATCAAAACGAATCGGTTGGATATTTCGGTGTAACAGCTTTTTCCCACTCACCCACAATGCCATTCTCACAATCAGTTGACAGTCCAAATTGAGCCACCTTTTTGTAGCTTTTCTTTATTTTAGGAAAACGCTTTACTTAAACATTTACCTGATAAATCAGAACAGTTGTTTCAAACAGTGTTAACCACTCGCAGCCTCAAATTTGAATTAAAAGGCACACATGCACGTGATTGGTTGGTTGGCTGGTTGGTTAGAATGCAGCATTTTGATTGGCCACATTTTCGGAGATTAATTAGCATGATTTGTTGGATTTAAGAGTCATATTGTGTTACTTATCCCATCATTACCTCCGCCATGGATCCGTCTGATATCGTAAACTCCAAGCTTTTCACACTCTCTTACAGCATTCCATCCACTTTGTCCAAATCAAGTCGTCAAATTTATTCATCCATTGGCTCCTTCATTCACGTCATTCCCGATTCAAGCAATAAATAAATCCGTTTTATGAGTTTACAATGCGTTATAAAAGTTTAAATTAAGACATCACTGGAATCTCGCTCCAATCAACCAGTTTCAACTTCATGGGAGGAGTCTAGGCATGGGAGCACCACAATAGCTACTAACCTCCTCGTCAAAAATTATTTTAACTTCATCTCCCACCATTTTTCCTCTAACTGTCTAATTTATTTTGCTGAAGTTCACCGCGTTTCTGACTACTTCAGCAGTTTTCATAAGGATTTTCAACCTCCTTTGGGCAGTGAGGTCAGTTTGACGGGCCTCAACAGTTGTTCTACCGAGTGATTAAAATTGCCTACTCCTTTTTTTCTAACATGACTCTTGTGCCACTTATCTTATTCATTCCTCACCATATTTTCCAGTTTGCATTTGAATTTAATTGTTTTATGTAAAGATTTGTCCAGCGGGGATAAATTTACACTGAGGTGGACATGGGAAGCACAAGACTCAGATAATTTTGGAGAAAATAACAAGCAAACCAAACATGCACACATTTACTTATTTTTCTTTAACCAAAATTTAAGTCAGGCACCCAACTGCGCAGTTTGTCATTTGAAAGACGTCTCTTTTGTCTTACAGATTGATGTTTGGAAGGGGGCTATTGCTAGAGGAATGCGTAGAAAGTAAGCCTCACTTGATAGATGTCATCCTTTTTTCTGATACACATCTCATACCTGAGCATTAAATGTCAAGATGTTCTACTTGACATTGTGTCAAAAAGCAATGAAACGGAATTGCATGCTTCCTTCACAAATGGCCACAGGAGGCTAGCTGTGGTACTTGAAAATGGCGTCATCGTCAGCACCTGTCACATTCCATGTTCGCCTTGCATTGTTGCATTAGTGGAGGTCAAGAAAGGAAACTCACTTCTTCTTGTCTTCTAAACTGCTATTCGGCTTTGCAAGTGACCGTGATGTGACATTCGGTGCTCATGCACACGCACAAACACACACCGAAACCGGTCAGAAGGTGCTACGTGTGTGTGTGTGTGTGTGTATGTGAGTGCCTTCCTACTGAGAAGTAGACTGTGAATGGATTGTCTGGAGGTGACTACTGACAAGTGGTCTAACTTGTCAAAGGTTGGAATCGAGAGGACCAATTTTCCTAACAAGTTGGTCTAGTGGAATGGAAGTGAAGGAGGAAGGGGATGACCACTCTAGCTTGTTATCATCTGTTCCATGCACCTACTGTCTATCCCCATCACCACCTCCTCCTTCCTAACAGGTTGATCCATATTGTGTTTACTTGGAGAGATGAACTGATAGTAACACTTATAACACCTTCATTCTCCGGTGGATAAGGGATTCCTGTGCGTTGTATTAGGACTATCATCCATAGGCACATAAACACAGCACAATGAAGTTCTTAGAGGCATTGCAGTGTGGCAGTGGATCCCGTCACATCTCCTCCAAATGCAACCTCGCAACCAAGGGGACCTAAGTTTGTAAAGCGAGTAATTTTTAGGCATGTGTTCCGCTGTCACTGGGCACCGTGATATGCGGATCCAGAACAGGGAAGAGGCGGTACGAAGCGCAATTGTGGGTATCGTGGGTGATGGAGTGACACATTTTCTAGAAAGCATGCTAAGAAAATTGCAGGTGTTTCATAACTTTCTAAACGTTGTAAGAAGCTGAGGATGCAAGCTGTAATAAAGCGCGCATGAGCTTCTTCTCTGCCCTCTTTCAAAGCTTATGAGAGGCTTGGGTAAGTGACCTCCCTTTGTGTTTCACCGTGTAGGGGGCAGCCAAAAGTCATTTTAGGATTAGAGGGACTGAACAATCCTATACCTTTTTTTCTGTTCTGGGCACGTAAGTCTTCCAATGTCTTCGTGCCCTCTGCCTACTATTCTAAGGTGCACCTCAAGACGTGGCCCCTGAAGCCAAGCCAAAGAAGGGGAGATGTAAAATCGAAGTCTTGCAGGAGTCTTAGACATTAGACGTAAATGAATGGCAGAATGGGATACATTATCATAAATTTGTTCATAAACCAGCACAAATTAAGATGTCATCCTTTCGGTGGAAGATGATTTGTGTGTCACGTATACGTGACGGCAGCCGTGAGTATGTAAGGAATAGCCGCAACCACCAAACCAATGCATCAAATCGGCTTTGGCTGACAGTTCTATATTCTAATGTTTTTAGTTGGGCAAAAAGGAGGTGGCTAGATTTCTCTTTCAGGCAGTGTCAAGGGTGCCTCAATTTCCCCACATTTTGCAGATTTTCAACTTTCCGCTTATTTATCAAAGCATTTTTCAAGAAATTATTTAGCTAGGTGGCTTTAAAAATCCATTTTATGGGCTGATCAGTGTTACATATGCCTGTAGGGTTCGTATTTTCTTACTCGACCCTGGCGTCACAAATACGTGACACGCACACTTAACCAATTCCTGGTGTTTGAGTGGGTTTAAAAATGCCCCTCTCAAAGAGCTAGCTACAATAGTTTTAGTAAACGCCTGCTCCAGATAATTGTTTTTGTTTTTTGCCTTCTTTTTTCTTCCTTAGTTTCACTCTTCTCTTTTACAAAACTTGTGCCCCGTGGTGACTATTTTTCCTTTCATTATCCATACTCGACCTTTTTAGGAAAAGACTAGTAATGAAATATTACTGAGATGGTTTAAAAGAAGTGTTTTTCTGGAATAACGAGATGTCTAGACTGTCCCAATCGACTGTCCTCCGAGACCCAGATGGAAGCGAATGGGCTAACCAACCCCTCTGATCTATGTTTAAAGGTACGTCGATTAAAAAAAACAAAATGCGCGCAAAATTTGATTGATGAAAGCTGATTGCGCGGCTGTTGAGGGAATCAATTTAGTTGGCCATTTATCTAGCCCTTCCCTCCTTTCTTCCAATTAAACGTTCAAGTGTTTTCTGCTTTTCCCTTTCGAAGCAAGAACATGGAAGGTAATAACGAACAAATTTACCCTTCATCCTTCCAAAAAAAACTCAGTTTAACCAGACTTAGTTAAAACAATTTTTAATTTATAAAATTTGAGGAAGGTAGCTACTGATAAGTGGTAATTGAGGCTTTTCAGTAGTATGTCTATTGCCCGTGGATATAAGGCTCACTTGATCCATAAGGTGCATGAATTACCTAGTATCAAGCGCATGTTGAGTCTGCCTTATTAATTATAATAAATTGACTTTTGTAAAAACCCGATTTTGTGCAGATGGGCATCAGAAATGTGAAAAAAATGCTTGTCACACATATATGACTTTGGGTTCGGATAAAACGATTGACGTATCAAAGTAAGCAAAGCTGTTAATGAATGCGATACTATAATCTCGAATATTGACTTAATAATTTATCTCAATTGAGGTAAACTTAGCTCCAACATAATAAAAATTTTTTTTTATGGTGGGAATCCATTGTGGGTCTTTTGATAGACCGAAAAAAATACTCCTTCCTTAATTTAATCAGACTTGGTGGTGTGGAATCAAAAATAGATCATCGTTTTCACTTACCGATGCAGCACTACGGTGCCGAAGATGAAAAGGAGGGCCATGCATACAAAGATGGCTATTCCGAGGAGGATATGGAACACAGTTACAACGGAGGCTACTTCCTCATCATCGGCCCCATCGCCACCACCACCGCCACCACCACTGCTACCGGTAAAGCCCGTTGCATTCTGACGAAGATGATCCAGCTGTGATGGCTTTTTTACTAAGGGATCTTTGTAAAGGGCAAAAGAAGATAGGCTTGAGATAGGATCAGTCGCCCCCATGTCTTCACGCATTTCAGCGAATTCGATGGATTTTGAGAAGGAAAAAGCACATACATTTTACAAAACCTAATAGATTTTATGCCGTACAGCCTAAAAATTTCATCAATAAGGCAAGAGGTATAATTTTGCAGGGAAGATGAGCAATAAGGTATTTCTCTATCGCATACGCCAGTTTAAGTGGATGGGAAACGATGTTAGGTATACAGTGGAGTTCGTGTGATTTTTAGGAGAGCTTGATGCGCAAGATGCACGCAACCTGGTTGTAATTATGTACTAAAAACGCAACTACTGATACGGTACTCCAAATCTCTACCCGGTTAGCATGAGAGGTGTGGTTCTAACTTGCCCGCTCTACAACCTTGGATAAAATTCGGCCACAAGGCTGCAGAAACCAGCTTCTCGGAGGATTTGTGACAGCGGTAGCTAAATGCAATGCCATTCGGCGATGACTTCTAACACTTCATTGAGCTAAGATGGTTCATTTCAGGTGACGGTGCTGGTGTTCCTCTTGAGCATGTCAGAGGACTACGTTCCACCATCGCCTCACTGCAGACCAACTCTTCAATAATCATTTGATTGATGTGACGTCAGTGGTGTTGAAACAGTCATTATTCCAATAAAACGTAAGATAGGATGGCGGTGACTAAGACTGTCAAGTAATGCCTCATACTCAAGAGCTTGAGTGACCATCCATTTGTTCCTCACTTCCTTTGCACATTCTACAAATACTTCTAAGCATTCCTGGCTGAACGACTTGCGAGAAGGAGATTTGATTTTTTAGTTGCAAGCTTTGACAAGTGCCATTAGTTATCACCAAGCTGACCATTAACTATCTGACTCTCGCCTTGAAGGCAGAAAAGTTTGCCTTTTGTTTGGGTTTGAAAACGTGTGTGTGTGTGTGTGTGTGTGTGTGTGTGTGTGGTGGACCCTGGAAGAAATTGTTCCACAGTACTTGTTGTGTTGATGCAGATCGTGAGACTAAGACTGAGACGTCTCACTGGCACTGTGGAGTGCTCCCAAAGGTCCTTCGCACTAGTAATTTCATGTGGAATACAAATCCTGTTGCCTCAAATCTTACTTCCCTGTAAATATGCATCATACTGCGCCAGGAAGTTGAGGGGCAGCAGGGAAGCAGAAGAAAAATCAAAGAGAATGGAGGATAAGTAAGGCGTCACTGCCTGCCTCAATTTATTCTCACCCTCCATATGCTTTCATGTCTATGAATCCTCCTGATTAAGTACAGCCAAGTTCCAAATTATTAATGCCACCGCTTTGTTGCATTAACGGCAGGTAATCACACGATCATCCTCGAGGTTGAAGAGAAGGGACATTTGTTAGGCAAAAGCAAGGCAGAAGTGGAGGTGACAGGACCTAAAACACTTTCTGATTTGATTAAGGCTTGTCATGTTGGTGACTGTGACTTGGTTTTCATTGCTTTCTCACGACAAAATGCTCGATGAAAGGTGATTTCTGTGCCCGACTTGTGCCACCATGGGCAAAAGGTAGCAGGTTGTCCTTCTAGAAGCTTTCTCTGCTTATTTAATTTCCTACAGATTTAAGGTAGACCCTACGAACCGATTTAATTGATTCCATATCGTGACCTTCTCCTCAGCTGGTCCTTTTAGGGAGGCAGGTTCCGATGTAGTGGTCAAACATTCCTTCATTTGTCGATTCACCCACATGGACTAGATCTCCTCTTTCTGTGGATTGAACATTCCTCCTGGTGGTACGGTCAAAATTCCACGTCTAGTGCTTCTTGCCCTTATTGAAAAAAGGATTACTACACTTTTAGGCCTTTTACAGTTCCAGAGAAGGCACAGACAATCACTTTGGTGACGGCGGTAAGCAAATCCGATCCGAGAGGACAAATACGTGTGGATGGTCGACTCTGGGAGGCTTCAACGGTGTTCACCTGTAATACCACCTTCCAAACAACGGTGCTCTCCTCTCAGGGTTTATGATATCGAGAAACTCCTACCCCCACGTCATCTTCGACATTGTCATTTTATAGGTCTAGTTACACGTTAAGATTGAGAAGCAGGTACTTCAAGAGCTGAGAACAGTGTCTAAAGGAGACATACAACATGCATATATGTCTACTAGAGTCCAATTTCGTCGACACTCAAGGCCGTAAGCTGCAAGACGCCATAAGTCACAAGCCCGATCCAATGAACGTGCTAAACTTTTTTTGAATGCAAAATTTTTCTGTTTTTTTAGCTATACTTGATCATCTGCAATTCGTAGCCCCGGATCGGGCATCTCTAGACAGCGTATCAATGTCCTGGTTGGGTGTGTGCTTGCCCACGCAAACAGTTCCACTCTGCAATAGCCGTCGAACTCTTCTACAGAGGTAGTAGGATTCTCCTGTCCACTTTGATTTCTTACTACTTCAGTAAATACTTGAGTCGCTACATCGGTAGTGGTGACGAAAAAACTCGAGTCAATTCACTTGAAGGCCTCTCTGGTGCGATAGTTGAGTGCGCTTGCCCTCACCGTGCAACAGGGTGTCCCACTGACTAAGACTAGGCACGTTTTTGTATTGTACCACTCTTTATCTCCTCTGCTAGCTTAGTTCGAGTCTCTGTACACCTTCCGACCGATGCACCCAAAAGGGGCAAGAGAGACAGAACCTCCGCAATTCCTTTTAATTCACCGTCCAACTACTTCAATAGACCAAAGACCGGAATAAAATGTTAAAACACGACTTTCTTGTTGTAAATCCGAAGGAAGTTACCTCTCTAGTCTTCTTGTCCTAACATCTTAAAGGTACATTTCCCCATCATTATTCTAGCTATACCATAAAAAGGCATCCCTAGGCATGAATAAATAATCAGACACTATCTGGATGACACAAGATATGGTCCTCCTCGCCTGACGATAACACGGGCCATATAATCAGATAAAATGACAACTTGTCAACACTTGAAATTAACCTTTTTCCAACAAATTGTCCAATCAAGACGTAGAGAACAAAAACTTTCCCGTAAAAAGAGGAACGAAGGGAGAAGTATGACTTACATTGTCCCTGTTTGACGGTGACATGAATAGCTCTGACATCACAGGAGTCAGGAATGGCATCCTTTTGTAGACACGAACGGAATGAAAAGGTGTACGTCTTATCCACTTGTAATCCGAGAATAGTAACTCTAAAAGTTAAGAAATAAAATAAATAAATTTGTTAATTTATTAGTCTTGACCTAAAGGCTGCCTGGTGAGGGTGCGGAAGCGCTGTCACTGTCAACATTGGCCATTCGATCAGTGCTGGTTGTGACCCTCTAGTTCCTGTCAAATCGTGCATTTTATCTAGTATTTAAATGATCCAATGTCATCACCTTGAAATATCCTTCTTAATAATTACTTAGAGACATTTTTGTGCTCACTTTATGCCCGCAAATAAAGCATCCTCGTAACCAAGATCGGTGGACACCTACCCCATCTTCCAAATCGGCAAGGTGGCTGAGTACTCTCTGACACTTCCCATCTGTACAGTCACTGAGAGTATCTGCCACTTTTTCAGTCTGGAATGTGTCTGGGATTTTTTCATTGTAAGCGTGTAAGGCAACAGACCTTCCATTGTCTGCTTCTGGTCTCGGTGCTAAATTTATGACTCTACTGTTTGGGGCTCAAGAGGAATGCCATTCCAATGGCGGTAAGGAACGAATCCAGTTGTGGTGCTGTCCAGTGGATCCGTACTCAAACACCACAGATCTCGTGGATCAAATAGTCTGTTAAAACTTATGATAGAAGAGTCATTCGAAGTCACGTCCTATTCAATCTCGAGTTCTGCAGGAAGACAAGTGGCAGCTGACACAGCATTCGACTCAAGTGGTTCAGAGAGTCGTATCACCCTATGAGTGGTAATAGGACCTCACAATCTTCAATGAAAGGTTTGGTCTCTTTCTCGAGAAAAGAAAGGTTCTTTATACTCTCTAAAACCCTTCTGAATAACTGTAAATAGGATTTTTCACCAATTTCAGCTCATTATATCCAACAAGACTCCTCCCCCTTCTTCCCTTTTTTATACATCTATTCGGCGAAATTTTGGCATTCGTTTGAGTTGAGACACTAAAAGTAGTGATTCTTAATGAATTTTAAAATTCTGACTAACTACTTAAATCTGATTTCAGCTAACCAAGTGCACTGACTGGGACCCATTTTAAATACTTTGGGAAAAGGCGAATCAATCGTGTTTTGAGTCCCTCTTACAAATGCTTACTCACACCTTTCAATTTTAATGTTTGTTTCTCGTTCCATTAGGCGTTTGGGAAGAATAAATGAAGGCAGTGAAATTTGATTGCCACCAGAGAAGCACTTTGCCGCCTTCTCCGAGGCGGGAGAACATTAAGCAGCTGTTTTGGGCTGTCTTCTATTTATTACTCTGTGGTTTTGCTTTTTTACTCCCTTTTGCACGTAAAGCCAGCTAAATGTGTAAATTTTGTTTTCGAGAGTGCATTTTGGGAGAGAGGACGAATCCTCTCTCTCTCTCTCTGGTACTTCTACCTGCTTCAATCAGACTTTAGGAACTGATGAGTCCCCAACTTAATGCAAATAAGACCTCTTTTTAACAAATAAAAGCTATTTGTCTGTTTCTATATGAATTTTTGTATTTATACGGTGTCAATAAACTGTGACCCGATGCTGTTTGCGGCTCCCTAAACAAACCAATCAGAATAGAAACAAAAATATGGTAAATTTTATTTTGGTTTTTCAATTTTTCCTAATTGCAAGGGACAGAGTTGATATTCAGGGTAGAAACCACGTGAACACCTTTACCATTGCGAATGAGACAAATTGGGCAGCATTTCAGTAGTATCGTACGACCACAAAATAAAAGGCATTTTTTTCCTCCCTTTCGTTGTAAATAATCAAAAGATATTTAATAGCTACCCAAGGTAGATTTTTAACTTTATATTTACCAAAAATTCAAGTTGACTTTTAAATGTAATCACTTTTCGGCCCTTCTGGGATCGTCAATCCTCAATTTAACAAAAAAAATGCAGAAAAAATATAACGAAAACAAAAAATAAGTTTATTTTTTGGCGAAAAGAATGATACTATTGTTCCTCTTTTTATCAACTCTCCACTTTAAATAAAATTTTTTGCTTTTTGTCAATTTTTCCAGGACAATTAAGTAATGATCAAGCCGGACAGATTGACTTAATCTTTCAGTTCACTCGGCTCCTGTCTTTCCGGAATCAATAAAAAAGTGAATTTTAATTGTCACTCTTAAGCCCTACCCAGAATCGTTGGGCTCTTAAGACACCAAACCAGTTCATTACTCCCGTGTCAGAGACCATGAGGTAGCAACTCCGACAATCATCGGTCTAGCCGAAACGTCTTTCCACAGGAGCCACAAATAAGTAGGTAATGGAGGTTACAAAAGGGAACTTTGCGAACCTTGCGGGACCATTGCTCAAAATATTTACTCTCTTAGTGGTTGTCAGCCTTCAGAATTTGATACGGGTGTGTACACAGCCCTGTGTAGTGGTTTTATGTCCTGAACGAAGGAGGCAATGTAGCTAAAAAATTAATGACATTGATGAGTGAAATGGGTAGCTCTTGCCAATAAAGTATGTACCCATTTTGCCACTCTTTCTGGCAAAAAAATGACTACCCTTCAAAAGGCGGTGGATGTTGATGCTGCTGAGTGATAAATGTATTCAAAAAATGGGCGCAGGAGTACTGCTTTATTTACAAATTCAAAGTAAATCTAAAATTGACAAAAAAAGTCGCCTTGAAGGAGGTGAAAATACGAGGCGACCTTCACTGGCCGGAAACAACTGGCGCCTTTCCCAAATGCAGGGCTGTGTTTAGCCCTGCCTTAGAAAAACACTCTCTGTTGGAGTCTCTCGAAGCTCTCTGCCAACTCAAATGGTGCGTTAAATGGGCCAAAATGATGCCAATGAGCCCTCTGAAGGACTGTGAGTAGATGGAATTGGAACCACCCCGTAAGTTCAGCAGTAACCTACCAGTCCTGTACGCACATATCGTACTCTACCACCATCCTCGTTCGAGTCGGCAAAGCAGACAACTTCATTGGATGTTCTAGTTGAGATCTCGGAAGGATTTTAGGCAATACAATTTCACCAGCAACTATTTGCATTGTCTAGAATAGAAACCCCGGGATGCAATTTACTAACCAAAGGTGAGTTTTCTAAGTACTCTTCTTTCTTTTCCCATCAGCCAACACTGCTCCGTATACACACTGTTCAAAGTGAATGGCTTTTTCCAGCCTTCAAATAAGCGATCTCCAAAGCAAGGTTTTGGAAGTTCCGCTTATACTACTTAATCTATTCAGTAGATTAGGCCCTTTTCAAGTAAATCAAGGAGACAAAAAATTTGTTTAAGCATAACTAGTAGTTTTATTCCGCAAAGTACTTGGTCAGCGAAATGTTACAATAATTTTCAAGACCCTCCTTCTTTCCTTACACCACAATATGATATAGTAACCTTTAGCTAGTCTTTTCCATCCAAGTGTTTTAAACCGAAGACGTAAGGCGAAATAAAAAGACTTTCGAGTCTGTATTTTGGCATATTAATAATACGGTTGATTGGTAGATTAACTTTGCTACTGTCGGGGCTTCAAGGCCGCAGGAGCTATTTCCGAAGGGCAACACATACGACGATTGTCGTGGCATTACGTGGAAATAAAGTTGTTAGTACTAAACGTTTATTGCAACATAAAACAAAATCCTTCGGCACTATCCTCTACATTTATAAATAATTGAAGTCAAAAAAGGGTAAGAAATCTCCCAGCCTTGCTAAATCTTTAAAGCCGAAAATCACTTTTACTTGTGTTTTACTGTTGACAGGCTTGATATCTGCGCAATCCTTGGAAAATCCCTCCCTTTGCCTGTCCCTTATCCCATCCGCCTTTGCAACTATTTTTAGCTATTCGGCGTATACTTTTAAGTGCATGGCGAATGAGGCGAGCTAATTAAATTCAACAGGTTAAACTTTTGGTGCAATCTTTAGCCGAGGCTACCTTTTTCAGGCTTCAGGGAGGACTAGAGGTGTTCATTTGTAGCGATGGCAAGTGAACTTGACGCCTTGATTGCAGAAACAAAGCATTAATTAGTAATGAATAGGTGTCAAATCTAGACGAATCTGCATTATTGGTTCTAAAAAATGACCAATAGTGGTCTTCATAAGCCGAAGTTGGTCTTTTATGGCCTAGAAGACATTTTAGCTCTGTGATGAGTCCCAAGACGCTGCAATTTGTGCCACATTCTAAGAACAATGATGTGCGCCTTTCCGACAGTGATTCGATGCTGTCTTTGCCACGAATCTAATTGACGCATGGAATGGAAGTCTTTTACAAGGCATACGATCTTGTCTTCACTGGACGAGTTGCCATGTTCTAGAGGCGGGAGACATATCCTTAGTAAAAATCTCCAATAAAAAACATTACAATTGCGCACAATTTCTTATAAAACTGGGCAAATGTCTTGCATTCGGGTAAAAAAGCTTCTAAAAGGGTAAGTCACAGATCGTAGTGCAAATCGTGCCTACGTAGGAGTTATAGTAGGTAAACCCCAACTCCCCTGCAAAGACTCAGCTATTTTGGACAAAAAAATGCAGTGCTATTGTTTTATGCCAAAGACTAATACTTTAAGATAAATATCTTTTTGTCAGTCCTAAATAAGTTACGATACACGTGCGGTGCAGCGCACATACTACTGAACATTTTTAAGCGTTTCTAGCAGTTGTTCAAAAATTGCAGTTAAAAACAAATCGCTTAAGTTTACCCCTTTAAAAAAAACCCATAGCTCAAAGGTAACAGAAATTGTACTGTTTGATAAAATAGCGAAACAGTAACCAGAGATGGGGGGTGGAGGTGAGGAGTAAACAAACGAAGGATCATTAATCATGTGGAGGAGAAAAAACGAGACGAATTTGTCGTAAGACAATCAAATAAATTGAAATGAATTTTTCCAGTGGACTGAAGATGGAGTGACCTAAGTCCAGCAAATATTTTATCTCTGAAACACACGCAAAGGAAGCTACTTACCTAGCGATAGCACGAGAAAGGGAGAGAGTGGAGGAAAAACAATTCTTGTTAATGGAAAGTTTTGTCTATCCCCATCATTCCAGCTAATGCAAAACATGTCAGCATCATTGCCTAACAAATTTATTACTAATCCAAATAGATCCTATTTCCTTGTTTTTAGAATAAGAGAATTGCTATGTAGTCACGAGTTCCACTCCTGTCACTCATTTTGCTCGCAGAAGGCAAGATGATGAAACCGCCCCTTCCCGCCTCACGCATGCCCTTGAACAATCTGTTCTAATTTTTATGTGGCTATGCCAAGGAAAGAGGCGATAGTCAAAATTCGGGGTGTAGGGAACTACAACGAAGGGGATACTAGGGAAGGCGAATGAGGAGAGGGGATAAAGCACCATCTTCCAGCCTTTCTTCCCCCATCGCTACAATATCATCTCATAAGAGGGAAACACTGGTTCTCCACATCCTTGATTCTGTGGCGCTGAATGGATAGAGGTCACTCTTGGCTGACTGACCTTTATCAAGTTGATGCACACGCAGGAGGTAGTGTGTCGTCCAAATATGAGTGGTCCATTTGGGGCCACAGAGGCTATCGCTCATCACAAGTCATGTAATTTGTCAGTCACTCAGTGAATAGACAGCGCTTAATCTAACGTCTGGACCAGAGGTGGATGGCAAAATTTTGGTCTTTAAATCAACTTGTCCTCTGTTTGGACCTGACATTTGGGTGCGACCCATTTACTTAATGGCTTTCGTGACCCCCGCCTTGAAGGTCACTTTGATCGCGGGTGATATTTACTCTATCAGTAGTGTCACAATTATTCATTATTCTCAAAAAAATGTCCGACTGTCTCTTTTTTTCTCCTCGTAAAGTGATTTCCAAAGTGGTACATTCTGTTGCAGTCCTCCATGCTTTTTATAAGTCAACCACCAACCTGTTGAGAAACATGCTAAGTCGTGAAGTGCTGTGTGAAACTAATGCTCAGTGGCCGCCTAACTCTTAAGGAACAAGAAAATTACGGAGACTAACAAGTGACATTATGTTAGGTTATGTCAACCTGGAGCATTTAGTTGTTGTTGACAAGAAGGTGCCAAGCGCAATTACAAGTGACAATTGTGTCTCATTCCTGGAATGGTCAAGTCAATACACTGTTGAACAAAATGGAAGGTGATGGATGTGTTTGTGTGTGAATAGATTGGTGGTTCTTGTTAACCAACTCAAAGGGCACCAACTCAACTAGAAGAACTTGAAGCACGAAATCAAGATGAGATACTACTAATGGATCAGCAGTAGGTAGATGGTGACAGTCTGATGCGCAGCGGTCATGTATAGAGTCCAAAGAACATTAGACAATCCTGAAATCAACTATTCTACGCATAGAATGCCTGCATGATCTTTGGGAACAAGTAGTTAATTTCCAGTGCAATTTTACGGTTAATAAAGGTGAAGAGGCAGCTTTGTAAGTAACCGTCCACAGACTGCCGAGGCAGCCCTTGGCTTTTGAAAGTTGATTGTTAAAATGAGCTTAAATATTGCTAGACTAAAAATGTCAGACATTTTGGAACAGATTTTGAGTTGTTACAACCGGATTCTTCAGTATCAAAATCAAGACGATAGTCAGAATTGTCACGGAGTGACTCCAACAAGCAAAAATCTTTCGGACATAAGCTTTTACGCCAAAAGACATTTGGAGGCTTCCTATTTTTAGCGCAAATTCAGTCCAACAAATTAAATCATCTCATCTAAGCACTGTCCAGATGCTAAGGACAGAAGATTTATCAATGCGATTAACAGTGACAACTTTGACAGCTTCTACACTGAAAGCATGGCACGCCAGCTCGACGTTAATCTTCCAGTCCATCTGTGTGGTAACAAGAAGACCTTTAGAAGTTGCTGGAGTAAAGACCTTGTCTCTCAGAGTTTGTATGGAACATAAAAGGAGAGAAAGGACTCACCGATTACCAGTAAGCACATCTCCAGGCACATAAACAGCCTCGTCTTTTTGACAATTGAGACAGGAGACGGCAACAAAGATGGGAACCTTGGTCCCTACTGGTGGTCGCCAGGAGATTATGATTCGTTCGGCGCTCTTCTCCACAATCTCCACGTTACTGACTCGCGGCAGTTTGGCTGAAATTAGAGGATTACAATCACCTGAAATGTACGCATAGGTGTTCATTATCATGTTTCTTGTCGTTTTTTTACAATTATCTGAGAGTTAGACCCTAATTCTGTTAAATAGTCGACTGTAGCTCCTAATGTCCAGATGATATTGCATCACTAGAGGCTAGTTCTGGCACATCCTTTTTAGTGAGAATATCAACTCAATTTGGTGATACGTCTCCACTACACAACTGTTTGATTCACCCTCTAACAGCACTTTTTATAACTTCAAAACACAGCAGCTCCATTGGAAATGCATCAGCTGCTTTAAGAGGTAACCCATTACATCATTGCAGCCAAATTCAACTCGAGTTATAGAGTGGACAACCTTGTGTCACATGATTCACTAGCTTTACTCCACATTCGATTTCCATGTCCCCATTTCGTGTTTTGATGGCTCAAAATGGAGCCACCATTGCTATACACTGACAACTGCCGTGCTTTGTAAGTCCTTTGGACCAATGGCGACATTCACTTGACCAGTCTCAGTGTTATCCACCAAGTGGTTTGCAAAGTTTCAACATCTATGCCATCCATGGCGTGAGAAGGTGGGGTCGACCATGAGGAAGGAGCAGGAGAGTCTCCTGAGGACCCTCTTTCAAATCGTCCTCTGTGATTGTACCCACGTTCATAGTCGATGGGCACATCACTTCATTGGGACCACTTCACTCAACAGTCTATCAAGGCTTGGACATCAACTATGCCGCCTTGAGTCAGCTTGTGACGGGTTCAAGGTCACTTGGGTGATCTTTTAGTGCTTCCCTTCCTGTTTTAGCTGTGATCGCTCAGGCATCTTGAATGAAATCATTGCATCTGTCGTACCAGCATGGTCATTTCCACGTCCTTTATGATCTAACAACTATCGACTGATCGGGAGCATAACTGCATCCACTGATCAACAAACGTCGCTGCTTATTCTGGAATGGCTTCAACTGCCATCTCTCAGCAGGAGGGCTGAAGAACTCCTCATGTTGCCAAACCGTGACTACATAAAAGCTGGAAGAATTTCCATTTTCGTCGCACAGGTCAGGCCACTTCGTTCCATTTCCTACGCATTCACTAACGATCGTGTTCGGATGGAGGACAGTTATATGTGCTGCCGACACACTCTTTCATTTAACCCTCAAACTCTTCATCCTGCCACGGATGTGCAATTTCGGCGGTCTTTTGCATTCCAGAGTAGTAACTCTTAGCCCAGTACTGATCAAACAGGAATCTTTTTATGGTCCAAACTTCTATCTCTCTATCTATCCATCTATCAGGCAACCTCGTTTTTAATATCCGACAATTTTTTAACTATTTCTGGTACTTTTGTTGAATTTGCAAATTCTATAGAACCGGAGTTTTAAAAATGTCGCAAAGGCTTTTTAGGGAGTGACAAAATTATTTTAGGTATTTAGACATTCTGCACAGTTCCTTATTTAAAAAGGTAGTTTTATAATGCTAAACACAAGGACATCGTATGACCTCAATGATATGGAGCTTTGGATTTCAACATTTCAATGCTCGAAAGTCTCTCCAATCTGTCCCTTTTCAAATAAATATTTAAAATATGCAAGTGAGAAGTGAACTAAGAATAGGTTTGGTGCGCAGCTCCGTGCTCTGTGTTAATGGGGAGATTAAAAAAACACGTAAAGTGCTTGAAGCTCCATAAACTTGCTTTGAACTTAACTATAGAGGTAAAGATAAATGTATTATCGGAGTGGTTGATATTTTCTTTGTCCTACCGGACTAGACGACCATCATTACTGAGCCTTTGGGAGCCTTTCATTCAGTGAGGAGGCTGTGACTCCATCTTTTCCCTTCCTTTCATATGCAACCACTTCAAGGTTCTTGTGGTAGATTGAATCATCCTCTTTCATGTTTATACCATTTATATTAGCAATAGAAGCATGAAAATAAACAAGATTATAACATAGGACATGTGGAAGGTCGTGGCTTCCCCGCCCAAAATACCTCATCAGATCTCCTCCCTTACATAGGTTCCAAATCTAACGATGAAAGACCCCACCACGGAAGCTCCGTTTCTGGTAGTTGTGGTGGATTGGAGTCCGAGCAAATGAGAAGTACATGCGCTGACCAGATTTGTCAACAAATTGGGGGACAGATAGGTGTACCGCATCAGATGCCTCGCAAAGGAAGCTTTTCCGCATAGGGATTTAAAGAGCCGTGCAAGCGAAAAAGGGACCTCTACTGTCTTTTTTATCGCTTGCATGGCTCATTTCCTCGTACAACTCTTAAAGGACCGTTTGAATTAACGAACCTGAAAGACGTGGCTTTTTCTCAGTACTATAAAGTTACATTCTTTGGGGAGAGTTTTGGCCAATGTTGCCATATCCGTCTGGCTGGCCTGCTGGACAAGTTCATCTCTTCCGCCAAGACCTTATACAAGGATGCCAGAACTGTGTACTCTGCGTGCCCCAAAATTGCGTACCCACTATACCGTCAACCTTTTCTGCTGAGAAGGGTCTGCGGGACGATAAATCCTTCTCGGTACTGAACTATAAAGTCATATTGCTTATACGAGCATGCAACTGAACGGCCGATCTCCTTCACTCTTTCTAACCAAGTCAATGCTTGATAATCTGTTCTCACTATGAACTGCCCCGCTATCAGGTAGTGGTTGAAGTGTTTAACCATTGTATAGATGGCGAAGAGCTCACTTTCTGTTGCAGCATTCCATCTCATTTTTTTGTTGAGTCTGGTACTGGCGTAGATCTTAGTGAGTGTACACCGTCCACGGCTGCATCACTAGCACCTGTGTCCAGTACGAGGGATAGCGCGTTGTTCTTGAAGTTAAGTAAGACTAGAATAGCTGTCGGCCAATTAAGAAGTTACTTTTGTCAAATAAATGCCTTTTATAAATGTTCTTCCGAGACTAAAAACTTATGAGAGATAAATACGACTTCGTGGCTCCCCTTCAAGGGTGACTCAGACTAGTAAACTCGAGAGAAACCGACTTCCACAATGTCATCTCTCCTTTTCTAGCCAAAATTTACAATATTTGCTTTTGGATCTTGGTTAAAGGCAACAAATTGTTGTGTACCTAAAGGTAAAAAATCAAGTATTCGCTATGCCATCACGTATTTCGTTGGCAATGGGAAAGACGGGAGAATTACCATAAGGAAGTTGTCATTTATAAGCTTTTTATGTGACCACTTCCGTTTGGCCTGTTAAAACATTACTAAGTACCCTAATAGAAGAATATAGAAATTTACAAGGTTTTTACACCCACCTACCCAAACACAAGCACAGAGGTTTCGTTTCGGTGGGTAGAAGCATTGATAGGGAAGCATTCACTCTCGGCATGCGTTCTTTCGGCCTAAATAACTATTTTTGCTCAAGAGATTTAGCTGTAAGAGAAATTGGGCGAAAATTTATGGAAGATTTTAATCATACTTGTGGGATTGCGTTTATAGGGCGTTTTGGCTTTCGGCTTGCACTTTTACATGCCCCATTGGGCGAGATTACTTCTGCAGTAGGCCGTGTTGGTAACCGCTACGTTGATTAACTGTCGTTAAAAGTTAACTATTTTCAAAAGAGGCGGCTTATGCCTTCTCTGTGGACTAAATTGTACCATCTAAATGTTAATCGTTCAAAGAATCTTCTCAAAAGAGAAAACAACACGCAATTTTGTCTAGTTTTAATAGCAGTAGGAAGGGGATGGGGGCGGGCAAGGAAAGTTGGACACCCTCTTATCTACAAAGGCAGTGTAGTGGAGTAGCGTAATCTTTTTCAATTTGTCAACGACTTGACACAATTGGCATTTCTTTGGAGGGTTAAAAACTGCTTCCGTTCTCTTTTTAGTGTTATCTGATTGACATTTACCTAATTTTTTCCACTCTAACTCATATTTAGGCAGGTAATCAAGATCAGAAAGCATAAATTAGATTGTGTTTTTCCAAATTTTATAATTTGTGTGCAAAAGTCAGTAGAGTATGTTCGAAAATCTTCTTAATGTTTACAATCCAAGTGTCACATATGTGTGACACCTTTCCCTCCATGTATGTCGACCGATAACACCAATTTGGTTGGCTTCAAGAAAGGGAGTAAAAAAAAATCAGCGATATAAAAAAAGCTTGGATTGGTTTAACTTTTAGATGAGAAACATTGAATGGGTCGCTGTTTTGTGAACCAGTCAGGGTCACTTTTCCTGCCAAGCTATTGTTTGGTTAGTGACCTTCTAGAAAGAACAATTCAAGCGTACAAACTCTTCTTTCTTCTTGAACGGCACAATCTTGGTCCAGTTTACACAAAGGTTTGATACTTTGCATACTTCAAATGAGTACTGTACTGAACCACCTCTGTCTCACTGCAGTTTCCACTCTTGTAAGGTCAAGAAAAAGTAATTTCCACTTCTACTCCATCTTTCCCATTTGAAAAGGCTGTGTCGCACCTAACTATAAGATCGTGTAATGTCACTGTCACGACTATATGATACTCATCGCCCGGAAAAATATCGTCGGAGGTAATAGAAAGGACAAGTAACAGGCAGTGCCCCTCATTCTGAAGTGCGACGCAAGATCGTATCAGTGCTTCGGTACAAGGTTGTGCATTGTCTAATGGGAATTTGACTTCCTCTAACTATGCTTTGCCCAACCCTAACTGTACCCCCAGTCAACTCCCCTCCTGCCTACTTGAGTTTGAAAAAGAAGATATTATCCGCAACTGTCTGCATTTCACTCCTCCCAAGGGAAGCATTGCCATCTGGAAGTTGGGAGGGTTGACCAACCTTTTACCTTAGAGAGTGTAAGAGAGAGTAAATAGAATTGTTTAATAGTGATCAATGATATGCCAAATCACCTAGCAAAGGTTGCAGCTAAGAAGTTACTTCGCATCACAAGTCACTCAACCAACTAATTGGAACGAATTGTTCATTTTATAGCCTAAAGTAAAGAAGTAAGGCATTAATGGGTAAGCTTTTAAGGCTCTTTTCCTTAACCCACGCCCCTTTCTTAGTTGACCTACGTGAAAAAGGTGCTACTTGGTCACGCACATCGCAAGAGACGCTAAACAACACGTAGCCTTCTTCACACACCCCATCTCAAAGGATCCCACACCTCAATCATCACTATTCCCCAGGACAAGCAATTTGACCTCCTCAAGCATAAAAGTTGTCACAAACGAGTGGTGCAATTAATACCTGTCTAGCAAGAGCATTCTATCCGCGAATATTATGCGTCTTCCAAGTGATCAACACCGATGCCTCAAGAAGTTAGCTTCTGGAACCTTTAAACCGAGTTTACCTGAGCACTTGAAATAGACAGGCTGGAATCACCTCCAAGAGGAAGGAAGAGCAGTTGATTGCATTTCCTTAAGCCAGTTTTAAATGCTCTTAAATAAAACTAGGCCGTAGTAAGGGTTTCTGCCGAAAAACTCCACCAACTTATTGCCAACACACCTCATGATCCTCGGTGTTGTTTGAATACGTTTTTGCTCCTTTAGAGCTCCACCACCCAACAGCACCAATGTGGCAGAGCTAAACAGGACCGTAGGCTATGTAATGTGTCCAACAACATCTTTTTTATCAACTTGTTCTCATAGTGCTGCACAGGCCTCTGATTGTCCCTTCTGGACCAATAGAATTAAGCTATTAATGAAATATTTTGTTACGTAATGTCATTACGAGTTTACTTAAGCCACAAAATGGATAAACACCATTTTTTACTAACTCACTTCCCTGCTATGCTAAACAGAGTCTGATTCAATTTTTAGAATTTTTTAAATTTTTTTTCTGTGGATTTTACTTTCTTTTCCTTTTATTAAAAAGCAGCAATTAAAGAAAAAATTGAGACAAATTTTGTACCCATTTTGGTTAAACTTTTTATTATTGCTTTAGAAAATGCTTTTTTAGTGTTTAAAAAAATAGTTTTTTCAAGATTTGGCATTTCCCTTGGTAAAATCAATAAATGTTTGATTTTGGTAACCCTCAGTGAACAACTGTTGGTTGTCAATAATTATTTTAAAAAAATCAATTGATGGGTTAGACTCACGCGTGCAGACACCACTTCCACTGTCAGGGAGGACATGCCAGACGAAGAGGGGATGACTGCAGACACACCTTTTGCTTCCCATGGAGGCCTCGGAAATGGAATTGGGGGGGCAGGGTCGACAAAATCCCGGCCCTGACGGCGCCTTGTAGGTACCCACTGGACAGCCTGGAGGAAGTAGAAAAGAGCGTAACGCGAGTAAAGGACAGTGCAATTATTCTATGTGCAATAAGTATTGCGATATGTTCTGGAGACAGATGCTACTTATAGTAATCAGTAAGTAGCATGTTTTCACGCAGTGGTCAAATGGGTGAATGAATGATAAAAATGAATGAGATTGCGGAAAAAGCGCAACGTGAAAAGATGATTAAATGATGCGATTTTCTAGTTTAAGGCAAAAAATTAAGTTAAATTTACGCTTTTTGAAATTAACTTTATGAAAATTGGAACCTTAACTGTCGCCTCATGAGCGTGGGTAAGTGTGGATTACCACCCAACGGGCATTATAAAAGTTTACGAGTTCTTACGAACGAGGTAAGCATTTTACTCACCCAATCTCTTAAATACCTTGCTCCGTTTCCCACTTAACATAAAATAGCAAAAATCTAGAAACCTCATCGTGTTAACCTAAATGGCACGGATTTAGGGTGTAAATCAAAAGCTTTGAAACTTTGACCATCCTTTTGGGCAGCTTCTAGGGTATGCGTGTGTGCGGGTGTGTGTACTTGCATGTAGAGGGAGATTATCCTCCAGCGAAATACTTTTACCATTGGCACATTTTTAGCTTTTCAAAGGCAAAGGTAACACTTCTATGCACATAAACACGAGTATCTGTACCTGGAAGCATCATTTCATTGTATCTCTTAATGCCTGTCTAGGAGCCAATGACTTAACACTCCCGTCTCCTGCGCCTCGAGGGAAATCGTCTGCAACCGATCAGTTTTAGTGGTTCCGCCAATAACACCATTTGTCGCTAGTTAGGGGGTAGGAGCTAATAAAGAAGGCCTTCGTACTTTCTTAACTAGCAATACTTACCATCTATTTTTAGACTTTGGCGTAAACAGCCAATGCAAAGTGCCAAGGAATGCATGTCACACATTTGTGACGTTGCGATCAGACAAGAAAATGGAGCCATTATAAACCTGTAACATTGATCAGCTTTTGCAACAGCTGATTAAGTTTTTTCATAAAGCCAATAGCCACTAAAAATTTTTTGGGTGACAGGAAGTTCAAATGGCCAAAAGTGTAAATTTAAGGTGACTGGTGGCGACGCAACAAGCGTTATGCTGTCTGGTAGGTAACTTTAATAGAGCTTTTATTTAGCTTTTAAAAATTAAAATACGTCAAATCAATATTAGTACTAAGGTAGTGTATACGTAAGCTTGGAAGAAGTTCCTACATATGCTCCCCTTCTACGTCACACATATGTGACGCGTGATCTCTGTCAATTTATGACGACCACTTGGGAAAGTCTATTTTCTTCCTTTTTTATTCCGCTACATGTGGGTTGTTAACAAAAGTGGAATTGAGTACCAATAACTGGGCTGTTGTAGTCTCATTTCATTATGATCTTCACTACTTAGGTGTACATAAAAGGGCTGAAATGTTGCCAAGAAAAATGAGTGACCAAGATCTCTTGCGATTATGCCTCTCCCTCACCAGCAGCTGGGACAGCCACTCAACGCATTGCACGAATTTCCAAGCCGCTGTGAATTGGAGCATCCTAAAACCCCGTGAATGGTGATGCTTCCACTCTCACAAAGCCTCTCATGGCTGTGGCCTCAGTCTATGAGTCTTCCAATGAGTTTTATCACAGTCAATTCCTTAGCATAATTGTCTTCTGCTCTTGAGATTCGGTGAATGACAAGCAGTCATCCCTTGGTGGGATACTTCATTTGTCTGATGGATGGAAAGCTTGTCAGGCAGATGTAATTGCGACCACCCTTGACAGAATAAATGCATAATTTACAAACGCTTTTTTCCTTTTCTCGAAAAGTAGCATAGCAATTTTTTCCACTAGAAGTACATCCCTTAAACAGTCTTTTTTGGATCTGACCAACTTATTAAAAAACAACTTTTTTGGCGAAATCAGTAGTATATGCGTTTGTTTTAGTCATATCGTGCAAGAGGTGGACGCTTCCACTTACTAACTTGTGATATTTCATCTGGCTCCCATAACGCTCTCCGGAGAATTCCCAGTTTTACACCTCCTAGGTTGTAACCATAAGTTTTCTCTATTTTTTTACGATTTATGGGATTGAATGACAGGATTAAATTTATAAATGAAGTAACAATTAGAAAAGTTCTCCCTTCACCCCTTAAGGGAACCTTTCCTTCGAGGAGTCGCCAATCAAGGGGCGCCATAGGAAGTGCCAATCATTTAAACTCTTCCTCTACGTCAAGGTATCGAAGCTTGAAGACCGCTTTAAAATATCTCCTCACTAAAAAGGTTTTTTACGACAGCACACCATTGATACCTGCAGCATCGTTTAATACTTCCTTTGAACAAAATGTAAAAGTTGTAAGGAGAAAATGGAACCAATAAATGAAAGCGGAAAGACTAGTAATCCCATTCTCCTTCCCTTCCATGAATAAATATTCTCAACTCCTCTGTCCCGGTGGCTTTTAAATTTCTCTTCCAGCTATCAAATGTGAAAAGGATCCCGCTTGTTTAAATCAACCATGCAAGGTCAAGCGCTTTTGTAAAATCAAGGATGTAATTGGGATAGTTTGTTAAATTAAACAACCTTTACTATAATTTGTGCCTTGTAAGAAGTCTTTTTCCTTACAGAGGCTGTAAATATTGCATTCATATGTGTTCCTCCCCTTGCTTCGTTTCCCAGCTCTGTCCATGACACCTCGTGTGGAAGCAAATGATTGTCAAGTGTCAGAGTCCAGAAAGTGTGATGGTCATCACGTGGAGTGGTATCATCGGAAGAACGGGGAAGAAGACCGACAGCTCTGATCATTTTCAAGTGTCGTCGATCTCACTGCAAATAACGTTTGTCCGTTACGTGGAGGGTTAGGGGTTACCAATTGCAACAGCGGTCCACTCCACGTACACACGCGATGCCCAGCTTGTCAGGTGATAAAATGGTACCGTAAAAGTAAGAAGTGGGCAGTGTTCATTCATTCAACTAACGAGCGTTGCAACTAAAATGTTATTCCCCATCGTAAGTCAGCCAGCCAACGAAGTGTTGAAAGCACTTGGTCAGGTTTTATAGCCTATGGGAAAGATGTGAAGCAGGAAAGGGGGAACCCTCCAGTACTTATTGTTCCCACTTAATCTATGGCACTTGGATGGAACGTCACCAAGCTATTCAGCGCACCCTTACCTTTCCCTTTCCTGGTTTTATGAATTCTACATGTACTGCGGCAGCATTCACATTGCGGACGACGTAGGACGATACGTCGCGTTCTTCTCACTCTTACCCAGCATTATCCCATTCCAAGCAGTTCCACTTCTTTATCCTTGTCCTTTTTACATCTAATTCCTCGTCATGATGCCCCGCCGCCCTCTAATGCCAAATGAAGCTTACAATTGATGCTCACTTTACGGACTGGACATCCGCACCGATTAGCCCCAAACCCAAAGCACCGACTACGTGCTTACGGAACTTCATTCCAAAATGTTTTGCTATCCTTTGGCAAGGAACTATGGTAATGGATGTAATAATAGGTTGCCGCTTTTCTCTCCGCCTAATAGAGGAAAAGCAGGCCATGCTATTGCAGTAATTCCTTTGGACACGCCTTGTAGTGATTTTTGACCCCTCCTAATAGAGGACCTAAAAATAAACAAGCCAATTCTTCGTGGGTGGTGCTCGAAATGCCAGGTGTGGTAGGAACCAACTTTGCATTATTTTGGGCGCACGACTTGGTGTTTGCCAGTCCGCTTGCCTTCCCACCCACTGCCTACCAATCGCCCTAGGCTGGAGAGAGAGAGAGAGAGAGAGAGAGAGCGTATGGAAGCACTAACTCCGCCTTTTGGTGGCTCGTTAAGGGGCTGTTAATACAGCGAGTTAATTGTTTTTTCTGTTCATTATTATGGTTCTGGGTAGAGCATGTTTAAATGACTGGCTGGAGAGAGAATAAGCTGCACTTACCATTAGGAATATCAAAATATACCCTGGTTGTGTGTAGATACTACTTAATTTGACAAAATCACCTAATCGCTCAGGAACCAGCTCAAATACTAACAAATCTCACCAATGATTGGATTTGATAAGACTTAAAAAAGAATGGCAGCCATTAAAAGTAAAAATTCTTACAGGGTAGTATTTGGAATTAGGCAAAATGGGTAAACGCCAAAAGATGCAAATTTTTTAGCATGTGTCATAAAGAAATCCTTGTTACATGAGAGAAGTTGGCTTTAGGTGAGCAATACTACTTAGCCCTTCTTCAAATCTAATAAGGTTACGCTCTTTTTATTATGGGCATATACTACTTACAAGTAGTATAGTATGTTCAAATCTGCTACCTAGGTCCCAAAATGTTTAAAAAATATGTGGACATTGTGCCTTCTTTTAAAATTATCCTTACTGCTATCTTTTCGGTTTTCGATTAATTTCTACTTGGATAAAAAAAGGCCGCATGAATAACTCCAGCTTACTAGTGCAAACATTCTCCTCTATTGAAGCCTCGAAACCCGGTAGACACTCGCAGATGTTGTCTTTCAGAATGTGCCACTGACCGTTGGCTTTGCAGAATGACGGTTTTAGGCCCTTCGATTGATTCATCAGAGGTGAGTCCTTTATAATGTCAGGCTGATTGATCAGGAGGGGTTCTGCCCCACTCACACATTGGCCTTGAGCCTCACGCACCTCTGCGTCGTGGCCTGCTGGTGTCTCCGGCAAGCTCATGAAACTGATCTGTTAAGGAGGAGGAATAAATTGTCAAGGCGAATTTGGCGCAATCCACTGAAAACTGATGCAGCAGGGTTACAAGAAATGACCCTTACATTTATACAGAGGATGGTGTTTTTGCATGAAGAGAGAAAGTTGGGAGACCAAGTCATGTGTCTTAATCTCTTTGTAAAAAAGAAGCATTCCCTCGAGCTTTACAACATGTAGTGAAAATGGTTGTAGGACAAAGAAGAAAGAGATCCCGCTCACACTCGGTGTTGTAGAGGGAGGATGTGCATGTGTGTGGCGGGCGCAGACTTTGCTTTTGGCAGCACACACATGCATAGCTCTCTCTCTCTCTCTCATGGAGTTCTCTGGATAAAAAAGCAGCAGTTGTGGTTGTTAATGGCATAAACAGTCCAAGTGAAGTCTCGAGCGTCAGGCTTAAGTCAGCTCTTCCCGTACTTTTGCCATTTAATAATGTGTAGTCACTAGTGAGAGCTCGAGACCAAGTAGTATGCATTTCTAAAGACATTATCTATGCTCTTTAAATACAAAGTAAATCCTAAGTGTCAGTATGTTGTGAAAAGAGGAGATGTGATTCATACATCACTAATCTCCCACCAAGAAAGGGGGGACTGAGACTGACGGGTTTTCACCGCATGATTCCAATTAGTTAGTAACTTTCCATCAATTGCATCAAAGACAGCACAGTATTAGTCCACTTTCCATTCAAAAAGTCGCAGTAATTAATTTGGTTTTTAATAAAATATCCAAACGCATAACTCTGGAGCGCTACTTAAATTGTAATAAGTAGTGAAAAAGCGATAAGGTCACATTACCGCTACTTGCATAAAATTCATCCTGTTTTTCTATTTTTTTACTTTAAAATGCTTAATTTATGTGTTTTTACCTCTTGAATTTAGTTTTTAGAGAAATTTATGCATAAATAGTTGGTGGTTTAGTCCAACTTATCCAATCAACACCTCCCCCAGAGACATTACAGATTCAAGGAAAAAAAGCACAATAGCAATCACCTCGATGCCATCCAGTTCAGTCAAATATGTAGCCTGTATTTTAAGTTAAATCCACCCAAGTGACAGTTTGACAGCCTAGCAACATGGATTTAAAGCCCATAAGTTGCCAGCTTTGACAGAATTTGGCATTTGTCTTGTCCCCCAATTCTAATCACTTATACGGCTAGGAACGTTGTTTTCTGCTCGGATTTTTAGCCTTTCAGAATATGATAATTTAGGTTGATCAAGCTTTTGTAAACCTAGAAAGAAAGGGGTAAAGGAATCCATTGTTTGGCTGATTGCCTCCACTATAGGTGAACTACGCGACTCAAGGGGATTTAGCCTCCAAATAAATAAAATTAAAGTTGCACTTTTGACGAGTATAAGAAGAATCAGCGTAGGAACAAAAAAATTAGCAAAAAAAAGGTTTATGGACATTTGCAGCTCCACTTTCCTTATTAAGGACTTTTTGCGTTTTTAACAAACCTAAGTTTAAATTGAGGTGTGCCCCCTAGCAGGACAGGTCGCCTAAAAAGAGAGGCCAATTTTTACAAAAAAAAACACCAACTAGAACTAGCATTTCTGCCTTAAAGATAAAGACTTCAATGAATGGATGGATGGATGGGTGGATGGATGGATGAATGGATGGATGGATGGATGGATGGATGGATGGATGGATGGATGGATGGATGGATAGATGCGGGTTGGGCGGGTAGATAAAATTTGGGTGGCTTGGTACAAAAAGGAAGGTTGATATATCTCGCTAAGGCTGCTTTCACTTTGTGGGTTTCTCACTCAAACCATGCACTGACTAAGTCCAAAGGCACCTGCCAATCGTATACTTCGCTGGCATCTTAGGTCGCCCCCACCATTACTAGTATGTTTACATCTCACTCTCCACTCTATAATCGTCAATGTCATTCTGAGGAGAACAATTCACCCAAAGCTTCTACTTTAGAGGAAATATTCCCTCTAAAATTAATCCAAGATCTAACAGACAGTCGGTTACTTTTTGAATTTGCTTCATCCCCCTTTACTAGAGGAGGGAAGGCGAGATTGCTGAACCAAGCCAAAGTGAAAATAAATATCCCTACCAGCGAATTTTAATAACCTGTAACGCTGCATCTTTCGGTAGCCGTAAAATTAATTTATGGGTGCTAATTAACCCTTCACTATCGCCAACTTCTGCTGCTACGCTAACAGGCATCCTCTTCACGCCAGTGCCGCGTCTTTCTTAAGAATTCTACTTATACGCTCCACTTTTCCTGATCATTCCTATGCTTAACCTCATAAAAGAACTGCCATCTTCAGTCAAGAAGGTGTCCTCTCTGACAAGAGCGTTCCAGCAGATCCTCTCCCATCACCTTAAAATAGACCTGCACTTAGAAAGCCAAAAGACAGAAATAAATGTTGACTTGTCCTAAGTCTCACATGTGGTACCCAAGGCTTTTCTATCTGTCCAGAATCGCAGTTATTTGCCTCAATACAGGAGGCGTCAGGACTGTTGAAGGCCAAAAAGTGTCGTTCAACACTGCTGAATCATACAGATGCAAGCCAACCAATCACAGGGCTCGAAACATTAAAAAATTTTCAAAAGGCCTTTTCTACCCCCACATGGGTATGATTATGTGGCAAATACTTTTCTTTGTTGGATCAGTTCAACTCTTCAAATAAACACCCAAATAGTGTGCATCAATTGGAGTTAGTGGCGCTAGATTATTTTCAAGCAGAAATGTAGGGGCGGGAAGGCAGACGGAGAGGGCAGGGGAGGGGGATGGAGGCTAAGTCACTTCATTATTTATTTTCTAGAAAATGGCAAATCATTTTCCCTTGCCTACTGAAATGTTTCTTTAATTTTTGCATTTCACTTCAAAGCCCTAGCATTGTTTGCCTACATGCCTGCCTGCCTGCCTGCCTGCCTGCCTGCCTGCCTACCTCTTCCCTTTCCCGCCTTGGATCGTGTAAATTTTGCAAAGCAAGGCGGAATGAAAATTGGATGCCGAAGTGAAACAGAAATAGCCTACTTTGTTGTTACAGAAAGAGCAAAATTAACAGACTTGCAGGATTAATTGAAAATATGTCCAGCTCTCTTTCTTCCTCCCTCGCTCCCCTTCTCGCGCCTGCGATCCCTCGGGTAGAAAAGTTGGTGCACAATTGCCCTCGCTTTTCTGTTTTACTTAAGTTCCTGCTAAGTGACCGCACCTATTTACCCCAATTTTCGCCATTAAACAGCATTAAAGGACGTCTAGGTGACAAAAAGAATGCCTCATCTACTACTTCTTATTCTTCTTCTCCAAGGTTGTTCAAACATAATCTAGACAAGAGAGTTCCTAATAAATCAAATAATAGAAAACGCGTTTTAAATAGATGTAAGTCATTTTATATTTTATGCGATCGTGACAAAGGGAGTCCTTTCACACACCATTTGACCACTGAAGGGGCTATTCAGGCGATGCAGCGTCAAGCATTAAATAGGAGAAAAGGAAAATTATAACTACCCAGATCTCGTAAAAGTTAAAAACAGCCATACTGATTGCCTTTTTACAACTATTACTTGTTAGAGTGCCTAATGACCCCGCTGTGTCACATATATGTGACGTGTAAAAGTCTTTCGCTTTGAGACATCTGATTGCAAGCGGACGTGTGCTCTAAGCTAAAATAATGAGTCCTCGTGATTTTAAAGGCAGATTTTTTTTCTTCTGATAGCACATCTATAGACGAGTTCTAGAAGTAATTTTCCTTTTACAACTGCAGTAATGAACGCTTCAAGTACGAGACCCGTTTATGCAGTTACCGTACTTAAAATATTTTCATAGGCTCACTCTAATTTTACTTGCCTACTGCCTCTAAAACTTAAAATGAGAGTGCACAATCACCGACTGTAGTGGTGGATTCGAGAACCGAGGACAAACTGCAGTGAAGAGAAAGAGCTAATCGCGATATACTGGTTTTTTGGGGGGCTAAGATGAGCACACCGGAGGCACTAACTTTCCCCTGGCGGCACAGTTGTGAAGAGAGGGACAGAAGTTTCTTTGTGGAAAAAATATTCATGAGTTAGCTTTGAACTGATTTAAGGGGTGCAAATGCCTTCTGACCACTAGTCTATTGCAGCCACGGCCATAGGAGGTGTAGGTTGTGTTGGGAGAGGTTATGAGGTAGATGCCCTGAGGAATGCCAATGTTGAGCTCATTTTCTTGTGCTTGAGCATCACGAGTGGACATCGCCTATCACCCCAGAAGCCATCGACTGCATCAGTAATATCAGGAGACCTCTGGGCTAAGCCAGTGTTAGAGAAGATAAAACTATGAAAAAAGCCCATTTGTCGGGAAAGAAAAGGTTGATCCGTTTTTATCTTGTAGAGCGGTTGTTTTAATTTTGAACATTCCTTTACAGGCGATAAAACAAGACTTTTAGATGTATAGATAAATAGCTGGATCATAAAAAAAAAATTTCTGTCTGATAAGGGTCTAGGCGGAGATTTATTGCTTCAGAACGGAAGGGACCGGCATGACAACATGATAGAGTGGAATGTGACATGAGGGAGTGTGTTGATAGCACAAATTTTACCTCCTTCTCCTCCAAACACGATCGTGAATGAACGCACAAGAGGTGGAACGGGGTGATTTGGCCTGTGTGATGGAGATATCCTTACATCTTATGTGTGGTTAATACTCAACAACGTGAGGAGACCTCCTTTGACCCTCCTGCAGAAGAATAGCAGTCATGACAATCTCAGGAGGAAGGCTCACTTTCGAAGAGTTGTTAGCTGTGACTCTACTAGGAGGTCGGAAATGACCTTACCGGTGTGACAGCTGCGAAGGTTTCTATCGAGATGTCGGGGAGATAACTGCTAAGGAAGGATGAGAAGCACCACAGGATCATCCAAGCGACCTTGACCCAGTCACCGCCCGTATCATAGCAGCAAAGTTGGTGTTCAAAAAAACCCTAGATGAGGCTATTGTGCCCCTTCCTTGCAGTCGACGGCGCATTCTCATGTCATGGATGACGCAGGTGTTAGTAGATCTTGTAGAACAGTACATTGCAAACATTTTGATGGATCGCATTGATTCTGGTCAAGCAGATGTTGTCGTCAATCCAAAGGACTTACAAAGCACAGTTGTGCGTCAGTATTTGAAGGTGGTTGTCCTATCTTGAACAACCGAAACATGAAACAGGGCGCATGGACATGGAATGCAGAGTGAAGCTGATGGATTATGTTACACGAGGTTGTCTACTCTAAGAACTGCGCCGAGCTTAGTAGCAAAGCTCTGACGGGTGACCTCTTGAATCACCCGATGTATTTCCTCTTGATAGATTGCAGTGTATTGTAGCGGATCGTACCATCGGATGTTTGATCAAATAAATGAATTGCTAATAGAAGTACACAGTATTCTTGAAAATGCAGAATACTTCTGTGTTGCTATTGGAGCCGGTGTTTTTATTCAAGAAGAAGGCGTCAGGAATTGTCTCAAGCAGTGCAAAATCCAACTGGATGCAAAGGATGGAACCATCGGTATGTACCCGATTCAGTTTCTCCCAAGTACCACACATTAACCAACGGTAATAGTTCCAGTAGATCTTCCATTTTTCCTCTTTTTTGATGTTGTTAGTTACTTGACTTGCGACGAATGGTGACTTTTATTCCACCACATCAGTGAGTATTCTAATCGGTGCGGAAATTAATTCCTTTCAGATAAGTCTGTCACATTTCTTATCCTTGAACTCAAAAAAAATTTAATCTTACTATTGAATGGTTTTTGAAAAACATTTGAAGATTGTAATGTGTCCGAAGAACATCACCTCCATCTACAGACCTTCAAAATGGACCCAAGGCAAAAAAAGGGTTACTGTCTCTCCTTTCATCCTCTGGATGTAACAAAGGAAAAGTGCTTAAAGCGCTGAGGTAAGCATTTGAGCCGAAAGTCTCTTTGTCAAAAAATACACTGGTTTTCGCTTCACCTTCTATAATGTCCATAGGTGGTAATGAGGAAACAGTAGGATGCGAAGGTACAGCCCTAGCGACCATTCCGCCCGTGGAATATCATGGTCCGTCCAAATTGATAAAAAGTGAGGGCTTAAAGGGCTTTGAAGCAAAAGAGGGAAAACAATATTTTGCTTAGAAATTGCGTTAGAAATAGCCCTATTCACCGTCGATGACCCTATTCTATATCCATCAAAACTAAACAGAAGTGCGGGGTGACTCTCTAAATTTTGAATAAAATTAAAGTAGATGGGTTGAAGGTGTAAGATATAGTCCTCCCAACCTCATCTCAACCCTTCTGTCATGCTGTAAATGAGATAATAAACTTTCAAAGGAGTAAGGAAGCAAAACACCAACACATAAGCCTATGAACAAGGAGGGTCAAGGTGGAAGGGCTTCAAGCCAATCAAATCCGGGAAAAAAAAACGTGCGGCCCAAGTAATACCTTCGCACGGAACCTCTAAAAAGATCTAAAGGATGTCAGCTGTAGCGGCTAGTGAGAAGCAACATCATGTCTCCCTCCTTTCCCCCATTTTGACTTTTCTTCGCAAAAAAAAGGAAACCAAAATTATGCGTCTGTAGGGAGCAAAACAAGGTGAACTAATGCACCTACTTTTTTCATGTAGTTAAATGGGGAACAGTCACGAAGAAGATCCTCTCGTCAAATCTGACAAATAAGCAGTTCGAATTAACTTCCTGGTTAAGCACATAGACTGTACCAAATTTGGAGGACATTAAATGATCCCCTACAGGGCTGATATGAATCCCTCGAACTCCTGATCACCGACGCTTTTCCATTGCTTCAGATTGCAAGGAGAGAGGGATAATTTCTGAGCACATCTGCTTCAAATAAAACATTTTTACGTCTACCAGGTTTAAAAACTCCGCGAACAACAAATTTCTGCCATCCAACTCTCACGGGGAATAACCCACCGTGACTCTCGAAAATGATTTGTTAATATTTTTTCCCGACAGGTAACTGAAAGTGATGCCTTAGTTGGTGTAGAAGTAGGCTGCATTTAAGCGCTTAAGCCCTTCAGTTTCAGTAGGTCTAAGTCAGCACATGGGTGTTGTGATGTCTCGTCTATTGACCTCTCCTCTCCCCTACCCGCTCTTCAGGGGGGAGCATATACTACTGAAATACATGTTTGGACCCCAAAGGCAGAGTTTGGCTTCATGAAAAAAGGGAGAAATTATTAAACCTGAGGACACTGACCTTTTAAACTCAATCAGTTCACTGAGTGAAGTGGCTTTGCATGCAATAAATGAAACAACCTCACTTCGCTAAGAGAGTTAAATGACTTACTGGATTGGGGTTGAGATTGTGCAACCGGAAAAGACAAGAATTTAATCGCAAACAAAGCTTGACTTAGGCAGAAAATGTAATAAATTGAGGCAATGGGATGGAATGAGTGGAGGGAATGTTTAATTTCTCTCTTTAGCACTTGGAGGAGGCATTTGGGAGAGATTATGAGGTGGTGATCAAAGGCGGTGGTTCCAGTTCATGAAATTTGCACGGGTATTAAAGTTTAATCAGACAATCCGTAGGTGGACATTTCTGGTTGCAGAACTTACATTTTTAATCACGGAAAGAAAAACAAATTAGTTAGAAGGTAGTTAAGAGGGGAAGCATTAGGGTAATCAACGAAGCTGAATTATGCATTTTTGCCGTAGACTGCCTTTTACGAGGCCTTACCCTGTTGTGGTGCAAAAGTAGTCGTGGCATTATGGGTTTTACTGGGAAACAGTAGTAGGAGTAGTGAAATTTGTTAAGTATGACCTAACAGACGACCCTCATGTCTCGTGTGGGGGACCAATCAGGTTCACTCCAGAGACATCGCTCACTGAAATGGCGGGTGACAATGCCAGCGCGTGTGCATGGGGGCTGGATGTCCATTACCAGGCCCGAAGGCATGCATGTAGGCCTTCATATAAATTTTGAGGATAAACATACAAAACTCCAGCTGAAATATATCTACCTGAAGCGAAGAGTGACCTCGAACCCACCAACGACGTGTCACGACGCAAGTCACGACAACGCAGCACACCATGGAACCTGCGGTCGAGTCATGCCCCCATACCAAGTACAACAAGGAATACCAGACGTTCGTTTCCATGAAAGACTATGGTACTAAAGGCCACCTAGCCAGTGCTACCGTCTCGACGAAACTGCAGAACAACAAAACCTAGTGATTTTCTATAACGGGCGCGAGTTCAAGGACCTGGTGCATACACTGAATGTCAAGAAAGCTTCCCACTTTTAATGAATCTAGAAGTGAGGGGGCGCCAAAGTGGAGAGTAGAAGAGGGATCTTTTGCCAGAGGACAGTGTAGCTTTTCACGCCGCTTCTGGCCACGTGTGTACCACTTTGGTGGAAATGTGCAGCTTCAGCATTGACAATGAAGTCATTTGGGATCCTTTAGGATGGTTCACCAGTACAGGAATATCTTTCTTTTGTCTACCATCCATAGGCTCATTGGGTCTCGACACAACTCAAATGTCAAAAGGAAGTGAATTCAATTGCCTACCTGCCAAGCCGGACAGGTGAGGTAGTAGATTCGAATACGATCAAGCATTAGACAGGCGCCCTGATCACGAATGGCCAGACGCATCCACCCGTTGGACGAATGAGTTGCCATTTTTGTTGCTGTCGTTACTGCCTTCCGCTCGATCTGGGGTCGGAAGCGTATCAACCAGCTTGTTACAGCAGTGTCTTCTGAGGGATATCTGGAGCTCCATTTTCGATCGGATGATATTGTAGCCAGTTTTTTGAACGACTAAAAAGGCAGATCCAAAAGGTTAGGAGGATCCTGCAGAGGAGGAAAGAAGGAGGGAAAAGTTGTAAAAAATCCTCTGTATTCAGTTTGAGGTACCTGAGGAGATAAACAGAAGAGTGTTGCTAGCTACTTGTAGTCCGACAACGTATGTCGCACACTTGTGTCACTTCGATGAGGAAAAACCGGTCACATATATGTGACGCTAGTGGGAATCATGCTGTGGTGCATAAAATGGAGGACCCCATGCACATAAAACATTTCTTCTTCTCACCAAGCAGACAGATGCGGATTTTTCGTAGGTAATTTACACAGACTATCTATCACCTGCTCTACCCCATGTCTGTGTCTCGAATGCAGCATTAATCAGCAATGTTAAGGCGCAGAGTTTCCAGAGGAGACATAAATCTGTGAAATTAAATGCTCCACCTCCCTTAGATGAGATTTATTTCATTCTTCACGATGACACGGCCACCTCAAAGCTCTATCGCCTTTACGCCTGAATAAATGCGATATTTCCGTGGTCGGCTGAATAGAAAAATTTTCTTGTTTCCTTTTTTCAAAAAAAAGTAGGAAAGAAAAGAGAGCGAGAAATTTGCCTATTCTTATTCATCTTGTCTCTTCCCTCACCTCAAGCTAAGCTTTGAGTGTCGGAATTTTGCTGCCTCTCAATTAAGAGGTGGACCCCAACGGACTTGCTTCAAAAATACCCATTTTAACTTAAAATGAAGCAATTTTTAAGAAAAATTTGTTCAAAATTAATGAGGCGTCATTTTTTTGAGGTGGGTGACTCCTTGAACCTTGAACCTTCCCTCCTCCCTTCCATTGTTAAAAGCAGTGATTTTGGAGGCATCGAATGGGAAACCTGGTCATCGGTTGCCCTTCCCCTCTCAAAAGTGCTTCCCCATTATTTAAAAATGAAATTTAGACAAATAACTGGTTTTTAATAATCTTCTGGCCACTCACTATTTCCTTGCTCTACTAAAATGCATCCAGAAGGTGCTTTGGAGGATCCGTATCCCAGCTGCGCCTTGAGCTCGGAAGGAGGAAGGAAGAACTACCCGATGCTTATAGTTGTCCTCGTCATTCTAAATTTCCAGTTACTACAGATAGATTAAACAATCTTTTCTTGCTAATCAAATGCCAAGGCTGGCCCCTAGAAGACTCCTGTCAGTATGTTGGCATTTACTTCGCTAGGAGGAACCACTAAACAGATTGAAATATTCGAGGTTTAAAGAATTTGCTGTCATTTTTTGATTCGCCTGTCAAATAGTGACTTAATGTATGGTGTGAGGAAGGACTTGTCAAACGCTCTGTTTAAATTCCTGCATGACATCTATCGATGTGGTACTTCCTTGTGTCCTCCAAAACCGCTTTTCGTGTTGGTTTAAATCATTTTATGCCAATAATTCACGAAAGGAGTTGAAGTCGGCTCCCAACCTACGGAATGTCACGTTCCTAGAGGTATTTGGAGAAGGCGGAGCATGTGGTGGTGTATCGCACCATCCAGAAATGACTTTTACATCTTGATTTAGGGGACGGGACATCAAGCGATAATAAGGCGATCCTCCTCTTCATTAGTCCAAGAGTTTATGCAACACCTCCAATCATTTGATACGAGGAAGTCGTGAAATCTTTTAAGTAGATGGGCTTTGCCCATTCATCATGTATTTATGTATGGCTATAGGCTTCTTTAATGCTCACCCAAGACCTTATAAAAGTAGATTGCGCACTTTAAATTGTTAGCTGATAAACTTATGCTGAGAAATGGCTCTTTGCATTCCACATCTCCTTGGCTATTTCCAAATAATTCATTCACTATCCATCACACTGCTGGAGCACACACCACTTCCTTCTTGAATAACTCGGCCTGATTTACTTGCCTGGTAAACGATGAATGGTTAGAGGTTACAACCTCGAGAAATGCAGGAAGGATCTCTAGAGGAACTGTCAGGCCGGGTCGATGAAATGGAATGAAGGGCCACATCCCCAAAAGATTTTGCAAGGCCTTCACGTCTGAGACAACCATTACTTCGAGTTTGGAAGACTTCCTCCCTTTTGTGCAGGTGTTAAACGATTGTGACACTTATTGAATGAAAATTTCCTGTCAGAGTGCGAACAACGACAGTTGAGCATCTAAAAAACCCCTCTTCTGCATATGATTAGGGTAGGAGAAGGAATGGCCAGGACTATGGTTACTTGTTTCTACATGGAAAGAGAGGTGAGCCTCTTCACGTACTCCTGTCTAATTAAGAAAAGATTATGGATTATTCCACGAGAAAGCCTCCTTTTGTGAGCATTAGGAAGGAGTTTCTTCAAGGCGGTTGACACTGAGGTGCATACAACTGGATTGGAAAAGTAGATGCTATAAGGTCATTGGTCTTTACTTTCATCCCTGTGACAATTGTGAGACACGGCATGTCCCTTGACAGTCCCGATTGGTAGGCACATTGACGAGATTGATGACAATGGCCTGCAGTGATGGTAATCCAATCTTTTAACTCTCTGCTACGTCATAACCAGAGACGGCTCTTCCGGGCAGCGACACTGATAGGATAGGATCCTTCAGAATGACTCTTGGTCTCTTGAAGGCCAGTGAAGATGGACAGTGTTGCAACCATCGTGTAGAAATAGACAATTGGTAGGCGTAATTGTGTGCCTCTAATAACTCCCATCCACTTGGAAGGAGTGGCTATTCCCTTTCCAAGTAATAATGCATCGTACCAGCAGATAAAATATCAACTGTTTATACATTGTCTTGAAAAAATTAGGCAACAGGATGGGCGTGATTCACTGTTGGATTTCAACTTTGGGAGGGGAAGGGGATAGAAAGATATTTCACTTCCGATCTGTGTAGCACCTGTGGTCGAATTTTAGGTCATTCTTCTGGACGCACATTAAATTGTCAGAAATTTAAAGTAAAAAAAAATGTTTTCCTGCGGGTTATAAATTGTTGTAAAACCTACATCAGTGTGTGGAACATCAGCCACATCCATATCGCTTCGCAGAGCCTCCTGTTGTAGAAAGACGTCGAAATTCTCACGACAAGTGCCTCCTCGACCGTCGACAATTTCACGATCAGCACAGCTACGTAGCATGAAGTTAACTTGCACATGAACACTGAGAGCTCGACCCAGTGGAATTAGTGGACCGAAGAGCCAAAATTCATCCCTCTCCGTAGTGGAACTGCTCTCGCACAGACCGTAAACGCTGTAGCCTGCACCTGGTCGACTTTGTTGACGCCACTAAGGTAAAGAGGTTAGAAATATTAATCAACCCTTGGAAACAACTTCCATCTTCCTGATATAATTATGCACTTCTTTCATTTCATCCACTGGTCCCGGTACTACGGTCCCCTTTTCTTCAACCCAGGGCAGCGTTGTTGACTTAGGTGCTGGCCAAAAGGCTAAAAGCCTCTCGAAATTCTTTGCTTTGTGTTAATCAGGCGTCCAGAATCAGCCAGTCAATGGGAGTCACTACTAGCAGACTTTCAGTGCCAGCCACGAGTAGGCATCCACAACCTCGTGCTATGATAGCATATCTTCCTGTGGAGGAAGGGTGAAATCCGAGGTTCCCACTTCACTTGATAAATGGCGGTGATATTCGACGCAGTCAATGAATTTCTGACAGTAGTCAGTTTTCAGTTGTGGCATTTTTTATGTCCGAGACTTCTAACCACTTCGATCTCGTCTTAGCAAAGCCAGGCTTAAGATCATCACCACCGTCATGGGGGATCATGAGAATCTTATCGCCAAAATGAGAAGTCTATTTTGCTAGCAAATTCAAGATATCCCACTTTAGCAACTTTTTATGCTTATGTGTTGACACTTATCCGCTTTTTTGGGTTGACTCACTAGCAAATTGGCATCACACTAAGGTCGTGCTTTGTTAATCATTGATAGGACGATTTGCCGGGGCTCGACTTTACATGTGAAGAGTTCAAGGTCATTTGTTTAGAGGTCTTAAGAGCTCTTTTCCCCCTCCAGTTCAACAAGCAGTTATTTAACAGGGTTGGAATGTCTTCAGTGCTGCTCTTCGGTTGGTTCACCTTCGGTCCCTCAACTGGCCCCAAAGATAGCATTTAAAAATGTAGCAAAATTTGAAGTTGACTTTACGTTGTTGGTTGGGGCGATCAGAATAATGGACGTGGATGCCTACATTTGACACCTACTACCTCCTCGACTCGTCACTTGGCACATCCGATAAACAAACACGACTGCTGTTCGAAATAAAATGCCTCTTCTGACAAGTGATTGGCCTTCTTTTTTTCATTATACCTAGAAAAATCATGGGAACACAAATAAGTGTGAGATTAAATGTCGAGTTCTCAGAGTTGTCAAGTCAATGGGAAAGCAGAGCTCCACTTAGGTGACAGCAGCAATGATTTGAAGAGAGGGATGAGATGTAAAAAATACTTTTAAATTAATCAAATAATTACTCTGTAAAAGTGACCTATTGAAGGGAGGATGCTCTTCTGATCCCCCAGTTTATTAGTTACTACGTCTGTGTCCCGTTCCCAATCGCCGCTTCTGGGTGAACTCGGTATGATTTTTACTAGAATCATTAACCTGCCCTAAAACATTCCTTTTAAGGTCCAAGAAAAGGTGTTAAAAACGCAGTTTGCTTAACCACCACAATGTCTTGCTGTGAAAGGCAACTTATTGTTAAGCATGACTCCTGAGTCAAGCCAAGACTTTTAATTTTCCATCTTTTCCTTCTTCCCAACAAAAGAAATGACAATATAGTGACACTGTACCCAATCTGTGACCGTTAATGCTGACATGCGACCCTCACACAGTGGATAGAGCAGTTCAGGTCACTCTGCACGCATCGCTTGCCAAAATTGGGGGGCAACAGTATCAGTGTGTGTGCGTTAGTGCCTGGGTGCCCACATTTGGGCATGCAGGCATGCATGTTGGTATGTCCGCAAAGCCACGTGACAGCCCACTAAGTCTCTTGTGAATGAATGCATTAAAATTCCAACTCGAGGGGACCTATCTGAGGTGCCAAATGACTTCGGTCACACTCTGTCATAAAATAGCGCAGTGCGTCACAGCAGAGGACAATGAGACACTCAGACACCGAGACTTTCGATTGAGTCGTTTCGATCTTTACTAAATCGTCTACCGTATATCTATCGATGACTCTACCAAGCATTAGTGTCTTCTAGTCCATCATATCACAGAACAAGACGTCAGTCATTCATTTCTGTGTGTGGCTATGACACATCCAACGTGGAAGACTCGGCCGGGCTGCAAAGGAGTCTGTTTAATCTTCCTGCAGTGGGAATGCTGCTGCCTCAAGGCGTTTGTACCATCGTGGTTCAGCATCATCTACAAATCTTCATTCAATATTCATGTCTCTTGTCAAAAAAATCACTTATAAATTCCTCGTAATGTTAAAGAATTGTCATAACTTATGAGGTTATAACTGTTTCCATCTTCTTAGGAATGAAGGAACAAAAAAGCTTGCATTTTTCTGTACCCATGAACTCAATTGTTGGAAGAAGACAGCTTTATAGCTTCTCATCTCCTCATTTCATAAGGTCTGTTACTTTCTGACTATCATTTCTGATATGATGGATCAATTGTAATAAGTTGATTGCATTGAAAGAGATCGACAAAAGCTATCCACAACTTCAACTCGTTCGCAAAACTTACTTCTCTTCACTTCCTTTACATCGTTAAAGTCAGACCACTCGAAATTACACTTATGGTGTTAATCAGGCCTGAGAGCTTTTGGGGAAGGAATAAAAGGAAACATACTTACGCCAATGTCTGAGGCTGTGTTTTTGGTCCAACACTCCCATCCACTTTCTCGAGAATCGAGGAGAACAACTGCAAGGAGAAGTTTACAAAGTGAAAGCTGCAACAATGTATTTTTTGTGTTTTCAAATTTCAAATTTCAGAAAGGCCAAAGAGTGGAAAATAATAGGATGAAGGGATTCCCGCAACTGAACCAATAGCTAAGGGATCCTCGCTATTGAACCAATGGCTGAAGAGATCCTCCCGAATAAACCAATCATTGAGGGGCTTCTCTTGGACGAACCAATAAATGAGGAGTGAGGGAGTTCTAGCTAACAATCGTTTTAAAAGGTGTGAAAGGATCTCAATCTCCACCCAAAAGTATCATTTCTACTAATCCTCCACCTTTTAGCATTCACACATTATGCTTTCAAAAATATTTCTTACTTTAATCAACCAACACGAGCTGAATTTTTAAGAGAGGAAAGTTGACCATCAATTTAAATTACACCACGTTTAATAAATTTTAATTTAGAAGAAAAGGAAGTTGTTAACTCTCCTACTTTAACTTCTATAAGTTTCTCTGTTTTAAATCTTTTTGGAAAAAAAAAGCCTCAATCTTAAAACTAATTTTTAATTAATTTTTCGTACCGGCGAAGAAGTTCACAAAATAATGTTTCAAAAAAATATTTCCACCTGTCTTTTTCTTTTCAAAGGGTTCGTCAAACTTTAAAAGGGGGAGTAGCCCTCTTATAAAAAGCCCTACAATAAACTGCATGGGCCTTTTTATTGGCCAGAGTTCCTGTGCAACTGTAAATAATTCTTTGCTTTTCTTAAAAAAATTTACTGTTTTTTGTGTTGCTAATTTGAAGCCAGAATGGGTAATAATATTTTAGTTACTTTCTTATTTATTCCCGCTTTTAAACAAAAGTCAACATTTTGTAACATTCCTTTGTCTTAAGTAACTCTTCCCTACGCTGGTCCACTCCTCGGGCCTAAACAAAAGCCATCGGTTTGGGGACCCAAGAGGGGTGGTAAGGGGGACAGGGAAAAGAGCTTTCCAAAGAAGAATTTATCAAACCCTTTTTAGAGTGACAACTCTGCATAAAAGTTGGTCATTTGCTCCTACTTTAAAGGCATATAAAATGCTTTAGAAATGGCCTTCCTTCTACAATAAATAGGAGATATAATGTGAGTGTCTGTAAAATGCCAAAAAAGTGAATGGTTAATTGAGATGTGGGAAGAAAAATTACTGGATAGTATAGAAGATGGCAAAAATTGGCGCATAAGGTTTTTTGGGGGGAAGAATAGTACATACCATCATCAACTTCTCCTCTGGAACATGGTCTCCCACCTTTGGGGTGCGCATCTTTGCTGACCTTCGGGTCAACTGTCTCACCTTTCAGGGGAGACACTAGACACCGAAGTGAGTTAAGGAAAGCGGGCAAAAAGTGCTTATTTTCACCTCTTTTTTCTTCAAACGTTTTAGTTTTTTCGACTCCCAGACAACGGGTCAAGTGTCATCCTGAAGTGGCCTATGCGATGGACCAAAGTTCTCCCTCATTAAAATTAATCACGGTTTTGACGCACTATCGAGTTATGTAAACCTTTTTTATTTCAAAAAACTTAACTGACATTTTTTTAAATTGCTTTGGAAAAAAAACAAAAGGTGGGGTTTCCCAGACACCTAGTGCTGCTTTCACGGTGATGAGGCAGAAAGTGGGCTCTTTGAGCTACGTACCCAAAATCCCACCGACAGTGTTGTTCCATCAAACGTTTTAATCATTTATAAAACTTAACTTCTATTAAACAAACACATTAATTAAAGACGTTAAATGGTGGGAGTCGCTAGCCTGTTTGGTCCTTAGTTTGAGACATGGTGAAGTCGCTACTCCTCCTCCCCCTCACATAAGTTATTTATGGAGATAAATAGACGGATAATTTTAAAGTAGAAAACAGTTTGAACAATTATGCGTTTGATACTTGATGATGAAAATATTTTGTGCTAAGCTTGGTTTAAAGATCCTCTTTCCCGCCTCTGCGGTGTCGGATAATTGTTACCTTGTCAGCAACCTTGATCGCCCCTTTTACATTTATAGTGCTGGAAGGTGGAGAACCCAAAAAGGCAAGGGATTTGGATCCACCGCTTTCATACTTAAGGAGGGACCTCAAATTTACCCTTTTGGACCACTATTCTGAGATGTGGGAGGCTTTAAAAAGGGGAAGGATGCGGCTTGCGCAATTCGCTGCCCTCGGATTCTCCTCCCTTCCCACTTCCGATGTTACCGAGGCACCAAGATATACCAGCTTTGGAGGCGAAAGCAAATCAAGCTACAAATCTAAATGAATTCCCATCAAATTTCATGAGAACCTACAAAAATTTGTAGTATTATGTGTTTTTGATAAATTAAAGTTTTAACCTACCAAATATTGTTCCTCAACCTCTAAATGCTTCTTAAAAATGGATAGTGTTCTTCCAAAATTGGTTTTTCCAAACTTCGCCTTGACGAAAGGCCGCTGCATTTTGTTGCCTCCAATAAGTCAATCATTTTGAATACATTTTTAGGCGCTTTTGTGGAGTTTCGTTTATGGTACACAGGTGACTACTTAAGTGACTACTTAATAGTTCGACAAAATTACGGAGAAGCAAAGGAGCTTAGTTAAAGTCAAGAAAAGTTGAAGGAAATCCGATGTGGATAACCTTTTGCTATGTTTAATAAAACACCTTTCAGATAAAAATGTGGCCTAAGGTTCTGCAAATCGTTTGTTTTTTTTATAAAGTGGTCTCCTGTGTTAAATTGAAGGAGAGGAGACAACAAATTACTGGGCAGCTATTTTGGGAGAAAAATTTCAAAGCAAAACTGTCAGACGGTGGCAACGGACACAATTTCAGTTCACTTATTTACTTGTTTATTTGTCTGTTTGCTTGCCTGGTTGCCTGCCTGCTGGAAAACTGAAGAAAATTGCATGTTCACATGTACCTGAAATTGTGCCTGGAGTGTGTGCGTGTGTGTGTGTATGATATGACTGGGATGTGTCCAGAATTGTCGTGAAAGTGGGCCTGTTCAGCGCGTTTCTTTCCCTTTCAGTGGTTGGCAGAAGTGGTCTCCCAATTTGGAAGAATTAGAGGATTGGACAGCACTTCGGGAAGGAGTTAACTCTTGCTCAACTCAACCTAGTTTCAACGCATCACCTGAGGAGGCCCCTTTGTTGTCAAATCGAAAAACTGTTTTTTGCTTCCACAAAATTGGCAAAAGTGATCACCGAACTTGCCTCCTATACCGTTGATACATTAAATTGCCGGCAGGGTTGTCAGGAAGGGGAATGATACAGCAAATCTATCAATTCAGGTGTCTTAGAAGAATGAGGCTGAGTGAAGAAGTACTTTGACTTTAAGGCAAGAAAATCAGGTGTGAGTTTACCAGACCTACATTTTGGAACTCTGGTAACTTAGCATTGCCTGACAAGTGGTCGGATGACATCAACCTCGTCACTGAGCGAATGCTAATGCGTTTCCAAGAGAAGACGAAAGAGCAAAGCTAATCATTTGCAAGTCGCTTCAATTTCCAGTACACAAACATCAGATCGCCTTCAAGAGACTAAAGGCGAAGGGAGGCAGGAAGGAGGAGCAGTCCTACCAACAAGGCAACCTCACAACTGCCTCTGGCCCCTCACTCCTTCCCCTTTTCTGGGGGCCACTTCCAGGGTCTGCCACTTTGGATTTGGCATAAGTCTTTTAAGAATGCGTTGCGCTTTTAAATGAGGCTATTAAAAGAGGAGATCAATCCTGATCCCAGTGCCCTCTATTTGGTTTTTTTAAGCTCACAATGTCCCCATCTCTTTAAGGGTCAATCGAGTTAGAGAACCTCATAAAGCGTAGAATTATAATTGGTAAAATTTTAGGCTTTTTTAAAAATTCAATTAATCTCTTCTCTTTATAAAATATCGCCGTAAACTTGTCCAAGGTAGGTAAAAAAAATGTCGGCATTGTTATAAAAGAGGACGCTCAAGACATGGGTTGGACAAGGTTAGGCGCTTGAGTACAACCAACATTAGGAAATTGTCTCCTACCTTGTTCAAAGGGTTTCCCACCTATTAGGCATTCCTTTCAGAGCAATAAACTCGACATTCCTCATGTATTCACACAGGGAACCCTTTCTTTTGTCAGTTCTCCCAGAGGGGGAAATGTCACTCCTAGGTTCCCACGTCGTCACCGGGGCAATTAGAAAATAGTCATGATTTAGAGCAATTTCGTCAACACTTACAACAATTTACTGGGCCAAAAACAAAAAGCCTTGCTGGTCCCTCGAAATGTTTTAGAAGACAGGGAAAGGAATCCCACGTAAGCATGTGGGCGGGGCAAACAAAAACTTGACCGAACCGGGTGATTTGACAGGCTTGCTAGAAATTATGGCCCACCAGCCGCAAATAAGAGGGCAAAAGATTTGTCGGACGCAAGCTGGTAGATGGAGTTAAAGGATGTAGTGGATCCGATGGACTGTCAACAAAGAAACTGACAAATCGAGAACTTGATGGCAATAAAGTAGCGGAGGACCAAAAAGGGTATATTTTTGACTCGTCACAACTTATACTGCATAGGGAAACATCAATTTAAAAAAGAAAAACAATTTCAGCCCCTAAAACCCTATTAAAACACATTTTTGGCAGGTTAGTTACACTTCTTAAAGCCAGAAATTAATGGGCTAGAGTGAGTCTGAATTGTTAATTTTTTTCCTTTACCAAAGAATCGAAATTCCCTTTGAAAAGATAACCTATCCGGTTTGTTTGTAAAAAAAAACTGAGCGGCGAGATGACTTAAAGACTGAAGGGAGGGCGAGAGGGAGGCAGAGGTGGTGGGGGGAAGGGAGTGGTTGCGAAGGGGAGAGCAGGTGACCTGGTAAGGGACGGAGGTATCTGAAATCTCCCTCCCCTCTCTCCTCACAAACAAAATTTCAATAACCTTAGTTGCTTCACAAAAGATCAAGGACAAAAAAAAGTGATCAAGTCGTCTCTATCCATTTTTACTTCTTTGCAAAACAAGTGGAGATATTTTGAGGCCAAATAAAGAAAATAGCTTTATTTCTCTCCATATTAATAACACAGGTCAAAAAGAATTTTTTTCACAAAAAATCAACGAATTGATTAAACAAGTAAATTGCTATTTTTAATGGAAAAATTTTTTAGATACCGGCTAGAAAAGTCATTGAACGGTGGTGGGAAGTGGCACACATGGAGTTGGCTTTTGGGCCAGCAGTTTTCAAAGACTGACAATCAACTGTTTAATTTTGCTGATACTTTGGAGTCAACCTAGGGGAGAAGGGGAATGACTAGGAAGTACCGGTGACAAGCCCTTGCTACAGTGCATTAACTTCTTGGAGGAGATGAGAGGTGAGGGGAGACCCTCACCTCGAATGCAGCGGCAACACTTGAAGGACCGCTCAACCTTCCAAACATGAGAGGGGGCAGGAAAAATCTCGCAACTCGCAGATTTTTCATTTTTTACTCCGTAAAGTTACCCATACTTTTTGCTGGAAAGAAGGAGATTAAGGGGAAAAATTAGTCACTCCGACTCCGGCTCCTAGAGCTCAATAACAATGATTCAGCCTTCTCACACGTTCGCCTTTCTTTTCAGAATCTCAACCTCATTGTCCTAAAGTTTAATTATAAATGTGTGACGCATGGGAAAAAAAAGGAATTGACTATTTGCCTTTCAAAACTGTCCCCCATGGAGCAGTCAGAAATCCACAATCAAGCAGGGCAACCATGTGGGTGTTTAAGTGCGCCAACAAAAAAAAACCGCACGCTTTTGAAGACACTCTTAGCTTGTAATGCCATAAATAAAACAAAACCAACTCCAGTCAGATTTAATTGGTCTTTTGTTCTGCCCAAATAGCCTCCCGTGGGGAAAGCGCGCTTTTGGTGCATGCCGCAGGCCGAGGGACTATTTCAAGGCGTGAAGTAGGAAGTTGGTCCCTTAATCCCACACCAAAAAAATAAATAAATGCCGCATCTTCTAGGTCAGTTAAAATTGGTAAGCTCAGTTTCCTACTTACTTATGTGCATACGGATGTGGAGCGTTGATTCATGTGTACCTTTTTGTGGCCGTAAGTTGGATACCTCGTGGAGGTATTGCGTAGCTGCAAAGACTCTCCCCACCACTAACAGTTGATTAAATAGTTGGGTACTACGCATCATTTTAAATCGACAATTTAACTCCGTTCCATTCCTGCACGTAGTCAGCGTCTAAACAGACATCTCCTTGGCAGTGGGAACCTAAACAGCATCCCTAATGAATGAGGGGATTGCTTAAAGCCCTGCCAACCAGCTCGGAAGCGTGCTTTCGAAATGGGACAACGAACAAGTTTTTATTCCCTATGATGAGGCGAGAAGGAATAAAGTGCCATTGTGGGGGGAGGAGATTATCTTTTATGGACTCACCTTCGTTGGGTCGAGGAGGGAATAATCTGGAATGTGCGGCCTCGGTGAAAATGGTAAACACCAGTGCAATTCCATATGCAAGGATCATCTTTCAGGTTTGAGGGCAAATTACCATCTAAAAGTGGTCCATGCTTCGGTGGAGGCAGGAGATGCCATTTAGGTATACATCCGCGGGGAGACACGTCGACATTAAAGTGGTCTACTGCCACGCATAACCCGCACCCAACCGTCATACAAGCTGTATCACGCCACCTCCTGATTGGCCGATCCCGAGGGGCGCGTGAAATGAACAACTTGGGCGGAGGTTCTCGACGGTCTAGGAGAAGTCCTTTGGACGGCTTTGTTAAGTCATTTTTGTATTTAAAAAAGTTTGGACCCAAAGTAACATGATACAAGGGAATTCACAGGGTGATCCACTTCTACAGTGCTGTAGTGTGGAGTGAATTTACCGGCAGTTTTGTTGCTGTAGACCCACCCACAGAGTGGGTTAAGTGCTCCATATTTCAGACTGAGGAAAGTTTGTTTGCAGTGTTTAACTGTTCTAAACACGCAGAATTGTGTATTCATGGAGAAGAGTGGTTTAAAGACGAAGTGACAGGTTAGTTTTTTTATCCTTTCTCGAGTTACATGACGCGAGTAAGTTAAAAGGGGAGAGAAAGGAGAGGTGATTGTAAAGTGTCTCACCTGAGACATTCCGCTCCACCTTGAGGGTAACTGTGGATAGGATAGAAAATTTGGAGGCACAGAAGGGCTGACAAAAAAGAAGATGGCACAAAATGAAATGCTGTGACTCAGAAATCACGGCCAAAAGTGGGGATACCGAAGAGGTTGTGTGGGTGCCATTTTTCATTTACTTCATAGACCTCTACGTCTATGGGGAAAGTTTTCGATGCAATTGGTCTGATGTTGCCTTATCAGCCAATTGTCTTCATGTAAAATACAAGGATAGACAAGAGTGGTCAGGGTGTCAAGTGTGGACACAATTCCCATGGCTCAGTCTTCCCCGCCATCAAAACGGTATCTCTGATTTGATCTTCCAGGGAAGATCGAGAGCTTGATAGACTTTTAACGACAAAAATCCCGATTTGGAGAGTAGAAACCCGGAGGGACAGTAGAATCCCGCGCTGTCAAGCTGACAATTTGACACAGATCAGTCAAATGGTCTAAATGACAGTGAACAATGTGTTTCACTTGCTGTTGAAAAATGTGGGATTCTGCCTATAAAATTCAACACCAAATTAATTTAATTCAATTTATCCTAACTTTATTTTTGGTCACTTGTTGTTAGAAGTTAGCTTTACCTCGAACCCAAGGCATTGCAGTGTCTTTTTTCGGGCAGATATTTACCCCCCTACATAATTTATCACATGGACTGACGAGATGGGGTGTGTGTGTGTGTGTGTGTGTGTGTGCTTGTGTTGATGGATGTAGGTCTGCCTATGGAAGTACCTTGAAGAATCCTTTCCCCCTAATTAGGTATCGCCAAACACTCTGTCCATCCCTGTCCAACTGCCATACCTACTGTCGGTGTATTTATGGCGTGGAATGTAACAAGACCTACATGACAGATGGGCTCGTTGCCTTTCTAATGGTCACTTTCGCTCCTGCTCTGTTCCTTGTCATGTAGGAGGCACAAAAATAGGCGGTATTACAAGAACTAAGCCTTTTTTACCCATGTCTGCCACCTTGGGCAGGGCTTAATTTGTTATTAAAAATGAAGCTGTCTTGCCTTTTTATGGAATTTTCGAGGCTCCGAATAATTGATGTAAAAGACACTCTTGCGCCTCGGGCGAAGAGAGAAGTTGGTCTTAGCAGGTCATCCAGCCCATCTGGTGTATTGAAGGCTTCCAAAGGCCTCAAGACTTTTTCATAAATGCTTATTTTTTAGGGAAGGGAAAAAATATGTTTAAAATGCAGCGGTGGTGCTTGTTTGAATCGCACTACTATTTGCGCGGGCTTTTCAACGGTCCCGGTTCAGATCACCAGTTTGATGGTTCGGTGTTATTAGCTCTTAAAAAAATACCGAAAAGGAAGTGTTCTAAAAAAAAGAGCCAATTTATCTTCTTGTTGTAAATACCCTTCGAATCGATTTAAGTATCCAATGATCGTCTGCGACAAGTTTGGCACGTCATATCATTGACAATGTTCTATTCACACACAAATCCTGTTAGTAAATAATTTTTTTGCGACTAAGAATTTTATATTTTATTACGTGGCTCTGATTGATGATTCGAGGTGACCCCTACGACCTTTGGAATGTATGTCGCGGCGTCGATTCCACGATCCCAATGGAGCGGCTTTGAGCTAGCGCATTCAACAGAGGGAAACTTCTCGTCTCACTTGTTGTGTGGCGCCTGATGACGAGAAAGAATACAAAGTCACAAGCTTACCACCCAGAATTGGCTTGCACTACCTGAATTTGTCGATGAAGTCGATGAGGATCGTTGCCTCATGCTACCAACAAAGAGTTACCTGTCACCAATAAAAACGTTGGGAGGAGTGTTTGATAAGGCAGTATGACACCTTACACTAGTTGGCACGGGCAGGCAGTGAGGTCAATTAGGTAATTAGGTCCCACCCAAACTCCCTCCATTAGCAGATGACAAGAAGCAGCCAAGACTTCAATCAATCCCGTCATTTAGGCGACTTTTTTTGCTGTAATCAAATGACCAACTGATTGATGTGGTATAAAATGTGTTTTTTTTTTTTTGGGATCCTGGCATTTGATCTGTCTATTAACGATAAGGCCAACTTATTGCTCACCGCACTTGTCTACAGCGCAAACCACTTCGTCTCCAGAAGTCGGGACAGAAGACAGTGGGAGTTTCCTTTGCTAAGAGCCAACACAACCACACCTGAGACCTCAGTACGTCTGGAAAAGAAAGAGACAATGGAAAGAAACAGTCGGAAGAGAAAGGAAGTCCTTTATGCTGCGCAGCCCAGTCTAGACGTGGGTTTTCTTCTTCGAGGTCCATACTGCTTGCCCTGGAATAGTCGCTTTGGAGGCGAAAAGGTAGAGAGGGCCGGAAGTGGCTCCAGTTACTCCTCCACAATTTTATTTTCAATGAGAAATGGTTCTCTAATGCCAGTTAAAAGGGTATACGCTTTTCTAGTCGACATTACTTCCACAGATGCGACACGCTTTCAAGTGTTTTCTTTAGTAAATTGGCCTTTTTAGAAAGGAAAGAGGTCCTTCTGAAACTGTTCAATCCTCAATCACAATAATAATAATAATAATGAAAGTTTTTTTCTTGGGAACATTTTCCTTGCATCAAATCAGAAATTCTTGAGATTTATCGAGCATCAATTGAATTTCCCTTCCTTTTTTGGAAATTACTAAAAAGTGATTAATGGGATTTGTGCAATATTTCCACTCTTTTGCTCCTCCACCTCGGAGATTCCGAGGAGGCCAAATGGAGGAGGACGTCTTGCATGACGGAAGGAAGAAAATCTTGCCAATGACCTAGGCTTGTGAGGGCACGAGAAGTGCGGCTCATTGTCGCCACCTCCACCTCGTCCGCTTTGAGGAGCCGATGAAGTCGCCGTGGTAAGGGGAACGGTCCAAATCGCCCGCCTGCAACTCAAAAGGTGAACACAAACAAGCAGGCGTTAAAAATTTGGTTGGTAAAACCAAATGTCAAGGTTTTATTATTTTTCTTCTGATTATCAACACTTTTTAACTACCTAGTCCAATTCGAGTCAATCCTTTGTTCGAAATGCAAAAAAATAAATTTGAAAAAATATCTGATGCCTATTTTTAATTTCTTTGCCTTTGTAAAATGAAACCTCAATGGCAAAATGACTAATTAATGAGGGAATAGTAATTCCAGGGTGTCAATCCTTTGGTCAGGACAGAGGTCACAGTGCAGGTCCTGCCGGGGACCTTCACAGCCGTCACACTTGGGGAGTGCCACTGACACGTGCTAAAAATGCCTTAATAATGAGGCCATCTTGTGGCCTGTCAAGGCGGCACGAGGTGGTGGTGTCCTAAAGTACAATGTCGACATTCTGTGTCACGGGTTGTGGGGTGACAAAGTGCAGAATTTTGCGCGAAAAAATGAAAAAAAATTTGCCTCATTTCGCCCCCCCTCCCCCAACCTCTCCCATCCCTCGACAGCCCGGTGATATTCTCACCGTAGAAGTATTAATTGGTTCTTTTTTTAAGATGACTCGTTTTGTGCAGGGAAAAGTGTGGGTTCCTTTGTTCAATGAAATAACAGTTCCCGTTGAGGTCAAACCAGAAAGGGATTTGATGTCTGCCATTGACTCCTGACAAGTAACTTAAGTAGATCAGAGCCTCCCAGGGTGGTAGAACCACTCCAAAAGGGAATGGTTCAATTCATCGTCGGTGGTGGAGAACTGTGTTGGCGCCACATTTTATGCTCGTTGTCATTACAGGGCGAAATCATGTGACCCGCTTTGGCGTCTTGTAATGTGATGCAGGCAGTGGTGAACGTCCCTGTCATAGCACAGTCTCCTCTCAATGCATTCTCTACCGCCTGGGTCCCGACCCATAACCCGAACTGTTGCCTGACTCACCAAAAATAAGCAGCAGAAATGCTTCATCGCGGATCTCGGTTCCATGAGGCGTCAAGGACTAGGCAGGTGGGTCATACCCTAGTTCTCTGCTCACAGGAATGAATTAATGACAGCCGTGATCGTGATCTGGAACCAAACCACGAGTGACAGACGCAGAGCAGAACACGACATCATTGCCCCTGGCTGCGCCGAACCGTCATTTAGGCCGTATTTAAACACTTAGGGATAACCATGTGTCCATTTCAAGAAGCCTCGTGGACAAACACAGGATGCTGCATGCACGCAAGTACCTCTCATCGTGAATGGCGCTACCTTGAATGCACTGGCTCACGCACAGCATCCGTGCATCCTATTTACAACCTCGGCTCGTACCGACCACCGTAGAAGACCATTTTAAATCCATCAGACAATTACTTCGATTCAGCCCTTAATTAGCCCCCAAGACGCAAGTGCTTCCAAGACTCATTTAAAGAGGTCTTTCGCAGAAAATTGAAATTTTGGAATTATGTTTAAACAAAAGAAAATGTAGCTTGTGGTTTACAGCATTGTAGAAGAAAAACAGAAAACACTATTTTTATTAAAAAATGCTAGTCATCGTTGTCCAAATCAATACAGATTCATTTGGGTAACCAAGTAATTATTGATCCAGGTGAAATCATCGATCAGTATTTGGTTGATTTAAACAAACGTACTTATTGTTTAATAGAAATCAATCAGCCCAAGTTGCAAAAGCTTGCACTTAATTTTCATAAATTATGAAATATTTTGAATAAATATACACTTATTTTGGAGTTTTAAAATTCCTGGGATTAAAAAATCTCTACTGGGTGGAAAGTATTGAACGTACAATGACGGTCGAATGGCATTTTCTAATGGCAATTTTCGCATTTGGTTGAGTTTTAAGCAATACCTTAAAATATGGCAGAATAAATGCTCCGCTTTTGTCGACAACCAGAAAGTGCTACCGAGTACTCATGCACCCCAAGCCTTCGCCGGAGGCGAAAAAGAGTGTCGGGCGGTGGTAGAAAACAAATATCTTGCATATAGAAGGGTTTAGGGTTGATAGGACGTCCTCAAGGCCAGCTCACTCGGTCAAATTCAGCTGAGAAGGAGCAGGGCGACCTCTTTACTCAAACTTATGCTTAAACATGCAACTAACGTATTACACAGCCTCTCTCCCATTTTAAACGTCGTATCTGACGCATTTCTTTTTTTTCACGGCGTATTTGGTGCATTAAGGAAAATACTTAAGAACAAAATATGCCTACTGCCGAATACGCTTACAGTCGAGAAGCTAACTGACTGCAGTGTTCTGATACCTTTAGCCAGTTCTGTTGGATTTGAATTTTGTCCTGTATGGGAACTGGGTTTGGAGACGAGATAAGGTGCAGAATATCACGCCTGGTGGCCTAAAAACTGAGTCATGTAACAAAGGGTGTGGTTAGATAGTTCGGTCAGGGAGGGAGAGCCTTTCGCTTTCATTTTCTCATTGACACAGCTTAATCACCCCGGCTCTGATCAACCACCTCTAACTGGGCTCCCTCTAACTAGTGGAGGAGTAGAAGAGGTATGGCGAGTTTGGATTTTTTGATGTCTCTACTCAGGTGTGGTATGCAGTTCCATAACTAACTTTTCCACATGTTTCAAGACCACGGTTGGAGGCTAATATGTATCCTCACCGATTCTCCCATCCTTAGCAAATACACTTCTTCCGCCTAGCTAAAGTTTATCCACCACAAATGGAAATCAGGATGGGCAACAAATTTGCTTTCCATTGTCACCTGTCACCTTCTTTGAAGATGAACGAGGACCATTACACTCGGGCAGGATGCGTGTATATTCAACATAGAGTAGGAATTGGGGCTTCTGACATGCCCGGAGGCCAGCCCACTAAGCAGGGGATCAATGATGGAACATCCAAATGACCAAATGTCACTCACAGATATAGTCAAAGAAGACCAGTAAATTCAAAAAGTTGGAAATTTTTCCCTCTTTGGCTTCTTACTCTAGAGAGGCTCTTTGTTTCGGACTAGGCTCCGTCCTCTCGCCCTTCATTGTTGAACGCACGCATGTCTTGACGAAGCATTCGCAGTGGCAATATCGAGAGATTAGGGTTTAGCTGAAGAACCTTTTGCATTGGAGTTTCTTTTGTACTCCAGTGCCTCATCATAAATGGAAGCAGGTAGCTGTCTCTGATGTGTTGTTTAAGTTCTACACACTGTGTCTGGTCACCTGGATTATGCGTTTTAAAGGAAAGCAGGTGATACAGTCGTAAAATTATCCACATTTTTTAGCGGTGGAGTCTTTTGAAAGGCTTTTAGGCCCTCTTGTAGGGTTTTTAATGGCTGAGTTAGCTCTAGAGTCGTGAAGGTCAACTTTGCTGGAAGAGGAGGGGGAGGAGGAGGAGGAGGAGGAGGAGGAGGAGGAGGAGGAGGAGGAGGAGGAGGAGGAGGAGGAGGAGGAGGAGGAGGAGGAGGAGGAGGAGGAGGAGGAGGAGGAGGAGGAGGAGGAGGAGGAGGAGGAGGAGGAGGAGGAGGAGGAGGAGGAGGAGGAGGAGGAGGAGGAGAGAAAATTAAGTAGTCCAAGAAGGCAATATTTTCTTACAACAATACGCTCAGGTTGTTTACACCAAACCAACACTTCAAAGCTTACAAATAGGCCCTTGCCGAGGGGAAAGAACAGCATTAGCCTTTCCCCTTGGTGTAGAGTAGCAACTACGATTTGGAGAGGCTAACCCACACGCCAGTTTCATTCTCGGTTGGAGTGCTCAATTTTGTTGACAGTGGTGAGGCACTGACGACGAGTCCACGTGTTTACGCTGCTTTTATGCCCAATTTTTTTATTACAAAGTGATTTATGTGATCCGCTTTTACGCCTTGTAGTGAGATGATATGGGAAATCATAAACTTTCCTGTCATAACACACCTTCCTTCCATAATATCCTTCATATCCTCGGCTCTGATCAAAAGCTCGGGCTGCCACTTAACGTGGCCCAAACTGACATTTCGAGCTTGACCAGATTTGCAAACAGCGGTTGCGTTGTCTCCGCTATTTTTACATGAGGAAAATTCCACGTGTGGATGGGATGTTGAGATGTGTGACATTCGTTTGGCTATGCCATTGCCACGGCACTAAATGATCGGGGCACAATTCAAACCAATGTCTCGGTGTAACGGAACTACTAGGTCATGCAGCGCGGACCTATGCCACAGTGCATTTGAATCCCCTTAGTAGTAAGAACTCTTTGGCATCGCTTTCTGGTCCGATCCACACATGACACGAAAAGTACCGAGAAAAAATTGGTGAGAGAACAAATCCTCCGGTTCCCAAATGTTATTTAGTAGTTTACTTGTATTTACAAATGGTTGTAATGCTCTGGTAGATAGCTTAGCTCCACGGTTTGGTTGTGAAGGCATTTAAAGCGCCGCTGATGCATTTCCGCTGAGACGGCAGGACCTCCGGGCCGTGCCAGTAGCCTCTTAACCCTTCCGTACGTCAGTGATTCATTATCATCTCCAGTATTATGTCTTTCTTTGACTTCAAGGAGGTCTTGGAGGGCTAGGCTAGTGCCAGCGCAGTGGAAGAGGAGGAAAGGAAGAAGGCAATGTGCTGATGCTGCAGCAATCGGCGGCGACTTCTGACTGAACGGCTAAAGACGACTTCCACCTTCGGTATCAATCCCATCTCCGTGATCTGCAGGAAAGCTGTTGACAACGGAAAAAAAGTACTAGCCGTAGGAAAGTATCATTACGGAGCTGCCAGCAGCATTGGAATGAGGACGCCAATGAAGTGAACACACCACCTCTCTATCAGCTGGACAGCACTGAAGTGAGAATAAAGTGGCAGCAAGGAATAAACTTAAAAAAAGTGTTTTAAAATGGATGCTTTTGGGCCAGTGTAATGGACATATGAGATGGACAGCACATTTGAGGACAAAACTCTAGGTCCAGTAGAATCGTCAAGAGAGATCAGTGACGTTGCAATCGAATTTGGTAGCCAGTGCGGTTGGTTGTGATGGCCGAGGCAAGTGATTGATCAAGAGGAGAAGCGGAAAAGGCACTTGAAGGGAGAGAAACCTCCGCAATACTTTGATTACTTGCTTAACTCTTCATTTGGTTACACGGGTGGTCAAGGCTCCTCCGCTGTGCTTCCACTTGGCAGCATGTCCTCCGCGTCTCCTGTCATGCCTCCCTTCGACTTGGGAAACGACTCAGGGCGCTACACACTATTAGTCGCTTTTGTAATATTCTATATTGTTTGATGCAAATATACTTTAAAATCATTGTAGAAGAGGTATATTTTTAAAAATCTTTTCCTTTTAGATTCGGAGGTGTTTTTTTATTTTGCATTTAAACCCATAAATCACATAATTTGCTGTCCAAATTTCAGTCCAGCCGTTTTTTTTTCTCCTGCTTCTTTGCTGTTACAAATTTTAAAAACATTTTACATTTGAGTAAACGTTGTTACAAAATATCTGCACACTTTATAAGAAGCGGTTTTTTGTTTTGGAAAGATTGTGTGATAAATTCATAGAGCGCTTTTGTTGGAGGAGGAATCAGGTATCCGTTGAAAGTATTGAATGTATTCTTTGCTTTTTATAAAGAAAATGGTCAAACTGTGTGATTTTCCTCTGCAAAAGGCTGACGAATAAGTCTACCAACTCCCAAAGTGTGTGTGCGCTTGTGGGGAACTCGAGGAGGTACCGACTTCAGAGCAGATGTGCAGATACGTGTATCTGGGGAGTTGGAGTGCTGACGCCTCCAAGGCAACCGTGAGAGGATTTCAACTTGCCCAACTCTATGGCTTCTCAAATGTGCCCAAAGAAAAGGAGTGTAGTAGCACACATAAAATGCGTCTCCACGCCCTGCTAACCGATCCGACGCAATAAAAGTAAAAGAACATTATGTAGACACTGATAGGGTCTTTCATAATGAAGTGAAAAGGCATTTAAATTTTTGCATGGAATGACCTGAAGCCCCGCAAGTTGTTTAAATTAAACAGGGTTATTAGTCTTAATCCCCTTCCATCAACGGGATGGCTAATTAACATTGAGGTTTTATTAGCCTTTCCCTTTTTTCTCAAATATCTCCCCACGGAGATGAGTGAACTGATCAAGGGACTCTCATTAAGGGCAATGACCTCTCCTCGTCCTTACAACTGAGTAAATTAGTCTCCTTTGTTCACCCCTCTTCTATTCTACCTCGCGTCCATTGTCGCTGGGCAAGACGTCCAATCCATCGATCTGAATGGACGTCTCAGTTGCAGCTCATCCTTTTTACACTACTAGCGTTTAGTTCTTCTTTGTCTCTAAATACTTTGCTAGTGTCTTTCGGCGTTCCTGATCAGTAACACATCTTCACTTGGGAAATTCATCACACTATTTCCATCTGTAAACACCAAACATGGAAATGTGTTTAATAATCGACCCTAAGCTATCGCTACGGGCTCGAATAAACACCAAAGCTACAACATCTTAATGTATACCAGTTAAATATAGCAAAAGATATAAGAATTTACAAAACGAATGTGAATTCTCCATAGCGATCCTCCATTTAGTGTTTTCAAAAACATTTGCCAAAAGGACTTTTGAAGTGCTAGCAAAAGAAGTTTTAGATTTTAGAGGACATTCCGTCCCAGTGTTAGTTTTTTGACTGACTGATAGTTAAATATCTTTATTTTGTCTTTCACACCTTTTGTCAAGGTTTTCCCACCTGCAAAACTGTTTTTAATTCTTAAAACCTATTAATCATCGTCTTATGCATGGGTTCCTACGGATAATTCCCTTTCAAATTCAACCTCATATTGTGTTTTAGCGCATTGGATGCGCATACACTGTTTTGTTGGCACGTAAATTGTCCCGTGGGTCTTTGCTGCTCATGGGTTTCAAGCTACCTGTCATGTTATTCGTGATTTATCATTGAAAATCCAGTTTCCGTTCAAATATGACGTATTTAGATTACCCAAAAGTTGAGGGTTTTTCCATTACCAGCACAAGTTTCGCTTGTGTTTTCCCTTTTGACTGGGAAAATTTGTTTTGATTACCTATGAGATGGCCTGCCGAGTAGGGAGAAGCACTGAGGGATGTCGGTTGCTAGCCCCCTTAGTGGTTCTTCAGAACTAACTCTTACAATTATGTGTTCCGCAAAATTCTTCTCACAAATCTATTAGTTAAGCTGGAGCTTCCCAATACATGGGGTGTTATACAGCTCTCTAAGCCGTTTGCCCAAGTGGGAATGAGTCAAGTTGTGTCTTCGGCTCCCCCTGCGAAATAGATGAAACGCTCGAAAGCCACGCCACACAGTGCAAGTACATACCCCAGACACTCTAGTGCCCACATTTATTATCCGTCCCAGAGGAGCGGTGAAGCTAATGCACCATCACTGCCAAGCGGAAGTGTGATCCTCAGAGAATGAAGGCGGTGAGGAGATAAGCGGTCGCTTAAACCACATTGGGAAAAATTTATTTGGTCAATTACATTTTGCCTACAAAATTCCACTGTCTCATGTATCTAGCAGTACCTACAAAGGAAATGCTTTTGATTATTTATAGATGTTGCTTAAAGATTTAGGCTTGAAGAGAATTCCTAATTTGCAAGCCTATAGCGATGTTTAACATTGCAAACAGACAGCTTGTTCTGAGGCAAAATGCGCACATCTTGAATCCGCAAACAAAGCCCTCTATCAGATATTTTTGCTTAATTTGACCGCCTAAAACTCATTTATGGTTGTACGCTTAATACTTCTTCCATAGCTATGAAACAAAACAAGGTTTTTCAAGATAGGTTTCATGTTGCACATTTAACAGTGGGGTGAACTAAACATCACGGTGTGCATATTTCCTTCCATATTTTGTAAAAATATAAGATGCTGCTTATTTTCTCAAGGCATTGCCATTTTTGTGGCAGTTTAGTTTTCCTCTCTCCACGCTCTTCTAGTGGGCCTCAAAATTCTGAAGCTCGTCATGGATTGGAAATAAATTTTCCTCGGTGTTGATTGAAATACTTTTAATATGCACCATAAGATTCAAACCTTAGAAGCCAATAAAAACCAAGATAGTGAGCGGATCAAAAAAATCCGCCAATAGGAGTCGAGAGTGCGAAAAGAGTTTATAAATGCACCAGTTGGACATAAGAACCTAAAATCATTTAATATGGATGGATACTTTATTTTTCTTAAAGGCAAAGTATTTTGTTAATTTACTGATGACTTCATGGTTTGTCAGCGCAGTTGAAATTACCAAACACAGGTTTAATCTCGTTTCACATTACTTGAGGCGATAGTGACAAAAAATTTGCCAAAAATCCTGCGAACAAAGGTCCTTAAAAATGTAAAACATCTGCCCTTAAGTGATTCATCATTTGATTCACATGCATTCCAGGCCGTTTTCATGTTATTCACTTTGCTACTGCACAAGGCACCACTTCATGAATGCCACCCTCCACATACTCTAAGACCCGCTTGTGGTTTTGGAACCACGTCGTGTGTAGAATGAAAAACAAATGAGTCTGAATCATTGCCTCCGTAGTCAACAGACTGAAAATTTACGAGGGTACAAATAAGGAGCAATTTACAGACTGTCTGAACCATTTTCACTGCTTTGTAATGCACGCATTTTATGATTTATTTCATTTCATTTCATTTCGCGAATGAACTTCCTGTCAATTTAGTGTGTTTGGTTGAATCGGTATGGTGTTTAGGCCCGTTCTCCAATGCCTCCATCTTCATCATTACACAGGCTTCTTACCACTTCAAATCTCGCAATGTTATTCGTTATTTTTTTCTCTCATTCCCCTCAGAATACATTAAAAGAAAAGAGGATATCTGAGTTGAGGCCGAGTAGTGTCAGTAGGTACAGTAAATAAGATGTTAATGTGTGTGAGCTTGACTCCTGCATCGAGCCGCTTATCACTCGAGGGATCGGTAGACAAAGATTTTCATGCGGGCATCTTTATTTGCCGACAGAGGATAGCGAACCCGAGGTAGAAGCCAAATGCGCACGTGCACTTGGCTAGCAGCTAAAGCCGACACCGCTAGGTAGTTTCAGTCTCGCCTATCCATAGTCTTCGGGTGACCTTGACGGTAAAGCATACCTGTATGTGCTATAGGTCAAGCAGAAGGGAGGAGGGGAAGGATCGCACCAGGATTGACTACTTAAAATTTAGCTATGCAAATTAAAGCCCTTTTAAAATTACAATAGAGGCACCTTTCGGAGGGTTCTACGTACCATCCTAGGCGGGATAATTGTGTAGCTCCGATGAGTGGGCAGATCGAATTGACCTCACGGACTGAGGTGGAGGTCGAGGAAGAGGAAGAGGTAAACTCCAATTCCTCAAAGAATATTTGCTCAAATGTGGAATCTTGCACTAGTGCCATGCAGAAAGTCTTCCTCCACCCAGTTGTTTCGTGAAAATGACATGTTAGCCTCCATATCACCTAATCATTGCCAAAAAAGTGTCATTGATGGCACTAAAAGGAAGCTTTTATATGCTCAAGGTTGTTAATGCTTCCATCGCAAAGGCGTGTAGAATATTTTTATCCCAACTGCAAGCGTTTTGTGGCATTTAAACTCTAATTTATGTCTGCAGTCTTAATAACTCGTGTCGTAAATAGAATGGGACCGAGGGTTGTGCAGTAGAGTTTACAATTCTCCCCTCACAAAGTGAGGATAGATTTCATTTTTAAGGTAAATGTAAAATGGACGATTTTCTCACTGTCCACAGTTTAAAGAAGGCTGACTCATTGAAGTAGTGGGAATGTGGAAAAAGGCGAGGAAACATTCTCAAAAGGCCAGACGTTGTATGCAATCGTCCGGACAGACTTTAAACTATGCGACAAATATTTCCTTACCAACAGAATAACTTCAGGCATCTGTTTTGTTTAGGATCGTGGCATTTCAACATTTTTTTATGGATGATGATAACATTCTGGATGTGTCAGCTGCTCTGGTATCACCACTTCACCGAGACGCTTCCTGCTTTCTCAGTGAGGACGCCCTTGGTGAGCAGAGTGGGGAGAAGCTGTCCGACTTTGGGGAACTTGGACGTTTCAAAGAAACCACTACAACTGCTACTCGTGAAAGGAAATAACAACTTACTTCCCTTTTTTCTTACACTAAAATCCTTGCAACCACAGAAGGCCTGGATGACCGTGGCCACGGCCAAAGACGTCGGACTGAATAGAGACTGGTCAAAATTCCCCAGTCTTCAACATACTACTAAAACAAATGCTCATTTATTCAACTGCAATAGGAATTTGTTAATTTGGTTGGATAAAAACAGCCCTTCTTCGCTTATTAATTTGAATACTCACTGTTACTTCGACATGTTCTGTTCTCCAACCTTCGTTAACCCTCACAGCAGTCAAACGCTAAAAAATGCAGACTTCCTAAGAGCCGAAACAAACTTTTTTTTATCTGTTATGAATAAACAGTTTGAAGAACATGCTTCTTAATTTCCGAAAAAAAAATCGACTTTAAAAGAAGATCCAGTTGAAAGACGCGTCCGTTTCTCATACATCTCCCTCATGGTTTTTTAGTTCTCTCTTGTATAATAAATTATTTTTAGAGAAGAAAAATAAGAGAAATTGTGCACTATTGACCGAGTTTGGTAACGTTTAATTTTTTTTACCTGATTTTACCAGCTGAAAAACCGTAAATCATTCTGGTGTTGTGTCTGAAAACCAAGACCACCGCTCTCTGATTGCTGTCTAGTTTGGGATTGATTGCAATTTTTCTGTTTAAAAAAAAAATTGCTTAAAACACTTTTTCGACCTCCAACAAATGCACCTGTTTCAATTTTTGCAGAAATTTTCCTATCGCGTCTATCGCCCGAACATTGGGGAACTTCGAGTTCCCCTTACGGCTGCCCTGATTGGTTCAAATCGCTTGCAGATTGACCTTGACCTATTAGAACACTTAAAGTCTATCATGCACGACGGACATGGAAGGATGCAATCACCTCGTGTCTACAGCAATTAGCCCTACCTCAAATCACTCCCACTGACCAGCAATGAAGGACTTTCGAGTTAGATTCCATACCAGATGGAAGATTTAGGAGGATGAAGGCTTCAGGACAAAGTTCGTTACCGCCCTCTAGAATTAAGGACCGGACATCGGTATTTTTGGCCCTCTCGAATGACCTTGAAATAAAACGAAGTTTTAGCAGATGCAAAGTTCATCCTGAGGCTACACTAGCCAATCAGGAGGCAATCAACAATGGAGCGAAATCGCACATGTTTCCAAAGGGCTCGAGAATGGGGAGGCAAAGGGAGAATGTAATAGAAACCTTTTATAATATGAAAGTGAGAAAATTGTTACCGAGTCCAGTGCGAATTCTCAACCACCGGTAGTAAAAGAGGAACAAAAATTACTCTTAAATCTTGCGAGGCTTGAAGAAGGAGGGCATGCAGTAGCTTAGCCAGAGCTGACTAAAAAGACTCCCTTGGTAGTAGGTGGAATGTGATCATCTAACCACAAAAGGGTTTCTTAAGCCAATTTATTTGCCATAATAAAATGCGTCTTTTCTTAAGGATACAAAATTTGCCACTGTAATGAGGGACGGAAAAGGCTTATTGCAGCCTAGTCCATTTCTATCTCGCTTGTATCTACCAATTCTGATCGTGTAACTGTCTGGTGCTAAGGCCAATAAAAGGTTATTTATCATCAAGGAAGCACGGAAGGCCAAAAGAAGGCTGTACCTCCCTCCCTTTAGACCGCTAGACCCAACCAATCCCCTGCCACAATATATGCTCTCGTACTTTCCTGTTGTGTCGCTATGACGTGAAGAGATTATAGCCTTTGTTGTTTTGCCCCAGGCAGTAAATAAGCTTGTAGTCGCCCTCACGCCTACAAAGCAGGTAGTCTTTTGTAGCGACATTGTACTGCTTAATAGAATGTGAGTTGAGTGGTGGAATGGAACGCAGTAAACCACCACCATAGTCAAATGTCTTAAATCACTTCTTTTGGAATGATAGATTTTCCTACCGACTGCCACTTACCCCTCCGTACTACATACTGGATATCACAAATTTTGGACAGAATCTTATCAAGTGCCACTCAAAGAATTTGACGAAAGGCTATACCAGTAGTACCAGAGCCTCTCTCCAACTGATCGCACACAGCTACCAATCTCGAATCGCATCCACATCCAGGTGGTTCACTGCTGACATTTAAAGATGATGCTAAAGAGGATGGTATGAGATTTAATGACGAGAGCAGATTAGCTACGATGAGTTGAAGCATGTCTGTGCTTTGCAGTGCATGCAAAGACCGCTTTCATGAATTTCATTTGTAATTCATCGTTGCTCAGACGTCATTCCTGTCCTTCATTGCTTGTGTGATGAGAGGTGTTACACCTTCAGAGACCACTCACGCCTCACCTTTTTTTTACTTCAGAAATGCCCTACTTTCTTTACTTCACACTGCTGCCCGTTCCATTGTACGCCTACCCCATTTGTGGTTGGAATGCGATGTACAGTGTTGCATTGTTGTGCTGTGCGCATCGCCCTCTGATGCATTCAAAGTAGTTTGAAAAGAGATTTCAGGGGCAGACGCACACTATGGTTTTCCGTCGCATACCAGAAGCGTTGATCTTTCAACTTTATTGTTTTTGGTTCATTCGAGTGCATTTAATGCACCTCTTGCTCTACGAACCATACGTGGAAGCAGTTCTGACTATAAATCAAAGGTGTCAAATAAACGACTTGAATTCTACACAATAATGTAGATGCAAAGCCTCTAGAAATGCGAATAACCCTGTTTAAAGGCACTGAATTATGAGACCAGTATTCTTGTTATTTAACCCTGAAGACACCCACAGATTCTCGGCTTTATAGAAGCTTCAAACTCGTCCGTATTGCTGCTCCGCCAAAATCGTAAAGACATTGGCTTTTATAAATTAATAATCACGTGGAAGTGAAACCACCCTCTATGTCCAGCAGGCAACCAGTAGACGCGTATTTACACACCATGCCTCCAAATCTGTGCTTTGTGGCTTCCAGTCCTTCGACCGTCTCATTTCGTAACTCGCCGGGATCTAAGGCCACACGCACATATACACAGCGATTTGTAACAACGGTAATTTAAGGTGGATATTGAGGTTAAATTCCCCTCAGGATCCCGTCAGAGGTGAGACATTATTTGGTGCGGAAGAAAACTCAGTCATATCCTTCGCATGAGTTAAAATGCTGTTAAGCGAATCCTGCCACTCACTAGCCATTGCCTTGTCTCATTTAACAATGCTTGCGTAACAAATCAGATGGGTTCCGAGGCGCCTTTATTTGTAAAGGTGGTGAAGGAGACTAAAAACTAGGACAACATAAACAGGACTCCGTGATACTAACAGGAGTCTCAAAAGACCCTCTCATGATTTGATGTGGCACAATTGCAGCGCCACCAAAGACAGTTTGACCTTTAAATCGCACTGGCCGATAAATTTAAACAAGATATCACTTATAAAGTATTTGGAAATTGCCCCAACCAGCGATAATTTTCACTACACTTGGATTTGTTTGGACGAAAAATTCACAAATTAGTGAGCGGTCCTTTAGGGGGGAAAATTCGAACCCCTTTTGACTTAATTAAAAGGCAGTTAAGACGCAAAGACATCTGCGCCTCTTACTTATGTGAATGTAAGAAAACATTTTTAAGTGATTGGAAGGGGTAGCACTTAGTTTTTTATCTTTTGGGGCAGAAAATGTGTTACTTTAAAAGTTGTTGTAGCGTATCGAGACTTCTTCTAAGGTAAAAGAATGCATATTACTAGGTCGGAGTACATATATTCCAGAAACAGAGGGGTTGAGGGCTGCTGGTATGGCCGAGGGGCTAGCCAACCGGCGAGTACAACATGGCCACCCAAGTGACCGAAATTGGCTGTCCAAACAAACAAAGTATTACAGAGGTACATGGTGAAGGAGGTGTTCACACTCGTTATGCCATAGCGGCACTTCTGGATGTTTAACTTTCCCTGTCAAATCCAATATTATTTCTTTTTGGTGCCTTGCCAATTAGCCCACATGCCAATTCCGATTTGCGCCGCTTCCATCACTAGTTTAATTTCACATACTTATGCCTAGTTGGCCATTTTCATTAGCGCCTTGTGTGTGGGGTGGCGGTTTGCTATACGGAAGCTAAGTAAAAGCAGTTAGTGGGAAGCACCAGATATGCGGCGAGATGCAACACTGCCTGTTCAGCCAATAATGTAATTTAGCATGCCGCATTCCATCCATTAATAAAGATGGGGCCACAAAAAAAGGAATAACAATATCCATTGGGAAAAGTATGGAGACTTTAAGAGTAAAGTGGTGAGGCGTGAGGGATCTCTGAAGCTTTAACACCTCCTCTTTTACAAGCATTATAGAGAAGACAAGATTGGGAAGTGAACAACGATGTGTTGACAAGAAAGTGAGGAGCTTTCAGAGGCTGATACTGGACGGAATGTTGTGCAAGGACTTAGGATTGACAAACCACATTACAAAGCGCGCATTTACTTCAGCTCATAATAATGTAACCACCCTCATCGTGTAACTTCATACTATCTTCATCATTATCTTCAAATTTCAGCAGTAAATTTGTATGGGGATGTAATTCGAGGTTGACAACTGTATGCGTAGCGTCCTGAGACTTCCTTGAAGTCAAAAGGAGACAGAGTACTAGGATCGGAGCTACTGGAATGGTCTGGGAACCAGTCCACACGGTTGAGACAATATGTTTACCCAAGTGGCATTAACCGTAACCGACAGTCAGACAACGAAAATATTACATCATGACTTGATTTGGACCGAAATTCTGGTGCTACTGGTACAGCCGTCCGACAACTTTGTTGTGTAGCACTTAATAAGATTCTGTCAAAAATTTGTGGTACCCAGTATGCAGTAGTACGTGGTGTGGTAGTCGGTAGTCTAATTTACTACTTCGAATGAAGTGGTTTCAGGCATTTGATTGCGGTGATGATTCATCACACTTTTGATGCATCGTAGTAATAAAGCCACATCATCCTCGGTGGTGAAGACTCCAGCATTAATGTGTCAGCAACAGCAACAGCAACAGCAACAGTACATTTATGTTTCAATTTGCACGAGAGCTCTATAATCGTAATCAACTCCCAAAACACTGAACAGCGTCACCGTCTTTCTCTGTCCTTATTGACGTGTAAAGTGTGTTTCCACTCACTAGAAGACCAGAAGCAGTCAATTGGTGCAAGTACACAAGACCAGAAGTCCAATTTGTCGAGACGACTGTCACACACACACATATTGTGCCTTTCCTGTCTACGCAGACACGTCAGCAATTGATGATGTCTGTCCAAGCATTCGTTGAAACCCGTTTACAACCATTAGAAACGCTACTGTGTTACAAATTTTTAAACTTAGCCATCTATAAGGCTGACACTACCTCGCCCGTGTGGACGATTTAAGTTAAAGTCATAGTTAAATTGAACATAAAAGATGGGGATGAAAGGAGACCGATCCTGGTTGTCCTCGACTTGGAGACGAAATGCGCTTCACGAGTGTTCGAAACGTTATCCCCCCTTCCAAGTGGAGTAGTGTGCTGGGAACTCAACGATGTTCCACAGTGATTGAATGCCTTGAGGTATCACACTTCCGACACTGCAAAAGTAAGGCATGGTAGGTGGTTCATTATGATTAACCCCGATTCTCTTATGCCTTATCTCGTCCAGTTCTCTACACTCCGCAATGATTGATGTAGTCGCATTCCATGGAGCCTCGGAATGGTACCCGCACAACGAAATCATGCTTGGTGGGTGTGTAATTCCTTTTAACCTTTCTAAATTAACGTCTTCTGGAGTTCTTGAGTTTGAGCATTCATCTCAGGGCAATTGAATATGCCCTGCCCTATGTCCCTGCCTCGTTTAGGGGACGATAAGTTGTAGGGCTTCAACTAGAGATTCCATTCAAAAGGTAATAAATAGGATAACCCAATCCTGGCAAGGGCATCCAAAAGAATTACAGCAACCTGTAGGAAGAGAGAGGTCGGAGGGTTGCATTAGGTGTTTCCTTGAACTGTAGGTAAAGTCCATAGATTGATGCCTCTCAATCATGCAAGAATTTGAAGGTAACTTGAAGGGGAACAAAAAGAACATAGAGAAGAACTGTGGGAAAATATGCGGTTTTGCTTCATTTTTTAAGCCACTTTTGTTCCCAGCAGCACTTTTAAAACCACTGCATTCTTGCTTTGTTATTATCCAAACGCCTTTATCACCAGTTCAATTGTGTCCAACCTATTAGAGGCCTAAATTCCTTTTAAATAAAGGAAAAATTGTTTTGTCTTGACACCCGTAAGAAAAGTTTTTGCTACGAGATAAAGGGAGGCCGGGGGAATCGAATGAGATCTTATGCAAAACCCCCAAAGCAGTAGATAAGTTGTCCATCGGTGATTTTAAGTGACATTCCTGTTCTATGTTGAAATAAGGAAACATTGTTCTCGTTTCCTTTTTGCAGTAATTTTAAGTTTATGTCCATTTGAAGTTCATGTGTGAAGTCTAACATTTGGTGCATCCGTGCATTGCAAGGATATACATCCTCTTTCCCACCTTCTCTCACGGTTCCCTACTCTCTCTCTCTCTCTCTCTCTCTCTTTCGGTCGTCCTCCAGGCCATCGGTAAATGTATCGTCGTGGCACCTGCATCTGTGTTTCCGATTAAAGGGTCCAAAAAGGAGGCACCTTACGACTGCCCCAGCACTACATGCATGCCTTGACCTTCCACCAAACGATGGCTCGAAAACGTGCTAGTTTTCTTTTTACCAAAAAAAAAAACCTTAAAGACAGGTAAATGTGGCAGGTTGACTGTTACAACCTGTCCATTATTAAGACTTGTTGCCTCCTGACAGAAGGTTGATTGCAACATACAGATGGGAAGCACATGCATTCTTTTTCTTCCTTTCTCTTTACTTAATTCATAGTGCTATCAAAGTTGATCAGTTATTTTTTGAAATACAATGCTATGTGTTGAGAAAAGGAAAATCAGTCAGTTGGTTAGTGCTGAGGTATTGGCCAAGGTCACTAAATGTCCAACTTATTGCCTGGTCATGGAATTTTTCCCCACTTTAATTATTCACTAGCCAATCGAGTGTTTTGTGCCTCCAAAGCAATCCAAGAGGAGGTAAATATGTTTGCTTAACTAAATGTGCATGCCAAACTACTTAAATTCAAAGTAAGCAACCTGTATAGAGCCTAAGAATAAATGTCAGCAACATTCATGCACATCATAGCCATTCGTAGATGCATCAGATTTCGCGTCTGATGCAGACACAAAATTACTTTTTCAATTTTCATTTTATTGGATTTCCCACTCCACTAGAGTACTACAACATCCGGTCTGTGGTGATAAGACTTGCCATAGGAACTGGCTAATAAGTGCTTTCAGCAAGAAAGAGATGCAAGCAGGTGATGCTTACAGGCCGCTGCTACCACTAAAAAGGTAGGAAATCTAAAAGATGATAGGTGAGACCTAGTCATGTTTGATCGTCTCTGCTGGGTGAGGTAGATTGATGCGTGTTTGGGATGTGTTTTATGAATCTGGCATTAGTGCACACAAAAATCAACAAGTCAAAGCAAGCAACATTCGGCTCAGCGCAGAGTTTGTTGAAATAAAAGTGTTTTTCTGTGCATAGAAACAGTGCTAAGACAAAGCGCTCCGCCGATGCGCTGTTAATAGACCATTCCAAAAGTTAAGAGATTGGCACTTAACAAGTTAAATGACTCGTAGCACTTGTGGAGTCTGCTACAGTCAAGATCGCGGGTTCAGAGGAAAAAACCCTCAAAATAATTTGAGACAAGCAACTAAAAATTGATGAAGTGGTCATGGGGAAGGTGCGCAAATTTTGTATTGTTATAAATATACCTTATATTGAAGAGGTGGAAACGCAATTCGAACATTATGCTAGACAAGAACACTGAGTCCCCGAAGCAGGTAGAAGCTCAGCTAAAGCTCAATCAGCCTATTCGATCCTCGGGTAGCCGAGATGGAGTGTCGATGAAAGAGGAATGTGCTACAAGGTGATTGTGAATGATCGGATTCGTGATAGACATGGTTTTGGCAACCTTAAGGTATTGATTATAAATTGAAAACGCTAATACATGCAGTGTACACCAATTGCCGTCATTACTTTCTGCCTTGCTATCCCCACACACACCAGCTTTGTACAGCCAATAAAGACATTTAATCTACCGATCAAACACTCACACCGCAAGTTGTCATAAAAACAGTAACAAACCCAATTTCGGGAGATGATCCTCTAGAAATAAATTCATTTCTAGTCATATAAAATCAGTAAACACAAACAGCTTAAATTGTTGTTTGACTGTGCCAAAGGCATAAATTCAAGGCCAACGCGGCTAACACGACCATGTAATCAATAAGGTTGCAGTTCAAAAGGACCAGTAAGTTCGTTGTACTCAATGGAGCGTAATTTGAACGCGCCAGTGGGGAAGCAAAGCGATAGATTCAAAGCAATAATCATGAAAAAATCTGGTGTAAATACGTAAAGAGTCGATGAAGAATGAGTTGTGCTCCCAGGGTCTACAATCTACCCACAGTGTTTCGTGCATAGTGGGGTGGCATTGCTTCCTCTTTGATGAGGCCTACGTTCAGAATTCCCAGTCTTCCTTACCTCTAGAGTGACAGCCAATGTAGCGTCCCGAGGCTCCCTTTAAGGTGCAGAATATATATATATTTCGAGAACAGAGGGCTTGGGGGCTGTTGGCACGGCCCGAAGGCCGACCAACCGGCTAGAACAAGATGGCCACCCAAGTGACCTAAACCGGTAGTTCGAACAAACAAAGTATTACAGCCCTGATTCTATCCTTTTGCTACCCCTCCGCCTCCATTGTTCCAGCAATGCGGAGAGATGAAGTTCATTGAGCTGCCTCGAATTTAATAATTTCAAGCTATAACTTTATTGCAAGCCTTCAAACGTATGGACGTTGAACAAAACTTCCACTGCTGTGACCTGGGCAGTCTTTCGTAAAGTCCGTATCATTCCGAGCTCATTTATTTGAACGGGCAGATTAATTGCAATTAATCTTCCCCTACTCTCGACTGATAAAATCTCCTACATGCTGGTACACTGGCGGCTTAACGCTGTTTTAACTAGCAGTCGTAGTTCGGTAATTCGCCAAGTTATGCTTTCAATTAGTCCCCATACTCCAAATTATTCTGTTGTTCCATCAATTGGTGAAGCGAAATCCCCAAATCCCCTTGTTCTCTTGTCAACCATTTTAAATGGGATAAAGTAAATTGCATTTTTGGATAAAGACACGAACTTCTGCTGATTGCAAGAATAGCTAACAAAGGAAATGAGCGCTCCTCACTTGACCTGCAATAAAACCGTCCATCATGGAGAATTTAGGCAAAAAAACCGAATCTACTCTCCATGGCTTTCCATGGGCTCACACCGGCTGATCAGGAGTGGATAATTTTAAACTTCAACCATTTCAATTGCCATTCTCTATAAATGCATGAGGAACCGATGTCTTGCTCAGATGTTGAACCGCTTTTTATCCCAATTCCTGTGGGACGTCTCTCGTGCTGCTTTTAAGGAAGGCTTCAACCAAGAGAAAATAGTGAAATTATTACTGGTGTAACGATGGGTAATTTTTTCAGTAGCAGCATGCGACTCCTTTGTCAGTAGGGCAGGCCGATTTCGCTAACGTTTGACCGGTACTTACTTGTCACTTATAATGACTGCTTTTTGTGGCAAAGTGTATGCGTGTGGATGCCAGATATCGTTGCAAAATTGATAATCCAATTTCCCCTTCCATCGTGGTGAATCACTTGCATCGGTGAATCAGTCGATGGGAGGTCAGTAAACGTATCAGTGTCGTGATATGATTGGGCAACAGTTGGGCAGTTCATTGGTCTGCCTGTACTCCTCCACTGATTGGTGGACACGAAAGCACAATTCTTTTTGAATTGAGCACCCGCGCATTTTGAAAATTTATTGCATCACTAAAGTCTTAGGAAGACATTAAGACACAAAATAATATGCTCATTTGAGTAGAATGTAGAAATGCAAACAGTGGAGCCTTTAAAACAAAATTATTGGAGTACAGCTAGCACATGGAATTGTGGTTAACTGAAGGTGAAAAATCCTTCAGGTGTAGTCTGAGCGTGTCGCTATAGTGACACAAGCGGTGCTAAATTGGCGTCACTAGCATAATACTTTGTTTATTTAACTCTCGGTCTTGGTAACGCGCCACTTCGTAGCTTTGCCACCGGGTGGTGCCAGTGGTCCCCAAGCCCTTCCGCAGGTCGAGTAGAATACCTTGGAGCGGTACACTAGAACACCCAAGCTTAAGTAGAGACCTGATGTAATGTGCCTTGCTTCTGGAAAGTAGTAACCGTCAACTTATCTACCTTCCATTATTTCCCATAAAACGTTTCCGAAGCTTTTACATACCCAAAACAAATTATAACGCTGTCTCCCTCGGCTTTAGCCCCACTCACTACACTTGCACTCATTATTGTTTGAACTTTTGAAAGCAATCCCACTTGAAACACGGTATCGACGCCACAATTTAGTGGAGAAAGGGAAGATAAAGAGAAAAAACCACGACCACGCAGTTAAAAGGAAGGACCTTGGTGCTTTCTAGAACTAACTCGTGATGCATTCCATTACGTGCCAGCGGATTTGTTTAAGGAAGAAACGCTCCCAGTGTCACCCCTCCGTTCGTCACAGGGAAAGAACTGCTAAATGTTTTCGTCGGCATTATCCCTCCTGAAAGCCTTAGCGTCGGTTTTGAAAGCTGTGGTGAAATCCAAAACAAAGGCGCTTTTGCGTTTCAATCCATAACTGGGAGAGTCCCAAACCGAAATTCACGCTCAGCCCAACCTTTGAAGTTTGACTTTTTCACGTACTCTCCCCCTCTCCTCACAATTGAAATAAAGAAAGTAAAAAAACAGTTAACACAGCAAGAGTGTGAAAAAAATTTTGATTCAAATACAATTGCTTCATATGGGTCTACAAGGTGTGTGAGTGTACGCAAGATTGGGGGATGCATGGAGAGACATTGAGTGAAGTGAAGCAAAAGAGAGAAAAAGTGATGCGTGCAGTCAATCATTGCATGTTTCTTTTGTTTGCGTTTGGAGACGCTTAAATACTAATAAATATGCGGTCTCCTTTAAAACTACACGCACGCACACACGTTAGTGGCTGGTTAAAAATCAATCAGTTAGTCAATTGACCACTAATTTCATCGTCCGTCTCTCTCTGCCTTGTTCGTGCGAAAGGAGTATGAATGATGACGGCAGGGGGGTGGCGACGGCTACCACTACTACTCCTACTAGTAGAATGAAATCATTAATAATAATAGTAATAATAACAGCAGTAGTAATAGATAAACAAGAGGCGCAAATCTCTCGTGAGGCCTATACACACAGAGGAGGAGAAGGAGGTGGGTAGGATAGTTGATGATTGTCCCAAGGGGAGGCAAGGAGAAATGCTTCGCTATCACCTTCATCATCGGTTATCGTCACTATTTCATAGGTGCCATGAGTGACGGAGGAATGTTTCTTATCTGTAAAACAAACTCTACTAAATAAAGCAATAAGTAGGCTGAGCAATTGATCGTAAATACGGGACACAACGCACTTGTTTCACAGGAGGAAGGCTACTTCTGCTCCCTAGCCAATTGGATGAGAGGGATTAGACTAGAGAGTGGCTTCGCCTGCGTAGTGATGAAGGGGTGCTGTAGCAATTCAGAGGCCGTAGCCCGTTTATCAACTGACTCCTCCAGGCACCGATCCAGGAAGTCGAGGAAGGTGGCGGAGAGGCGATCTCGCTCCTTGATCTCCGGCTTGCCAATCGTTGCAATCAGATAGAGGGCCTACAAAACAGGCAACGAATCAGTCAATCAATCTTCGGATTTCGTCCTTTGGATCATTTGAGAGAAGAATGACTAGTCGTACACGAAGAGGGTTTTCGGTGAGATAGGGTGGCTCCCCATCCACCATCTCGATAGCAAGAATACCGAGGGACCAGATGTCGACTTTGTAGCCGTATTGACGCCGCGTGACCACCTCGGGAGCCATCCAATAAGGCGTGCCCACCATAGTGGAGCGTTTCATGCGTTCGTTGGAGAGCTGAGCGCAGAAACCGAAGTCAGTCAGCTTCACTGATCCGTCCATACCCAGCAGGATGTTGTCTGATTTGATGTCGCGGTGGATGACGTTGTTTGCATGCAGGAACTCAAGTGCTTGGAGGATCTGTGAGAGGCGAAAGGGCTCGTACAACTCCGGTTATGTGTGCCCATACGACGCCCAAAGTGCTACTGCTAAACAGCTACTGAATTTAAGCAGGCAGAAGAGTCAACAGTGGCGCGTATACACTATGAGGTAGGAATGCACTGAGCGCTATATCAAACCCTTTAACGGGAATTCAGGCAGATACTAAGGTTTCAAAAAGTGCCACACCTATCAAAGTAGTTCTCCCACACTATTCTACTTTAAATTAAATAAGTAGCAATAAACTCCCCTCCAAACCAGTGTTGGAAAATTTGTAAGAGGTGAAATTCAATGCCAAAGAAAAAAGAATTTTTGGAGCTACAAGTTAGCCATTCACGTAAGACATATTCCAATCAGGAGGGGATTGTTCCAGGCCTCGAGTCGCGAAAATGAGTGTTGCAAAGCATTCAACAGAGTAGCAAAGAAGGGAAGAGCTCACCTCCTTGCAAACAGCTGCTATGTGCCCCTCTTCCATGCACGTTTCCGTGACAACATCAGTGAGCGAACCCCCGTCCAAATACTCCATCACCACCCACAGCTCCTCGCCACTTCCGCCACCATTTCCATTCGCGGCTGGATTGAGGGTCTTGACCGGTGCTGCCAAAGCGGCAGAAGGTGAAGGCGCAACCAAGTAGGCGTCCAGAAAGTTGACGATATTCGGTTGTCGGTTAGCTCGCATCACGAGGATCTCATTGATAATCAACTCCTTCTTGGGCTGCTGTGCAATATTCATCTTTTTGACGGCTACCAGCTTCTTCGTTGCAATCTCGTAGCCGCTGCATACCACACCCGAGGCCCTACAACGTCAAGAGGGAAAACAAGCTGTCAGAACTGATTGATTGATTGATTAAGACCAGGGGCTCCACTGAACACCCGATCAATCACTCACCCTTGACCGATCTTTTCAACGACACAGTACTTGTCCGTGGGACAACCCGGACTGACAATAGTCCGAAGCTTCTCGTACACCTGAAGATCGGTGAGACGATGGTGGTTATTGTTGGTTCGGCGTCTTGGCGCAGCATGCTGATGCTGCTGTTGGTTGTGGTTATTGTTGGTGTGATGGTGGTGAGCTGACTTGGGCGAATTGGGGAAGTGATGAACTGCCGGGGAAATGCCTGCTAGGGCCGGAGAAACCGGTTTCTGTACGAGGTCGGCCGATGGAGGAGGCGACTTAACCGTATTTTCGGCGTTATCTGCTGTTCAACGGGGTGAAGATACACTCAAGGTGGACAATGAGGAAAGGGAACACAAAGTCGCTAATCTATTGTTCAATGTATGCATTGTGGAGAGTGACTCCCACTTATATAAAATTTGAATTATTTAGGCACTACGCGTATTCCCTAGTGGAGGCAGGTGTATTGTAACAAGTGATAGGCGATTAACCTGCCACACTGATAACACGGAATAATTTGAGTGGGAACTACGGCTAAAGAATTGGGCAAATGGCTCAGCAACAACAATGGTCAGGGGATGTGGTGATCACAATGCTCAAACGGATTGTTAAAAAAAAACAGCAAGAGTAAGCTTCAATCAAGTGAAGACAGCAAGAGAGCGGTGGCAGAACCATAGCGGAAAAAAAATTTGAGAGGAGGACAACAAACGTTTGATGACTTAGTGGCATTTTGAAGGCATCAAAATGGGAGACTGGACGCCATGCGTCGGACTTATGGCAAAATAGCAGCAAAGACAAATCGATTGTGGAATGGAATACAAATTCCATAGGTGACAGACGATTTGCGTCATTACCGATGTCTAGGTGCAAGGAGATCGAGTCATAGAAGGAGTTAAGCAAAACGACACTCAAATCGGTTCATAGGAGTTTATCCCGAAACGCATGTGGAAATGCAAAGGAAAGGAGCACAACCTATGACTCCTATCGGCGGAACAAACTCACCCATGGGATGTTTCTTTGCATGACCGTTGGTTAGAGTACCGCCATTCTCAATCGCAGAACTGGAGGGAGGCGGCAAAAGTGTTGCCGTGGCATCCTACAAATGGGGGGAAAATATGCGATAAAAAAGAAGGCAAAGGGGACTATCAAAGTCGAGGCGAGGGGAACAACAGCACCACCACGGCTGGCGCAATCGTAATTGCATTACGCCTCCCAATGAGTCACCAAGCTTGCGTACACACACACACACACACGTGCAAGCGCAACCCAGGGGAGGGAAAGCATGTGCGCGCGCGCATACACTCACGCACGCACGCACGCAATTTCGGACGGTCGATAGACGGCGGACGAGCCAGCGTGTGCGCGCCCGCGCATGTTTGTGTTGGCGTTGGGGGAGTTAGTCACCCCCTGGCTGCAGCTAGTGTTGCTGTTACTATCACTACCACTGCTGCCTCCAGAAATAGCTAAAGCACCTGTGCCAGACATACCGCCTAATGTTGTGTCGCAACATCTGACAGTACCATTAATTCCAGGGCTTTTTCGAGCCTCTGCGCTTATGATAGGAGCTAATGACCCGACTAGCAGCGTCATTAGCAGACTAGTTGGGCAACAAGAGCCAGTGTCGCGTTGACAAGCTGGCTTCAGTGCACACCTTAAGACCTTATGTGGCAAGCAGTGACTATTAGTCATAACAACTTGATGTGCAACAATGTCTATGTTTAAAATCAGCAGCCCGCTATAAAACTGAAAACACTGCAGAAGTAACCCTTCTCCTTCAATATAGGGCTTCAAGGAATAGTTCCACCACCGTCTTGATAGCAAGACATCATTAAAGTCCTTATTTTTTTTCAGTGTTTTGAAGAGCGGATTCCCACCCCTTCGCGTCAAGACTAAGGAGAGACACGATGAGCAAAAGAACTGCCTTTTTTTCAAAAAAAAAACACAGAAACTCCTGGCCTTACTAGATAGAATCAAACAGCGACTGAAAGACAAAACATTCCTGAATTAGTCAAAAGGGCATAGGCAGGGAAGGCGAAAATCTGTTTAACTTAGTTGAATAAAGTCACAACCAACTGACTTCTCGCCAGACGGTTGATAATGATTTCCATCAACATGACCTAGAGGTGCCGTAGGGAGTGGTGGATTGTAAAGCCACCACAAAGTAGCTCTACTAGCACCCGTGATACTGCAGAGTCAGAGTTCGGAACAATGCACAGGAGAGGAGAGCGAAAAAAAGATCACTATCAGGATAATAGCAAGATGTAGGAATCCCTTTGAGGGATAAAATAAAGCCTAAGGGCATCTAGGGGTGGAAGCGGTTTCACACATATTGTAATGCACAATTGGGAAGAAAGTACAGTCTAGCGCATTGTCGATTCAGTGAATGCATAAACGAGCACCGGGGACCGGAAATGGAACATCAAGCTATTCGAACTGAAAGAGGGTCAAGGTTGCACATAACAAGGTCATGACCTCATCGGATGAACCGGAACTGACCCTAAACTACATGGTAGAGGAAGAATGAAGAAACATACACATTTGTGCAAGGTTGTAGACAGAAAAAAAATCTTTGCCGTAACAGTAAATGTGACTGCCTTCTTCCTCTCTCCCTCCCCCCAGCCTCTACATAGGTGAAGAAGAATTTTGCCATTTGCTTGACCGCATTACACTAAACCCCATTGGGCAAAAGGTGTTTCAGTAAAACAAGAGACCGTTGAACATTTTAAGCGCAAGACAAAGATTTAAGAGTTAATTCTCATTAAGAGAGCGTTTCAAGACAAGGAATTCCAATTGCTTCTCCATTTTACAGAAAATTCCTCTTCCCGTCCACTCTCAAAAATTTTACCTCCGATGTCTAGTAGTTTATTCATGAGGTCAATCAATCTCTCCCTTGGAGCTTCCTTCACCAAAGAGTGCAATAAATTTTAAAGAGCATTTAACGGTACAGGGGAGAACGGATGATTTTCAGGCCAAAACAATGAGCACCAAGATCCTTCAACTCACCCTTACAGCACCATCGACAGGCGAGACATCACGCAAACAGACCCGCCTCTCCAACTCCACAGTCATGTCATGAACAGTCTCTGGAGACATCTCTTTCTCTTCTACTTCCACTTCCGTTATAATAACCATTTCATCGCTTTCCTCCTCGGACGACTCCTCCTCTTCTTCCTCATCCTGCTCATCACATTCCTCTTCCTCAGAAGTGAACGTCTCTGGTGGTGGAGGTGGAAGTGCAGGTTGAGGTTGTGAATGCGACGCCGGTGAGGAAGGATAGTCTTCAGTGGAGGAGAGAGCTCGTTGATCACCACCATTGACATCCCCGCTCACTTCACCCTTGTCGTGAGTGACAGCTGCTGCAGGTGGCACCGAACGGTGATGACTGCCACGCAGCGTGGCAGCAGGGTCAGTGCTACTAGCTGTGGGAGTAGAGGTGACGTGATGCGGTGGAATCGGTGGTGGCGGAGCGGGAGCGGTAAATCCACAGCCCGAAGTGGGCGAATTGCTCGTCTCTCCGCTACCTGAGTAGTAGTAGAAGGAGCAACCACTGCTGTAAAGCAACAGAAAGAAACACGAAATGGGACATCGGTGGGATCATAAAGCATCAGGACTGCGAAGGAAGCTGAAAATGCCGCGCTGAAGTCACCAATCATGACTGTTTTCCATGTATAATTGGGGGAAAATCGACATATACCATTTACACACGTAAATAAACATATTAGCAAAACTCGCTATTGTCACTAATGTATGATCAAATCAAGATGAATTACTTAATGATGGGCATTAGAGAGAAATAAAAAGCAGCTGGACTCGTCAAGACAACGAGAACAAAGCCATTCAGACGAGCTAAATAGGCATAGTGTTGTTGAGGTTGGGAAAAACTCCTCCCCCCACTCATATGTGCGTGTCAGGCCAAAAGAGTCATGCGAATTTTTCAATGCATCTACTTGGGAAGATTTGGAAGCATATCAGTCAGACAAGTTGAAGAAACCAATCCGTATCCACACAACTCTTATTTATAGAGGTAGCAGCCAACTCTTCCTGGATGGTCCCCTTTCACCTCCAAATTGAAACACCACATTAGCACTCATCACGCGTCAAGCGTTTCGTTTACTTGTGATGTCGGTCCTTGGTTATGATTTACCCTTTAAACAAACCAAAATCGGTAATAAGTTATTAGAAATTGTTGATTAACCATTCATGCTTAGTGTTATCTCTCAATCCAGAGCCTGACAGCCATCACCAATAACAGGGTACAGAATTTCACGCTGATTTAAGGTGATGAAACATGACAGAACACCTCCTCCGCTTAGATTCAGCTCAACAAATCCGATTCACTGACAGTTGGTGCTTATTTTTGATCTTAACTGACAAAATAAGTGGGACGAAAGTAGAGAGGACTGCTGGACCTACTCGCAGAGAGTTTTGGTACGCTTCAGTGAATTAATTTCCCAGTCTACAAATAAAGTCCAGTATTTGCTTTTCATTAGCATATTTCAGTGATTAATTAGGTAGGCGGAAATCTTGACAATTGGCCCGGTCTTACCACAAGCTAGGAACTAGAATTTAACCAGGTTTAAGTAAGAAGCGTCAAAGGTGGAATAATGCCAGTGGGCATGTCTAGAGGAGGTCATGTGCTACATTTCAGACACAATAACCACACAAAAGCACCAGCTGATCCCTTGCTTTCGGCCGATGAAAGTGTAGATGGTCAGGAGAGCTTCAAATCTCGTTTTCAAGCAGTGGTCCAACAGCAAGCTGAATCATTTATGATTCTCAATTGAGGTAGCACGTTATGCGGTGGATGCTCGTCGTTACCAAGTAAAATGGAGGCATTTCAAGCGATGCTTACTATTATTCGCCAACAATTAGGCCATTTGATTATGGCATAACACGAGACAAATAAAAACGCGATTTCCAGTAAGGAAAAAAAGAGTCCTGGCTTGAGGAAGACAATTGCACTCGAGCTGGAGTTAAATTAATCAGAAAAAGGGAATCGGTGTCTCTGGAACAATGAGACGTGTGAGCCATGGCGATTGATTTGCCTATTCCACCTCTAATTGGAAACGTTTTAGCAATCAACGAGGTTCCAATGCCAAGAATTGTAGCAAATAAGACTCAGGCTCCAGTTCAATTATTGTGAAGTAGACTGATTTACGGTGCCTTTGATGTCTAGACACAAACGTGGTAGCCGAGACATCCTTACGCGTACAACTGGCACATGCCGCTTTGCATAGTATGAGCCAGAAGTGAATAGCAGCATGGTGGGATAATTAAATCACACTAAATTATAGATAGACTCCGGAAGGGGATAGAATTTCAAGAGCGAATTTTTTTGCGAAGAGAGGGCTGATCTAAAATCGGCGTAGATGGATGAGTCATGAAGGAGCAGATTAAAAAAGACTATGGTAGTAGAGGGAAAAATTAGACCCGGTTTCCACTGATATCAACTAGGGAGACAGTCAAGTTCCCTTTTACCGCTCCTAAAACGCATTTTGACGCCGTCAAAAAAATACTGAAACAAAATCCAAGGTCTGGTCGAGTAAACAGTCAAATAAATCCGCAAACAATGTGTATTTTACCAGTAAGAACATTGATTTGTCGACCATGGTTAGAAATAGGACTTCTAACGCCTTCAAGTGTAAACCGACAGAAAATTAACGAACGTCGCCTATAGAATCTGACAAAATCGGAGACTAATTCAACGCAAAACAGCACATGGAATTCACCTTGTAAAACTGGACGACCCACCACCCACTGAGACACCCGACGTGGTGGGCAGACTGGGTACTGAGGAAGCGTTACACGACACTGCCGATGAGGAAGAGGCTGTCTGCTCCCTCTCCGACTGCTGCTGTTGCAGTTGTGACTGTTTTGCCTCGCCACCACCTCCACCAGAACAAGTGCGATGGGGTGGTGTGGGAGGTGGAGGCCTCGCTCCTACAGCGCCTGTGCCTGCAACAGCGACACCGACCACCTCGCTGGTCCTTCGCTGCGACCCGGCATACATCGGCGGAGGTGTGGAGCAGGTGGAGTTTGCGGTAACTGCTCCAGAGGTCTCGTTGTAGCTGTAACCACGGAAAGGTGAGGTGTCGGTGGGATTGGAGGGCATGAAACTGCTGAGTGGGCTAGAAAGGGTAGAGAGCTTGTGAGGCGGTGGTGTTGAGGAGGATGGCGGGTCGGAGAGGAGGTGGAGACCCTCACTCATGCTCGAGGGGGCCGGCGGAGGGGGAGAGAACGGATGAGCGGTTGTAGAGCACCGGGATGAGGAGGCCTGGCTCATCGAGTCCACTGAGCCCGAGGAGCCTAGACGCAACAAAGGATACACAAATGAGCAACCAACAAAGGCAGGCTAGCAAGTTGAATGGGTCGTGTTTAGTGTCTGGCATGAAATTTACAATTACTTGCTACTTAACACATGCAAGGCAACCATTATGAAACCAATGGGGCATTCTGAGGCCGTTTTGTGCCAAAATCTCATTCTTAATAAATAATTGCGCCTAAAATTTTAAAATTTACCATGTTTACCATTTAATGAGAAACATTGTCAAGTACAGAAAAATTACGCTCCAAATTACGGGTCAGTAGCTATTCACCAGAAGAGAGTACTTAACGCTAATTCACCCCTCTTCAATTGAGATAGCAACGCTCTTGCTGGTAAACAAAACAACTCTCAATTCAGGCAACGAAAGCCAATCGTTTCACGAGGCAATTCACAAAATCGAATCAAACTCTGCTTCAAACAAAGGAGAAAAAAGTAATCCCTTTTGGGATAGCAGGAACCTTTGGACGCGCGAAAAGTAGCAAAACATAGTCACTTTGGTAAGGTATTTAGCATTGAATCAAACTAAGTTCTAGCCAAAACGCCACCGTTTTTGGCCACACAAAAATCCGATCCTATTAAAAGTACAGTAAAAGTTGGAATACAATCTGTTACAATTAAAGTGCCACCATATCGGAGACAGTAGAAACAAAGTGAATTTACTGAACGTCTATTAATAACTTAAAAGAGATCATTCAACACCGTGTAAGTAAGTTTCAATGAAAGCGTTGCTTACGAAAACAGTGGAAAAAGACAGCCAACAAGGAATCATAATAGACAAGAAGACACGTGCGAGGATCGTCCGCTCTCGTGGTCTCGGAGGCATGACGACTACCGCATCCCATAAGTTTCACTATACTTACTACGACACTACTTGTTGTGTTAGCTCCATTTCCACTCTCAGGAGAGAGTAGAGTAAGAGAATAGAATATCTTAGGCCCGATTCTGGAAGCAAAGGCGTCAAATAAAGCCGTCTCATCTAAACAATTGATGAGAGTAACCAAACAACCGAAATTTTTGAAGACAAAATCACTTTATAGTTCGTCCTCAAGCAGAACTCCAATAAAATTAATTCATTTCACCATAAGAAAGAAGCAATAGTGGTGTCAGTTATTGGCGAATTCAACGCTTTCTGCCCTGAGAAATTGCATACCGCTCTAGCATTTTCCTTCCTACTGCCCGACCAGTCTGTGCAGAAAAAGAGCCAAGGCACTCAGCTTAAGTGCCAAATGAAATCCGGAGAAAGAGAAAAAAGGGGAGCATTAAATAGGATCGGAATTGCTTCTAGGTACCGTGTTACGGACAAACACAAATACATGATCTGCTGTTTGGAAAGCACCGATCAAAGAACCCGTTGTTTATTTGATGAGGTGGCTAAGTAGGTATTTACGTAGTCAAAAAACAGAGTTCATACACGATCCCACACAATAATGATGACAATTCACTCACAGGCACACGCTTACTTACCTCCCTTAGAGGAAGGAAAAGGGTTTGAAACAAAACGATAAGGGAACAAAGTGCGTTCTACGGAACACGAATATTTCACATAACGTTCCATCAGAGGAGTACGTAAACGGGAAAATCTCGCCAGAAACGCTACTTAAATGAAGTGCAACGGTAAAAGTAGGTGAAGATCTACTATCTTAGTTGTCATACCGGGTCTGTGGGAAGTCAAAGTCATTTCACCTAAAAAACTGTCCCGGAAAGATTGATGTCGTGACGTGGGGATAAGCCAAAATCGTTCGAGGCATTCCATTATCAGGACCGCTACAGCCCAGCTCTTTTCTTGTCCCAGCATAAAACACCAACATTTACAATACCGAACGAATCGATTTAAGCACTACCTTAAAAACGAATAAAGATGGGAAACATCTTACGCCTAATCAAACGCTTTAAAAACAAACCATTATTTCTCGACACAGAATTTGGTGGGATCAATTAGCATAATGGCACTAACACATGTTTTTCGTGTTGGAATTAGCGAAGAAATACGATGCGACATGTAAGCAACGCTGGTAGCGGACGCACTAACTAAGACATCCATAAAAACACCAAAACGCATTAATTCAAGATTGGGTAAATAAAATCTGACGCATAAAACCTTCGCTAGTAGAAGCTGACAGAAGAAGCCAAGAGTGACATCGTGAACAGTTGACCGTAGGTGAACGTAAAATGAATTTGGAGGGCCAGTAAATGCAGAGTGGATGGAAGACAAAAAGTTGCCAAGAGTATCAAATGGACTGAAACAGGGAAGAGAAGTTGGTGCAGACTGAATGAGAAGCAATTCGAAGGATAATTTAACACTTGTTCAGCACCAACTTCAGAAGTATCGCTTGCACTATACTGAGTGCATACCTTGGCAATGACCGCTACTAACGCCACATGCACTTGACGCTCTGATCCACTCAACTGAGCTCACATTTAGCGCACCTAAATAGCACATTTAATTTTAAAAAGGAGATAAAAACATTGATGATTTCATATAACAAAATACACCTAGGCCATAACAGTCAGGTGCTTTCCAAGACTCCGGTGACGAACGCATTAATCTCGTCATACTTTTCCCGGGTGACTATGAGAACAGCAGTTGAGCAGAGAAGGGTATTTACGACAGTGCCTGTGCGTGACACAATAGACTCATGCTCCTCATGCTCCAAAAAAGCATGAGAAACCACTGAAGAAGGCATTTAATATTTGTAGTGTGGGTGAAATAAATGATACCAAGAAGACTAGCTTTTTCGGAGTAAGTGAACTTCCTGTATCAGCCGGATTCCCATCTATCAAAAGCATGCAGTTTTGACAAATAGGCCGATGCAAGTGCTGGAGGATGGAAAAAAAAGGCCCCAGACGTTGGAAGGGGGAGGAGTGGAGGAGAAACCTTGTTTTTCAAAGTACAAACGATTAAAACTCGGATTTAAGTGTAGGGTAGGAACGCTAAATTAACGATGTAGACAGAGTATTTGCACCATCTTCGCCGTTACTAACTGCAATGATCCTGCTTCAATGAGCCTCACAAACGAATACCAAGACAAAATAACGAAGAGCATGTCATGTTTCGTCGCTCTACTTTTAGTGGGATCTTGTCATCACCGCTTCAGGCAGTGTGAACGATTATCAGAGCCCTAATCAGGATAATTTCTTGAAGGTTCCAAAAATTAATTAGATCTATGAAAGTAAACCTGTTGCTCTTAGAATTGAAGTACCCTAGATCGGTACACCTAGGCTACCAATACGGAAACCCACCATACCACTAACAAATTAGCGTCTTTAACTAGGGGGAAGTTGCAGTTGACAAGCCTGAAGGCTGACAACTGAACATAAACCAAGGTATCCTTCTCAAATGGCTGACGCATCCACTATTTGATGAATGTTCGCTAGCTCAGACCTGGCAGAGGGAGGCAGCAGCACCAACAATTACTCATCGATAGAGAGGGTGATTCATAACCGATGCCAAATACTCTCCTCCTCGAAAAACTCCCAAGTGTGACAGGCAGAAAAAGTCGGAGAGGCGCTAATAACACAAGCGCCTCGGAAAGAATTTCCGCTTTTTTGCCTGGCATAGTGGGTGAATAACCACTCAAAGCAAAAAAAACAGTGAAGCATCCAAGCGGTGGGGGATGATGTCAAGGGAACGCAAAAAAGCCTCAGTTTCTCAGACAGGTAATACAGACAAAAGAGACGTGATTCAATATAAACTACACAAAAAGGAGGTGTAGACGCACTAGTGACCCCCGAGAAGTTCGTCATATACTTCTCCTTGGGCTTGGCGGACTCGTCGTAGCATTGGAGCACATCAAGCATGAGATCGGGATTCTTCGCCTGCTCCGAGGAGGGGATGTTGGAGCTCTTGAGTAGTTGTACCCATTGTAGCGGCATGCCCTGCACGTGAATGGCAAGGGGAAAGAAAGCAAGAATTAGCCCACTAGCCTCCCCTCCTCACTTAAATATGGACTTTTGCAAAGTAAAAAAGCCATAACATTGTTTACTCTCCTTGGCCTGCCTGGCAAATAACGTTCAGGAAGAGGTTCGAGCGTAATTCAGGTGTAAGAATTCGCTCCACTTATTTCCCAACCCGGATAGGAATAAAATGGTAGTCTAAAAGCCCATTGCCTTTGAAAACACTATTTAATAAGTTCCCTGCCCCAGCCATGTCTACGAAATACTTCAATTTCCCAACCTTAGCTCAAAAGTCACAAATATGTGACGCGCTTTTTCATCTTTTTACTAACCGGTTTAACCAGACCACGAGTTCGGGAAAAAAACTGGTTAATTATGTAAAAAGAAAGTAAACGGAGTTTTTGTTAGCCTAGGGAGAATAACTCAGCTCAACAATTAAAATGGTCAATCCGAGAGTGCAAACGTCGGTAACACATAAGGACAATAAAACATTCTGCGTTGAGGCGATCACGTTTCCTCTGAGAGTCCAGTCCAAGCAGCTGAACTGACCGCTTTTTGAGTGATCATGAGAAAATTCCGTTACGCTAGTGAGAACGTGTCGAAAAATTGTCTACTAAGAACGCATCTCTCACTGCTCTAAGTGATAACTTAGTCCCTTGGACGAACAAACCATGAGAATTTCCTGGTACCATCAAACGTCTTGCCAAAGGGTATTCAAACACCAAGCACAGGTCAATGAATTTGTTGCATTTTCGCACCGGAAATGAGAAGCGGAGTTTGACAAGAGTTTAACCATTTCGGCGAGAAGAAGTTTTTTCCCTCCTCAGTTAAAATAATAATCACCTAAGACGTTAAAAGGGGTCCTTTTTTCAACTCAAAAGCCCCCAGTTATGCGTTGAGACTTTTCTGCACATAGTCGAATGCTAGGCTAAGCCTTGTTCTGTTACGCGACGCCTTACTATTCAAACGATATTATGTTTCAGTAAGGCGTAGGTGGCTACCTCTTCGTATTTCAGCAGTTAGCTCAAAAAAAGTTGGTATTCATGGTTAAGCATTGCATATTGTGTTCAGTAAATTTCCCACAATTACTTTATTCTAAAATGGAAAAAATTCCTCAAAATCGATGTGGTTTATGCAACTAACGACCGAGAAAAAGTGGCAGGAGCAGTTAACAAACTGTCCAACTGCCATACTCCCATTGTGTCTAATCTAAGCATCTCTTTCGTGGGACTTGTCTGCTGGATTCTCAGGCATCATTTCTTTCTATGCAAATCATTTAGGGGTTTGAAATACTACTTCTAATGAGGCTAAAAGGGTTGTAAAACCAGACGGACAACACTTGACCGTAAAACTGACTTTAGTATTTATAGATCAAAAGGTACGAAAACTGTGAAGGCTGGGGATGGAGTAATTACGGGGTACATAGAAGCATACCGTATGACCACTGTCTGGCAAAATGGCCACCCTTGTGCGTAACAGAAGAACTGAGGAACTTCTACTTGGGATAGTGTGAGTGGATGGTGCGTATACTTGTGTGGGTGTAGAGCTCTCCCAACAAGGCCCAACCCAGTTAGAGACAAACGAAAAGCCCTAGAAATGATTGCTTGAAAGGGCAGGAATGTTGATTAAGACTGTAAGGGAGCTGAAGGTGAAATCTGACCTATAAATTCCTTAAGCCCGCTAAAGTTCGTAGCCGGTGAGCGTCTAGGCAAATGCCAGCGGAGGAGTAACAAGCGTAAGTGCCCGAACGTCCATTATTATCATGGAGCAGGCAAAATAGATTGTGATTAGGCTCCACCCCATTCCCAACGCGACTTTATCCAATCAATGTCCTTAAAAGCAGTGTAGCCTAGTTTTAGAGTGATGATAACGTCCACCCAAAACACTACACAACCGCGCAGGTCCCTCATCCACCTCTGGGTGGTTGGCTTTATGCAAAATTGAACTGACGGAATCGTGAAGGGAAAAAATAAGCTAAACAGTTCATGAAGAATTGTATAGAAATTCCTCTTGCCCCAGTTGAAAAATAACCTACCACATCGCTAAGAAGTCAAGGCGGCTTGTAATCAACTGCCCGTATTAAATATTCCCAAAAATGGTAAAATAAATGAGAATTGGGGTGAATCCACTGATCCAGTTGAAGTGAAACAGTACCTCCTAGCTAACTGTTTACGCCAATATGGCCGCGATAATGCATGACCATGTCAATACAGTGACCACTACAGGTGGTGCAGGGTGGAGTTAATGTTGTAATCCATTTGGGTTTTAGGCTACTGTCAACAACGGCGGTGGCCAAAAATGGCGAGTGACCCATGTGTAAAGTGGGTAAGCGCGAACTGGTTGACTAAGGTAACCGTTACTTCAATGCAGTGTGTGTCACTTCATTCGTGATCAGGGCAGGGTGGAGGTAAAAACGAAAGCGTATTGTGAAATAAACTACCCCAGTGGCACGCATAGGTTACTTATAGTCCTATCAGAAATAATTCACCTCCTGCTGGTAGGAATAAACAATTCTTGCTAACAAATTGTCCCTACCTCCTGAATTTTTTATTTTTTTTTTCTAAAAAAACGTTCCTCCTCAACATTAATTTTGCTGCTTTTAGGTACAAAGTAGGTTTACAGGGACGGCAAGGAAACAGAATCGTGAGCAGGAAACAAAAATGTTCCATGTCCTCATTAAGAGACCGTCTAAACTCACGTCATGTCACACATTTCAAGCCATCCAAAAAAGGCTGTGACTCCAGCCAAAAACCTCAACAGACAAAAGTTTTCGCCTAATAAATTTATTTTTAAACAAGTCAAGAAAATCCAGAATACGTAATAAACAGGGGGTAGCAAGATAAGGACTTTCGTGCCTGACTGCAAACTGTTTCTTGGCAGATGGGTGCCTTCGAAAGCACCTTGACAGGATAGAAATGGATTGCAACAGCCAACACTGAAGTTCGGTTTACAAAAATCCACTAATACTACTTTTGGTGTTTAATGGATGGAGGTAGCATAGAAGCTGCTGAGACAGAAAAGGAGGAAAACACTTCCTCTCACTTTTTAAAGTAGTTCGTTAGCTGATGTAACTATTTTGTAGCCCTTGATACCAGCATACACACCAGGCTGTGTGTGCGTGCAGTCGAGCCGACCAATTACTGGCCGATCCGGTGTGTGCATGCGTATGCTTTAACAGTACGATGTTTCTCCTTTATCACACGATTCAGGGGCTCAATTAGGTCAAAGTGGCATTCTAGTGCTGCCGAACTAGGCCTCACGTCACCTCAATTATAAACGCCAACATTCAAGTAGTTATTTGACAGTGACATCTTTGCGTCTAAGAGATGTAGCGATCATTATCACGGGAAGGCAAAAGACTGCAAGAAAAATCGCATTCGCAGTAAGATCAAGACCAAACATGGGTTAAAATTTTAAGACGCGTTGGTCGTTTAATGCTTTAATATTTGGCATGCAAAAAAATGGATAACAATCAAGTGTCAAAGTGACAGCGATAACAACTTTGTCAAACAGACAAAACCAAGCGTACTGATCTAGTCCTGGAGAGTGGAGAATCATACTGTAGACTGCAAGGGATTCTCGGCTTCGACAATCAACCAATTTATAACTTGACCATGTGGCATGAGCCCTCACGGAGCAATGACGGCTACGTAATTGAAATGGAATTGCAGAATTTAATTCCAATTTCTTTCCCACAAAAAATGGGCAGTTAAATTGAAATTTAATTTGCATTTCAGTTTCACAATTAAAGTCCGGGATTTGGGCACGATAACTAGGCATTAACCCTGAAAAGTTTTCATAATTAACAAAATTTGACATACTACTGTAAGGAACAGGAGGATCAAACGTTCAATGTTCTTTTTTCACATATGAAACGGCTTCGTGGAAGCGGTCCAACAGCCTTCAGCACGATTGTTATCAGTGCCGCGTACATGAGATTAATGTTCTTGCCTAAAGCTCACGTTACGTACTTGTAACATGTGTACCTTAGTTACTTCTGCATTTAGCTTTTTTAGTTTTTAATAACAACTGAAAAATAACAGGGACCGTTGTCGTCCCTTTAAACAAATGCGTAAACTAGATGGACCTATTCCTACAAATCACAGCTACGGACATTCATGCACCAGATTTATAGTTCATGGTAGGTAAATATCGCACATCTGAGGAACTAGCAGTCGGAGAGAGAAAATTCACTGGCATTAGTAAACTAGTTGCGTTTGTGTGGGCAGACCACAATCATAACTACGGAACGCACCAGATGAGCAGGCAAGGAATATGCGCAACAGCATCCACGCTAATAAACACACCTTCGGGAGGTCGTATGTGTGTGTGGGTGTGTATGCACCCGACCTGCTTCATTCATTCTGCAATTTCCTCGTCTTTTCTTCCATCCAACAGGCCCGTACGTGTGCGTTTTTGTGTGTGTGCGTAGATCTGTGCAGTTCATACGACCGTGCGCGAAGACAAACAAGAGGCCAACAAACAGGCTGACAAATAAACAAACAGGGCCAAATTTGAATGCCAAGCCGACTTGCAACAACAAGGCGTGTCTTGCATAATCCCCCTTCCCACCCTCTCGCCTCCTCTACAATTAGGTCGATGTGCGTACCACGTCACATTCCTATCCTAGTGGAAGTAGCACACGCGTCTATCATCAACTTTTACTGCCGTCGGAGAATTGCGTATAATTTGTAATGGAAAGTGTAACGCTTCTTCTCTCCCACTCTTTTCTTGGCCCCAGCGGTAACAGGATTTTAGTAAAGCATCCTCACCAAATGTTGTCGACAGATACTTGGATACCTGCAATAGGAAATGAACCCTAGATAGAAATATTTTTCTCCAGCCTACTATGGCCTTTGACAGCGTTGACGGCGCAATGAGAGGGGTGGTAGTCTACGTTCAACAGTTACGGTGCTCACCAAGCATCGAGAGACCCGTTCAAAAGACCTAATTCTTTTCAACAAAGCAGCCAGTTCAGCCATTAATTATTATTCAACAACATTCACGAGCATATTGCTCAGCATATAGGCTTCTAGGGCGTAAAAAAGGGTTACCAACGTGAGCGGTGGCAATATCAAAAATTTAGTGCGAAAAACAAACATGGTTGTCGATTAGAAAGTCGTAGTGACGACGATTTGCGTGTAGTTAGTCAAATAAACCTCATGATTCCATTAAGTTATCCAGGTTAAAAACCCTTCGAGTAGTACTTATTTAATAATTCATGACGATATTCATTTCAAACTCTACAAACGGAAACGCCAAACAAACTGGAGAATGGCATGCAGGTTGCCAGAAGACGAAAAGCAAGACTACTTCCGACATCAGACGAAGGCCTCAGCCTCCACCACACCGTATGTTTTGTGTTGCCTAAATCTTTAGATCACTTAAAGACCATAAATGGAAAATCAGTTTTACAATCCGATCAATTATTAAAAAAAGTATGGGCAGCAATTCCAGAGGGAGTCAAACATTTCAGATAAAATTCAAACCAAGTGAAAAGAGAGTTAAATAAAGCAACAGATTTGTACTGCATCTTCTGTGAAAAGATTTAAGCATGTAGTGCATAGTGCCAAAAGGGTGAAAATTAAATTCAGACACATTAATTCATCCTTCACCGACGAAGAAACAACAAGATACTCATTGATGGACAATTGCAAACATGAACAATGGTAAATTACTGTCTTCCGACAAGCACTTTTAAGTCTTGACATAGCATAAGCCACAGACAGCGGGCAACTACGCCTCTGTTCTCCCATCTGGTGCCGACGTGGAAAGAGATGGTCGACGAATTTTCTTATGCACAAAGAAACTTATTGCTGCCGTCAAAACGACAAAGAAACCAATAGCTCTACCATACAAAATGGTCCTTCCTTCTGCTCCCGTGCCTTCCTCATACATTTTTTTTCTTGTAACTGGTGGATGCAACTTTGAAGTATTGTGGAGGTAAAACGGTTCCCCTCACTCTCGAAGGTCCAGAATATTGCCAAAATGAAAAAAAGAAAAGCCCTAGTATGGGGAATAATATCCTTTCAGAGAATTTCTGCAAAACTACAAGGATTACTTTGACAACAAGGCGATAAGAGCAGTCCTACTGACGGTTTAGAACTTGAGGGTATTTTTAAATCTAGCCTTATTTACATTTTCTACATTTTTCTCCTGCTTACGGCAATGAGTTTGGGCTTTTACTACACCTCGTTGTTTTATGGTAAAATGGTAAGTGTACAACTTTTACACTATAGCACACCCACTGAGCCATTGCCCTTTTAGCCGTTATGCCCTACCCATTTTAAGAGATCTCAATAATCTAGGAAAGCGGCTTTCCTGACATCCCTTCATAGAAGAGCAGAGTGCAACCTGCTGTGATATGACGGTGAGAAAGCCGAAAATGTGGCAGCGTGAGAATGCGAAAATGCACACACTCAGACAAACACGCAAACGCAACACCGATACTGTGGGTTAGGTATAGGTGTGCGTGAGGTTACGTATTGCTTGCCTGCCTGGAAGAATAGTTGATTGACTTACCAGAAAATCCCCGCTGGTTTGATCAAAGACCACGTGAAGGTCGTGCTTTACATCTGTAGGTCCCGAGATGCTCGGCTCTGTAGAGCCGCTTCTGTTGAAGAGTGGAAGACGGAAGAGCTTTACTGCAAAAGAATGGGAAACACCAGATGAGTGCTCTCGTTGCAGAAGAGTATTACTAACGATCGTAGGTCTTTAATTAGGCGAACAATGGTTAGAAGTAAGCCCACAAATTCAATCTTTTAACATTGAACTACAAAAGTAAGACAGATGAGCATCACTAATGGTAGCAGATTTTTAATTAGACACATAATCGGCTGAAGTTTGAGTAGCAAACGGCTATATGGGGACTTTCGAAGAGTTCAAGAATTCTTGACAGAAGGATTCAGTGTTGAATAACAGAAGAAGGGAGGAACGGTAAAACCACGGAAGTGAGCTTTCAACTAAGCATATAACTGCTTTACATCCCAGAAACAAACAGCCGCGTTGGATCTGGGGAGCATTTCAAGGCGTCCTTGCGACAAGGAGAATTTAGTGCTGAAATAGAAGTTGGAGACGTGCCTCTCCTGTTTTCTACTCTCAAAAGTAAATGCAACTGCAATCATGAATTCCACAGGACCACATAGGGTGCATTGGCACCTCTAAACTAGCATTAGCCAGTATATACCACCCTGAAGAGGTGACTAGCAAATCATCCTAGCTACTGGCTGAAACAACCGTTTCTGCCTGAAATCCACCAAACAACACAGCCGTAGAAGGCGCAAAACTTACCAGCGTCGACTGGAGGGAGCCAGTCCCAAATCATCTATAGCGCATTTCATCACAGTCAACAGTAACAGTAAATGGTAAGTCTAACATTTCGCCTATGTGAAAGAGGATAATCGAGCACCGAACCCTCTTGCATCTCATCTACAAAGCGACTTCACATCTCCAACACTTGCAAATGGTGGCAACTTACTGTTTACTTACTCGACCAGTCTAATAAAGAACTACTTCAACGGCCAACCATTTGGAACTATTCTAGGCAGGACTTCTTGTGTTCCCCTCAAAGCCACAAAAAACTTTAGAAACGACCGAAGTCTAAGAAGATGGGTAAATTAAAAAGAGGAACTCTCAACTTATCTGCATGGGGTTCATCACAATCAGTAATAAAGGAAGCCATCCCAAGGCGCGACCGAAACAACTGTTTGCGTCGTTAAAAGCGACAGTTAGATGAGAAGTAGGAAAGTTAGCCGAAGAAGGAGGGGAGTAAGGCAGGGGAGGAAATTGCTGCAGTGCAGCCAGACAAATAGGGCAAACACCGGTACACCACCCTCACAAACACACACAAGGGCAGCTTTCGCTGCCTGTTTATGCATTTTGTGGGTGCGCACACGCGGGCACACACGCACGTTGGCACAAACACGCACACAAAGCAATGTAAACCAGCATACACAATAGGGTCCGGGCTAATGTGAACGCGACCACTGCGTAGTTAGGTTGATGCAGAAAACGAAGACGGAGAACTACTACCGAATCGGGGTCAAGGTCGGACATTCTGCCATCAAATGACCCGAGTTAGGAAGGGCGGACAGATGCATTACACGCTACACAGATTGTGGAAGAAGGTGGGCAGTTCGATTAAATTACTTTAAGTCGGTAGGTAGCGTAGTTACCTCTTCGTGCACATTGTTCACTCCAGCGTCACATATTCGTGGCGCGTCGACTTTCGTACTCGAGGTCGCTAATCAAAAACACGTGACATGCTGCTTTCAATTCACGATAATCGGTTTCATCAAATCATACTCCAAACACCCTGATTGCTTGAAACAGAAGAATAGATGTAAAATGGTATGGTTTCGAAAACGTACTGATGAGCGATGAGCAGATACACTCGTCAAAAAGCCTAATGGTAATTGATGGGACATAAAAAAGCATAAACTCTTTTGACAGGATTCGCTCTAAGATTGATAAGTGACGTATTATGAAAATCCGCTTCTGAAGTGAAGACGGGGCTAGGTTCGGAGAAAAGGTGGTTCACTGAATCAGAAGCCGCTCATGGGAAAAAGAGGGATGCAATTGCAGTTAATCAGAGAGAATGGGTGAACTGCAGCGAATACTCATTGTCTATTCACTTTTCTGGAAAAAATCAGTTTTCGATTTGCCTAAGAGCAAGCCGATTCATTACCTTGAAAGCTCAACTATCAAAAATGAGTTGAAGTGGATAAAGACATTCTTTTGTAGCACGAAATTGGGAAAAACTCCCTTCTCTCCGTCAAGTTCAAGGCAAGCAAAGTGGAAAAATAAACTCAGTGTGTGGTACTGGGAAAAAATAGGCATAAGCCGACTAAGCGGCTCCAACGCCCTAAAATAACTTAAGGACAGCCTATTCCAAATAAAAGCCGAAGCTTAGCACCGATAGGAGGGACGAATGGGCTTACCTTTGCGTTTCTTCTCTTTCTTTTGGGGTGGAGTGGGTAGAGGCTTGGAGGGTGGTGAGATCAATGGTCGTTCCTTCTTCCTAAAAGGTGAGGTGGGAAAAGGGAAAGAAATAAGTAAAAATCATAATGGACACAAAGATAATCTAAGGTACTCTCCGGAATCAGCATCAGCTACTACTGCAGTAAATATAAGGGCTAAATAGACGAGATTTTTGGGCACTCAAGGAACACGATTGAGGTTATCCTGTGAGAGGCATTAATAATCCCATGAGGAAACGCTAGCCAAATCAAAGTAGCTCAGCAGGAGTCCTTGGAATGGCACACTATGAAAAGAAAAAGTCAAAGGAGCATCACCCACTCGACGTCAGCAAAACCAACTTTTTATTAGGTTACCTACGGAACAATACGAAACAATTCAGATTCTTCTCATTTTTTCAAGAAGTAAACAGTGAGTAGAAAAATCGAACTACGATCATGGAAATCTAATCTCGTTTGGCATTTACGCCTAACACAATGCAAAGGATTTTATTTAGCAAAACAAGTCAGGTATAACTTCAGCATCTCCCAGAGCCCAATAAGTCGAGTTCTTTAGATTCTTCTTTACAACATTAACAGTCAGTGCAAATCGAAAAATAGGATATAGACTTCAACTAAGGCATAGAACTTGAAAAAAGAACGATTCTGTCGCAAGGCGAATGCAGCTTTGAGAAATAAGACAGACAAACAAAACTTACAAGGTACTCGAAGAACGGACCGGAGGAGCGGGTGCAGAAGTAGAAGTCCCAATGTCACCATAAAGGAAAGTAGCAGAAGATGCAGCGGGCAAATGAGCATTCGTGCCCGTCGAAAGCCGTCGCTGAACGGCTGTAGATTCTTGCATCTCAATGTAGCCAACAAGACTCCCGTTCAAGTTCGACGTATTTGCAGACATTGATTCAAGGGGACATCAAACTACAACTCTTCAAGATGAAATCCATATATTGGTTAACTGACAATAATGTTGTGAGCGGTTGAGACACAAAACAGGAGAAGCAACGCCAGCAACACTGTTAGACACACAAACCGCCAATGAAGACAAAGCAAGCTGCCTCGGCAACAAACAGTTCGAATCAATCAACGGGTCGGTTTAAATCAAGCTAGAAAGGAAAAAGTTTTATGAAGAATGCTGCGTTTTAATTACTAAAATAAGATTTATTTCAAATGTCACTTTAAGAAAATATTTCCTGACACAAATCAACACATGGATAACAAATGATATGTAAAAATATGAAACTAGGTTAAAACTGAGAAAAACCACAAAAGCTTCTTGAGAGGTAAAAGCTTTAGGAAATGCTTAAAAGAATCATATTACGATCCACACTTTTTAGCCTAGCATTGCTGTTTGGCGACACAATGCAAGCCGACGAACAACTTAAATACCGCGAAATGAGGAAATACACTATTCGAAAGCGAATTCCAAAGTTGTCGCTGAGGAATTACCAGATTTTTACGTGTCATAAATGCAAAGTAGTATAAATGTATCATTTAATCATTATTTTTAGATGTTTTTGATGGGTCTTGGCAGTAATTAAAATTTATGAATTTGATTTGCATCTGATTACTCAAAATGCGTACAGTTCACTAACAATATTACATGCCGTCTGTAGCGTCCCGAGACTCCCTTTAAGGTAAAAGAAGGCATGGTTGTAACGGCCCGAGGCTCCCCTTAAGGTAAAAGAAGGCGCAATACTAGGGCAGAATGTATATATTCCGGGAACAGAGGGCCTGGGGGCTGTTGGCACGGCCCGGAGGCCGACCAACCGGCTAGGTACAATATGGCCACCCAAGTGACCTAAACCGGTAGTTCGAACAAACAAAGTATTACACAGCCCCTCTCTTCTTTCGAGCCTCGTCCCCGACGCTCCCCTTCGTCCGCCTCCCGTGTCAGCCATCACAACGTAATCAGTGCTGCGAGAAGCACCCACGAGCTAACCGTCCCAGTCGTCGAGGTTCGAACGCATGTGTTCCTGTAGTGCCATCAATTCCGCGTAGCACTCAGTGCAGCAAATGCGCGCCTCTTGGCCCTCCTCTGGGCTTGGAGTCCACGGCTAGTGTCGCTTCAGTTGTTAATAGCTTTCCTGTCGAACACGAGGGCGAGGGAGATGTCGAAGATGAACGTCGATCTCAACCCTTCTGTTACGAGATACCAAAGGTTCTCCCCTCCGTAGCACATGTACTTCTTTCACAACGCCGACGTTTGCCAGAAGCGGCATGGAGCAGGATAAAATCCATCAAAGTCGGGTCCGCTTTCCGCTGCCACCAATGTAGCGTCCCGAGGCTCCCCTTAAGGTAAAAGAAGGCGCAGTACTAGTGCAGAATATATATATTCCGGGAACAGAGGGCTTGGGGGCTGTTGGCACGGCCCGGAGGCCGACCAACCGGCTCAGAACAAGATGGCCACCCAAGTGACCTAAACCGGTAGTTCGAACAAACAAAGTATTATAATGGTACTGGAGGTAGAATACATGTATTCTGGAAGCAGAGGACTTGGGGGCTGTTGGCACGGCCCAAAGGCCGACCAACCGGCTTAGTACAATATGGCCACCCAAGTGACCGAAACCGGCAGTTCAAACAAACAAAGTATTGCACCGTCTGATATTCAAAGCTTGTTTAGCGGTTCAAGTTGTACCTGAAGAAGAATGCAGATACAATTGTTAAGCTGAATGATTTCGGATACCTGGAATGTACCGAAGGGTCCAAAGTGGTCCATCACAAAAACGGACAATTTAACTAGTAGGTCGAATTAGTCAAAGAGAAGAAACTTTAACTTCAATGTAGTCAGGATAATATCGCGAATCCATAAGAAAGGAAAAAACCTTGTCTTACGCACTTATTTTACAATCCACCATTATAGGAAGCCCAATACGGTGTCTCGAGACTACCTTGAGGGTAAAAGAAGGCACAGTACTCAGGCAAAATATATGTTCTGGGCATAGAGGGATTGGGAGCTGCTTGCAAGGCCCAGAGGCCAGCTAGTAAAATATGGCTACCCAAGTGACTGTAGCTGGCAGTCCGAACAAGCAGAGTATTACAGGCAATATTTTTTCAGGCTGTAGAAAATTTCTCGGAAAACATTGTGCAGCTCATTTTTGACCACACGGATTATTCAGTAACAAAATTAGAGTGTCTTCTCACTTTCATCAAAGATATTTAGTTCGTCGCCTCGGGACCAAACGAACATAGTGCACTATTGCATATCTTTTCTTTTGCATCAATTAGTAGTGTTGTAGTCTTATGGCGATAATTATTGCTCAAAAGCCACTTTTAAACCAAAAAATATTATGCGTGCCACCAGCACGCAGAGGCGTATTGTAACTTTGGAAGAAATATTTGGCTCTCATTCAGAGGTGTAATTTTAACCTTTCAGCACTCTGTAAGCAATGTTCTAGGACACGTTTATCACTTGAAATATTACTAAAATATCTTGATGATTATTGCTAGAACATGGACACAGAACGCTTTCAATTGTAGTGGAAATATTACAATTTGATGATGTAGCAGCCGAGACATTCTTCAAAGTAAAAGAAGGCATAGTACTTAGCCAGAATACATATTCTGAAAACAGAAGGTGTAATACTTTGTTTGTTCGAACTACCGGTTTAGGTCACTTGGGTGGCCATCTTGTACTGAGCCGGTTGGTCGGCCTCCGGGCCGTGCCAACAGCCCCCAAGCCCTCTGTTCCCGGAATATATGTATTCTGCCCTAGTACTGCGCCTTCTTTTACCTTAAGGGGAGCCTCGGGACGCTACAGTAGTGGCAGCGGAAAGCGGACCCGACTTTGATGGATTTTATCCTGCTCCATGCCGCTTCTGGCAAACGTCGGCGTTGTGAAAGAAGTACATGTGCTACGGAGGGGAGAACCTTTGGTATCTCGTAACAGAAGGGTTGAGATCGACGTTCATCTTCGACATCTCCCTCGCCCTCGTGTTCGACAGGGAAGCTATTAACAACTGAAGCGACACTAGCCGTGGACTCCAAGCCCAGAGGAGGGCCAAGAGGCGCGCATTTGCTGCACTGAGTGCTACGCGGAATTGATGGCACTACAGGAACACATGCGTTCGAACCTCGACGACTGGGACGGTTAGCTCGTGGGTGCTTCTCGCAGCACTGATTACGTTGTGATGGCTGACACGGGAGGCGGACGAAGGGGAGCGTCGGGGACGACGCTCGAAAGAAGAGAGGGGCTGTGTAATACTTTGTTTGTTCGAACTACCGGTTTAGGTCACTTGGGTGGCCATCTTGTTCTAGCCGGTTGGTCGGCCTCCGGGCCGTGCCAACAGCCCCCAAGCCCTCTGTTCCCGGAATATGTATTCTGCCCTAGTACTGCGCCTTCTTTTACCTTAAGGGGAGCCTCGGGACGCTACAGAAGGATTGGAAGCTGCTGGCATAGCGTGGAGGCCGGCCAAGCAGCTAGCAAAATATGACCGTTAAAGTCACCGAATCCGCCAGTTCGAACAAACAAAGTATTACAGTCGTGGTACTTTTGGACAACTAAAAATTAATTTGCCTAATTCTTCACCCCCATTTCAAGACGACTATGGAACCCACTTTGTTACTTATGCTGTAGAGCTTGACTTCCATCTCCTGGCACTTGATGCCCACCAACACACTACCTCGCAAGTGCACCGTGATTTCTTTTATTTCTAGTGATGCTTTAAGCCCCTAGACCACCGGTTTCGGTAAGTTGGGTGGCCAAATTTTGCGAGCCGGATGGCTGGCCTATGAACCATCCCAGCAGTCCTCAAGCCCTCCTTTGCCGTTGTGCATGCATTATGCATTTTTTACCATAAAGGAAGTCTCAGGATGCTATAATAACATAACATGAACAACAAAGCTGCATTATGTGTTTCGCCGTCAAAAAAAACAATGAATTTCCCCCTAGAGAAACTCATTTTTACATACTTCAAGTTGTTAAATACGAGAAATAAGCTTAAAAACATTTATTTGCATCACAGCTTAGTAAAAATCATCGCCTTGCCCCAAAATCTAAATAATAAAGGAAAATAAAATTGTTGAAAAGCAATGACATTATTTGGGTAATGTGATCGACTATGTGATCTGCTGCTGCAAGCACTTCGGCAAAATTCGGGTTAATGAACACAAATATGCTTTTATTAAACTTCAGTTTTGCTTTTCTTTCTTTTTATTTATCAAATGAGGTGATAATATCACCTACAAATATAAGCGCTTCTATTAGTTTGCGTCGATTTTCCGCCTGTTTAGCGTTAAATGTGCTACCAATGCCCGATCCGAAAAGAAGAATTATTTGCGATGACTCGAGCTCAGGTGTGTGTTTGATTTAATTGGATACCTAATATGTGATTTTAACTATTCTTCTGAGCCTTTTTGTGTGATTCGACCATATCTCCCCGGAAATTTGTGTTTGATTCTCATGCCATTTTCGATAGGTCTGCCTAGAGTAGTGTTTTTAACAATAACGTGATGATAGCAGCTGATAATGATTTCATGGTTCTTACTTTCTGACCCCTTATTATGTATCATTTGTGAGTATTGTTGGCAAACTGCATGTTTTCATTTAGAAAGTGAATTTCAATCACCGAAACCGAAGCCGAAGCATAAAAGATCGCCTGTTCGCGGCAGTCGCAGTCCTGCTGACAAAGGTGGCTTGCTATGCTATCGTCTGATTTAGCTAATTGTAGAAAGAGACCTTAAAGTCATCCCCCAGAAACGGTCATCCCGAACATCGAAGCGTAAAATCCCTACATTTGAAGAGGGTGAAGCCAGCGAGGATCCGCATCGACGTGCCGATCGACGTTCTCCAAAGCGTCGAAAATCAACTTTCGTGTCGGACCTTGGCGACACAGAGGCAGAGAGTCCAAGAGGCAAGGTGCAATTGACCTTTGAAGAGAGTTTGAGAAAGGCCGAAATGAAAAAGAAGGTTGAAGGGGTCCTTAAGTCCCGCAAAACTCTTCATGATTTCTTTTCGGTTCCGAAAGGTGCTGCTCAGTCGGGAAAGGACAGCAAGAAGGCGATATCCGCGGCTGATTACTTTGCATCTTCATCGTCCCACAAGGTGCATTGTACTGTTGATTTGGGGGTTCCACAAAGTAAAAGTAAAGTTAGGATAGTTTTTTTTACTTTAGACACCACCGCAGGGTAAAGGTCCTGTTGCTCTGGTTCCCGAGACTCCGTTGGCGTCTCAGGGTGTTGGGGAAACTGATGAGGGCGAAATATGCCTTTCTGCTTCGATGGTTGGTAAACCACTAATGCCTTCGCCATCGGCTTTGCGTAAGGAAAAGAGACGCTCTGTGAGCAAGATGAAAGACAGTTCTGTCTCGAAAGACGTGCCAGAGGTTGCGCAGGTAATTCGCTCGCGGTCGGTAAAGGGATTGCTATGGCCTATCAAGATATATTTTTAAGATCTTTGCCGTGATTCTGTGGGCAATGAGGCTGAACTTGGTAATGTACCCAGCCAAATCGATATTCCAGAGCAACCTATTACTATTGGTAATAGGTCTCCGTGAATTCCCTCTTTAGCTTTACTTCACAAACTGCACTATTAGCCTTTTGCTATTCATATTCTTGTTCTTTAGATGGCAATTGCATAAAAAGTGGGTCTTAGTAAAGGAACTCAAATCATTGGCGCAAATCTAATCTTTTGCCCAAACTTTTAGGTACCCTATGATGTACGGAAGGAAGAGAAACAATCCACAGGCCGAGAGGAGGGCAGCTGTGCCTCCAAAGATGTCTCAAAAACGCCATCCAAAAGGGTTAGCTCGAAGGCCTTGATGCATTTTACTACTTAGCTCATAATACTTTATGAAATAGATCATCCATTTTAAGTCTGAGGTTGGTTCCGGTTAGAACGGAAGTTATGAATTTGGGTGATAAGTCGTTTGACTTGATTAAACTTCTAAGATAGCTTTCACTAGATCCAGTTGGACGCAATCAACCTGTTGCTGAACTCGTGACGTCCCCGTTATAAGTAGACGCATGAAAGTAATTTCTGGTAACTATGACTATGAATCTCATTTCGAACAGGTGTGGTCACTGGGTAAATTGACTGTGAGTAATTTAAGTTATTATTTTCTCAAAGCTGTGTCGCCTCTCCCTTTATCCTCCTTCTCTAGAAGTTTAGAGTAGTTTTTGCCTCGTTCTTGAATTGTCAAAATTGGTCGTCAAAGCCAAGAAGCTAAGAATGCCCTATTTTACTTTATGAAGGTCTTCGAGTTCTTGCATAAATAATATGCTTCTATTACAAAGGTAATGGGGTTGTCATGGTTCCCAAAGCTTTCTCAAGTACCGCTGATTATCTCATCTCCTTCTCCACAGTTTAAGTTATCCTTTTTTACAAGGAAGTGGACTCTTTAGTGTTCTATCCCCTTCTAGGGATCGAAAGATATACAGATATACAGGATGGAGTCAGGGCACAAAGTGGACGACAATTCTACCCCAAAAACTGTGCCAAAAACGCCCCAGAAAAAGGTTAGTGAAATAATGGCCTCGATGTGGACTTTTTTCAAGGTGTTCTTTGAGCGGCCTTTTCTCTTTCTGACGGCTGATATTCATTTGCATAACATAGCTGCAGTGTTGGAAGTTCTAGCTCCTTTCGGGAATGCCATTATGGCAACATCTTATGAGGTGTCTCGCCACCTGTCGTTTTTGCAAATTGTTTTGATAGCTTCTACACGGCAACAAGTTTATGTCGTGGAAATTCAGAACCAGTAGTTAGTAGGTTCCATCAACGTCATTTGAACTTCATTTTTTTATAAGTTTGGTGCCAGCACCGCTCCACTGTTGCTGGTTTGACAGTTTGCGCGCATTATGTGCAGTCCGGTGGATTTGAGGAAAGGAGAATGCAAATGGATGGACATTTAAATTATGGGCATTCTCGTTTGTATGGTGTCGAGGAAGTTGAGTAGTGGGTTTTCCCAAACGTAGTGCGCCTAGCACCGAGTGATTTATTACCTGGATCGGCTTATTTAAAGTATTTTTGGATGGTGGCTTCCGCTGTTGCTGTAAAGTAAGTTTATAAGGCACCATCTTTTGCTTTGATTTCACACATGTCTGTGCAAAATTCCGGTTCTGGCAAAAAAATTGGATGCGCCTCTCATCATATGACGTTGGCAGTGGAAACTTTAATACGACACGGCTTTCTGTCACTTTGCAGACATCGTCGGGAACCAATACCCCAAAGAAGAAATTAGTACCTTCCCCTTCGACTCCGACAACGAAGAAATCTCCATCGACGACAACACCGAAACAGGCGTCGGGCGGTGGAAGACCCTATTTTTGGAAGTTCCAGAATCGTGAAGGTCCTCAGGCTCTTGGCTCGAGACCCATACCGAAGGTAGGACGATACAGGGGCTGCGTTCCTTTTCAGTTCTTAATTTTCTATCGTTTTTTTTTTTTGGTTAAGTCTCCACAAAAACGACTGAAAATGCTCCCCTTCTTAATTTCGCAGAAAGTTTAGTCATTTTTGCAGGAAATGAAGGTATAGTGCAATTGAACACGATGACCGGGTTTATTCGTCATTCCTACGAAGATAATATGGGTTTCGAGTGAGTAATTTTGCGGTTTCGTTAAAATTACCACAGCAGGCGTGCCTCATGTTCTCACCGTTATGCAAAACCGAGACATTTCATTGAGTCTAGTACCGCACATTCGTTCCTCACTGCCATCTTGGTTTTCATTCCAGTTCCAATCAGCCAATTATCTGGGCTCAATGAAGCTATTTTAGCTTTGAAAGGTGATTTTTCTTTATTCACATACCGTTTGGAGCGTATTAAAATAAATTCAGATCGGGTGGCCCCAATTCTTAATTGCCTTGTTGCATAATACGAGATTAAAGCGATTCATAGACGTGGACGCAACCTTACCAGTCTCCGTCGTGAGCCTTCATGGCTCCAGCTATCTACGAAAGATATCTCCACAAAATTGAAGTTATTTTGCATTTTAATCGAGTTCGGTACTGCAGCCATCAGAGTAGTGGCCAAGTCCCTCTCTGTGGACCTTGATTAGACACGAACGTAGGTTCATAAAGGCCAAGATACTCTTCGAAATTCATGGGGACTGAAGAACTCATGCATCAAAAATGGGGCTTAGGTATTAAAATAACAGGTGTTGGATTGTACCGACCTCAGAACGGTTATTTATGACACTTTAAAGCTTAGAAGCGGAGCGTCACAGTAGTCCTTGGCTTTCACTTATCGTTTCTTGATACTTTTTGATCAAAAAATCTTCACAGAACACCTCGACTTGCTTCGTGGGTAAGACTTTTGTGATTACTGGCGTGCTGGAATGCATCGAGCGAGAAGAGGCAGAGCGACTAATCGGACGTGGTGGCGGTCGAGTGACCCAGGCGGTGAGCAAACGTACCTCCTATCTCGTAGTGGGTCGGGACTCTGGTGCTAGCAAGTTAAACAAGGCCGTCAGCCTGGGCACCCCACAACTCACTGAGGAGGCCTTTTTCGATCTCGTTGATCGTGGTTTCGGCAAGGTTGATGCTGATGAAGAGGATAATGACAAATGTGACACTGCCTTCAGTCTTGCACCGTCTAGCACCATTTTGGGAACACCGCTGACTCCCTCTCCGAGGAAGAAGATGAAGAAGGTGAAGGATGAAAGTAGCCAATCGGTTTTACTGACGGATCGACCTATGATTCCATCTCCATCATTGACGAAGACTGCAACAACAGAGCCAGTGAACCAGGAATTGTGGGTGGAGAAGTATAGGCCGAGAAGTAGGAAAGAGTTGGTGGGACAGAATGGGGCTGCTAGTCCCGCAAATCGTCTCTACGCGTGGTTGTCCAGTTGGCAGGAGAACTACGCAACTGGTGGGTTGTGGAACTGTATTTTGGAGTAGAATTTAAAGCCCAAGTTCATGTTAGAATGCGACTCTAATGAGATTATTCCTCACCTTCTACTTCTCTCTTGCTTTAGCACCAGTTGTCAAACACTGAAATCGTATTCCATCACCACTCTAGGTAATAAAGCAAAATCCTACTCGTCAGCACCACCTTGGGCGGCCGGTGGGTCAAGCGACTCGGGTGCATGGGCACGTGCGGCTCTGCTTTCAGGGCCTCCAGGCGTGGGCAAAACATCGACAGCCTTGGTGGTGTGTGCGGAGTTGAATCTTGTTACCATCGAGATGAATGCCTCCGATACGCGATCAAAACGCTCTCTACAAGAGGAGGTGGCGCAGGCTCTCGGCATGCGCTCTCTCACTGGCACTTTTGTCTCCTCAAGTGGTTAGTGCGTGTGTGTCGCTTGCTATCTCAATGGGCCCCCTTTTACCAGTCGTTCACCAACTGTTTGCTCGCCTTCTCCTTAGCAAAAACCTTGGCTCTAACTTCCCACGTTCTGATCATGGACGAGGTGGATGGAATGGCGGGCAACGAAGATCGCGGTGGAATGCAGGAGCTAATCGGTATCATCAAAACCTCCAAGGTGCCTGTCATCTGTCTCTGTAACGATCGACAATCGCCTAAGGTGGGTCCCTTATGGTTTTTCCCCAATTTTTTACGATTACAGTCCGTTGAATATCCAAATTGGCACAAATCTGTCACGAGTTCCCTACACTTTTCAGTCACACACCTTGATCCGAGAAATCAAAGCTCTTTTATGCATGGTTCACTACAGACACAATTAATCATTATTAGTGAATCAATTGCTGTAGAACAGATGGTTGAGTAGGTAGAAATTGTTTGTTGTCTAAATTGGCCTATTCCTGAGGCTTGCCATCAACTTTTTCCAAGCCATTTCCTGTCGAATACCTTCACTCTTCCCCTTTGCTGATGGAAAAGAGTTCATCAATTGATTTGTGTCTCTGGTCTCAACCTCAGATTCGTTCCTTGGCCAACTACTGTCTGGATCTTCGCTTTCATCGTCCACGAGTGGAGCAGATTAAGGCCGCTGTGCTCTCCATGGTCTGTCGTGAGGGTGTCAACGTCAGTCCAACGGCTCTCAATGAGATCATCATTGCAAGCAATCATGATTTGCGACAGGTAAACCGAGTACTTGCTTACTTACCTACTTTCGTTTCTTTTACCAGTCGTTGAGCATTAGCTCCACTTTCCTCCTTGGAATTCCCTTTAAACTGTTCTCTTCATTCTGTAAGAGGTATAGACTATCTCCCCTACTAGCCACACGCTAGTTATCTACTTAGTATATTCTCTCATTTTCGGGCTTGAAATATTTTTACTTTCGATCATTAAATCTATCTGGCGTGGAACTGAGGCAGATTGGAGACTGATAGTCCACTTCCGTGGGGTTCCTTCTCCAAGTCTTGCAATCATGACTGTAACCGGTTAGACGATCAGAGAGGGCTCCCCACCCATCACATTTATTCCTCCATGCCCGCTCACGGTCAACGTAGCCAGTATTTGACATATAGCAGAACCCTGTTGCTCCCTCTCCAAGCGTTACAACTCTTCACTCTCCACTTAGAGTGTCAGTGTGAGTGCTTTTCGGTCATGGTAGCCTTTCGTTTCTAGCTATATAGTAGTTTCTCAGTTTCTCGCTATTGGGTTTTCGCCAATGAATCTTTCCTTTATATCTTTTCTTCTCTCCCAAGGTAATAAACTCAGTTCAAATGTGGTGCATGAACGGTGGCCATCACAAAACCGGTGTCACCGAAGCTGACATCACCGCCAATGCCGCCGCAGCTCACAAAAACCTTCGATTGGGTCCTTTCGAGGTTATTCGCAAGGTTTTTGCGCCCTACATTGACGGCGAGCCCGTCTCCTTCACCGAGGCGATGGGACTCTTCTTTCAGGACTACTCACTCGGTCCGCTCTTTGTACAAGAAAACTACCTCAACGTTCGCCCAGTGGCCGCAAAGTGAGGGCAAAAAATACTGCCAACTTTGATTTCAGTGCGAACTTGATTCATACTTCTCTTCTTTGTTAGTGGAAATGCGCAAGAAACTTTGGACCTCCTCGCTCGAGCCGCGATGGATATTGCACAGGGTGATATCGTTAGTCGGGTAATGCAGTCAGCCAGCAGTTGGTCGTTGCTACCAACACAAGCTGTGTTTGCAAGCCTTCGACCGGGTCGCCTGTTGCGAGGTTCGTTGCCTGGAGGCCCTGGAGGCATCTCCTCTCCAGCGTGGTTTGGTCGGAACTCTACGCAGACGAAGAATGCACGACTGTTGGCGGAGCTGTCACAGCATATGCGAATCTCCACGCACGGCGGAGCGGCGGACTCGCGATCACTGCTTTTGGACTATCTGCATCCATTGGCTGTGCGACTCTCAGCGCCGTTGAAAGAAGGTGTGCTGACGAACGGAAAATCGTTTTCGGTAGTAGAAGGAGGTTTCTTCCAAACCTGCTAACTTCCATGTTCTTGCCTATGTTGATGAAATGGTTCGACTATTTTGCCGCACTTTTCGACTCAATGAATAAGTGAAGCTGCCTCCATTATTCTGTAATGCTCCTCTTCCAGGCGATATCAACAGCGTGCTGCAGTGTCTGGATGCCTATCAGTTGTTGCGCGAGGACATGGACAACTTGATGGATCTGACCACGTGGCAGGATCGTCCTAGTCCCATGAAAAACATTGACGCCAAGGTGGGTTCGCCTTTCATTCTTTGAACTCGAAACATCCTCCCCCACTTGGTCGTTTTTGGCAGCATTCATTTGACGTTTGGGTCCTTCTCTAATTGCTTCCGCATGCTGCAGGGGTAAGTTTCAAAGAAGGACCTGGAAGCAGGCCAGTGCTTGGGGTGACTAGCAGCACAAAGTGGCACGCGTGGAGCCGCACCGAAACATATCTACCTCCGATCTCCCATTTTTCTTCAGGTGAAGTCCGCATTAACGAGGACTTACAATAAGACGGTACACAAGGTACCCTATGCGACGGAACTGGTTGGTGGAGGCAGAAAGAGGAGGAAAAGGCAAGGTGAGGCATCATCAGAAGTCACACTGGAAGAGGAAGGTGAGGGTAGCCAATTCCTTGAAGAAGAGAGCGAGGAGAGTAGCGTCGAAGAGGAAGAGGAGATTCGGAAGATGGCTAAGGTGGTGAGTCACCAAAGTGGACTTTTTCAGTTTCGTTTTATTGTAGCTCAAGACAACTGATTGCCTTATATTCTTGTAGAAGACGATTCCGAAATCTTCTGCGGAATCTTCAAAAGAGAAACCGACGAAGAAACCGTCTGGAAATGGAAGAACGAAGAGGGCAAACTAATTTTTTATTAAGGTGAAATCTGCGCAAATGTTTGAGACTGCATATTTTTATGAGTTTTATGAAGCGTAAATGACGCTCATGGTGTTTCTGTCATTCCAGTGTGAAAGAGGAGAGATGGATTGGGGTGAGCTGTGTGCCGTCTGAATTAACTCAGAATGCGTTTAACAGTATTGAAATGGTGGCTTGTACTGGCTTTCGGGAGTCGATTTGCCGCTGGGTTAGGAGTTGGGTAGGTGTCTGCTTGAAGCTGAACTGTTTTGACTCCTGAGAGGTGTCAAAATGTGGCTTGGGCGTTGATCTTGGGTGGGCGCCCATTTCTGACCTTGGGCTGAGTGTTGAAGTCTAGTCGTATGCGGCGACGCTTTGCACACGCAAGAGTTTTAGCTTACTTTAGGGTTAAAAATGTGTAGGGCGTAGCAATCCTAGTAAGAAATAATAAGAAACAATTTCCTTCGATTGGTATACATTTTAGGTGTCTATTTTACTAATATCATAAAAAAGTGACTTCTCTCGTGAATCATGATTTTAGTCTTTGCGGTACTATTAAGACAAAGTATAAAGTTTTCGTGACAGCGAATCCAGCAGATAGTGAATATATAAGGCTCTGAACGATTTGTTTATTTGCATCGGAAAGGAAAGTCGATAGTCATCTGGGTTTTTGAAGTTGTGTTCGACAATGTTCGCCTACTTAAGCAAAAAAGTTAATTTGATTTAAACATAACTATGTCTCATTATTTAAGATTGCTATTCCAAACAACCCTAAAATTTCAACGCTAGCTTGGAGCATTAACCATGGTTACCTTGCATGCGGCGGTGAGAACGGCTTGCTAAAGGTTCTCAAATTTGAATCGAGTAAATTTGATGCACGCAAAGGATCAGCTTTACAGAATGGTATATCAATGAATCAGACATTAGAGGGGCATTCTGGTTTGCATAGAGTTTTTCTCTAAATTGGTAAGGCACAATCCAATTGATAACCTGGAACGAGCAATTTGAAAAGCTAACAACAGCTGACGAAAACGGGGTTATCATCGTATGGATGCTTTATAAAGGTTTGTGGTATGAAGAAATGATAAATAACAGAAACAAATCTCGCGTTCGTGGACTAAAGGTACCGAATCACTTGACAGCTCAGAATAAGTTGCTCTCTCTAGTGGGATAAGGAAGGTCGGCGTATTTGTATCGCCTACGAGGATGGAGCTGTCATAGTAGGATCTGTCGATGGAAATCGCATATGGTGCAAGGAGTTGAAGTGTACAGAGTTAGTTTGTGCTGACTGGGCACCTCATGGTCGCTCCATTTTGTTTGGTCTTTCTTCCGGCGAAATTCACATCTACGATTCTCTTGGCATCTTTTTGGTAAATATTATCTGTCTAAGGTATTACATTTTTTGTCTTGAGTGCTTTTTTAAATTCATTTTCGGATTTATAGAAAAAGTTGTCAATTTATTGTCTATACGACATCCATGGAGCCGTATCGCTCGTTGATTTTACATGGTATCGGTTTGACAAGGGGCTGTGTGACCCAGAAAGTCCTTCCCTGGCTGTCTGTTTTGACGTAGGGCGGTGTCAAATAATGCGGAATGAGCAAGACCTAGGTTGGTTGCATTCTGTCTTGGCATTTTCTCGATTCTAGCCCCCATTCTCCTCGATACTGGACTTACTATAACGTGTTGCGCATGGAACGAAAGCGGCTCGATTTTAGCAATTTGCGGACAGCAGAGATTCGCCTGTGATTCTGAACCCCAAACTCTTGAAAATATTGGTGTGGTTCAGTTCTACAACCCCTTTGGTGATGTAGGTTGTTAGCTGCAGAGGATTTGTCCTATGAAACTGTTCCACTGCCCAAATTCATTTCCTTAAAGCATCTGCATTCCCTCACGATACCGGGCAAGGGACCAGCAGCCTGTACCTGGGAGGGTAGTGGTTCTCTTCGACTTGCAATGGCCATTGACTCCTACATCTACTTTGCAAATGTGCGACTTAACTATGATTGGACGTTCTGCGCGAGTGCCCACACCTTGGTGTATGCTTTCACCAGGAGTGACGCTATGGACCGATGTTTGATGTTTTGGGATGTTAAGCGAGGATTGGTAAGGAGGATCTTACCTTTTATTTCAAACATAGACACACATTCGGCCGGTGGATAATCTTTTGGGGATTTGTGGTGACGGTGATTTTTGTGCTGTTACACACAAGATTGAATCAATCAGCACACCTGTAGGTTTTACAGTTTTGAAGCAATTTTTACTTTTTTGCAATTAATTGCACTAATGTCCTTCGTTATTTTTAGTATCAAATAACGGTGTACAATAGTCTTGGATGCATAGCTGACTGTATTACCACGGAGCTGGAGCCCAGGTTTTCAGTAATGACGGGAAATTATGTGGTGATTACAAATGCATCAGTCATTTTCTTGTGGCAGTTTAAAAATCCCAAAACTCTCTTTGGAATTGGTTTCGCTGTCAAAACTCGGAATAAGACGAGGAAGGCTGTTCAACGGTAATATGCTGATCTTTATTTCTGGTCTCATTTGGTATTTTGGTGGTGTAAGTCAGCAAATGCTGTAGCAGAAGGAAGTAGCACTTCCTCTGGTTAATGTGAGCTAGTGAACATTGTTACATCCTTCCTCACATCTCTCCTTCGTTGAGTTTTCAAGAGGTCGTCAAAATATTGGCTAGTACCATATTCCTGTGACAAAATTTAGGCGCTCTACATCCATTTCCAGCAACAGGTTCTTAATGCAGCCGGACGATTGGGCCGGACCTCGACCGGACTCTAGTTGAAGGCGAATACGGGAATGTGGCCACATTAAGATGCGAATCACACTTTGAATGACGCCTTTTGGCGCCTTCTAATCCGCATGCTTTGGCTTTTTATAAAGCTCACCATTTTTTCCAAAATGTCCCCTTTTCAGAATGTGTCATATTGACCACAAGGACGGTTCCCTTGCCTCCCAGCCTTTCCTCAATCTGGACGGCTCCTCTTCTACAGCCACAGACACCAATATGGCAAAGCTACTGGCCATCGAACCCTCGGAAAATCCCATCGTAGCTCTTGCAACCAGTGAAACACGAGGTCTCTTCATTGCTCGTAGCAATGGTGATGTAATACGCTATCGTCTGCCTGAGCTCTGGCCCGAAGTTTGTGTTCACGCCACCGACAAACTGCCTGTCCGTATTGAAGTTAACTGTGATGCAACGTAAGTAATAGCATATCGGTTTATAATTATTACCCAGCAAACACATTAAGTGTGTCTTTGAGCTAAATGGTAAACACATCTATTCAAAATAGGGTTTTCGGTCTAATTGACGAACATGGGGTACTCTCGTTGCATCCCATTCCCGAGAGTGAAGATAGCGATGCCTCCATGATAGAGCAGCTCTCCACCAAATTTGCTGATTTCTCTCGCAAGGAAGTTTGGGACTTGAAGTTCTCAACTGTATGGTTCCACTTAAATCAGTAGTTCGGATCTTGATTATTGACAGTGACTTTTAATGCCATTTGCCACGCTTAGTGTAAATTTCGAATATAAACCCTCACATTAGTGAGTATTAATGACTACCAGGACAATCCAAGCACATTTGCCACAATGGAGAAGAATAAGTTGGTCATGATTCGTGATACCGAGGCAGAACCGCCCATCCATTCAAGCGTCTACATTGCCCGCTTCACTGATCTCGAAGTTATCGGTGTCCAATTGGACGACATCGTACAGCATTGTGAGCATCCGAAATTGGAGTTTGTTACCCGTATTCCTTGCAAAGTGAGTGTAAGAGTGAAGTTGGATCCTCTCTTAACAGTCTTCTTTGGCGTTATCTTAAGTACCTCCTTGACAGCCTGGGATCGGTGAGAATTTTTAATTTATTCCCAGATTCTTGCTGAATGCAGAAGTCTTCTTGAGCACAAGCACTTGGACGAAGCAAAGGCCTATGTGGAAGAACATCCGCATCCAAAATTGTGGTATGGTCTAGTTTTTCTAGCTAAGAACTGAAACTCCTTCACTCACGATGTGATACTACTTATTTCCATTTCAGGCAAACATACGCAGAAGCTTCATTACACGAAATGGAGTTAGACGAAGCCGAAGTAGGCTTTGTAATGTGCCAGTACTACCAAGGCATTGACTTCGTCAAAAAGCTTCGTAACATTCAATCGGAAGTGGTGAGAAGGGTGAGTTGTCACTTTTGCAGACGTTGAGCTTATGGAGGAGATACGCAACATTGAGTTGTTTCTTTCTTTTGACAGGCCGAAGTTCGGGCGCATTTTGGCGACTTTGATGGAGCTGAACGATTATTTCTCAGTGCTGATAGATGCGATTTAGCCATCAGCTTGCGCCGGCGTTTAGGTGACTGGTTCAGAGTGGCTCAACTGGCCAAAGAGTCTGGTGCAGTGGTGCGAGATAGCGAACTCACTGAAGTCTGGAATGCTCTGGGAGACCATTACTATGACAAGGCACAATGGTATATTAACTATAGCTAGTTTTAACATTTTTCAATGCTTGAAATGGAAAATTCAACTTCTGAGGTGCAGTTAATTCATTTAAATAACCAAAGCGTTCTCGGTCGCAGCCTTTTCATACGTCTCTGCGAAGTTAGGCGTCCTCTGGTGACACTTAAATTCCGAAGTCGATCGGCTAATAAGGTGTTTCATTTGATTAGTTCGAAGCGATTCTATCAACTCTATCACAAATTCGCATTCGAACCTTGGCTTTTGTGTTGTTGATTCCCTATTGCGTGCTACTGAACAGACATAAGTAGTAAGGCCCAAACTTCTATGCTTTTGCTTCTATTCAAGCTAGCATTTGTCATCTGTTACTTTTAGGCCACAAGCCTCCGAGTTCTACAGGCAAGGGGGCGATTTAAAAAAACTAGTTCACTGTCTCTTTCGAATGGAAGACTATGCCTCTCTGGAAGGTCTGATCCACGAACTTCCTGACGGTCATTCATTACTGCCGGAAATTGCACGAATATTCACTTTTTTCTCCTTGGCCGCGCCTGCAGCTAAGGCTTTGCTGAAGGTAAAAAAATCAGTGCCCAAAGTATTTGCTCCATGGTTAAGATAAGCGAACTCCATTTGATTGTGTTCTTGTTTACTTCAAGTGTGGACAATTGAAAGAAGCTCTGGATGTTTGCGTCCAACTGAACGACTGGAGCCTAGCCTTCCAGCTGACACAAGTTTCTCCTCCTTCATCTTCTGATGGTGATTCTAGTGAAGATGACATCCTTACGAAGACATCGCTTAGGCGTCGATTGACTGGTCAGCTCCGCGCCTCGGTGAATCGAATGTTGGAACAATCATGTCCATTTGAGGCTATAGAAATGCTTAAAGGAGCTGGTTACTTTCTTGACGCTGCGAAACTCCTCTTTCGAGTAATTGTCTATTAGTCTTTGGTGACTCCAACACTTTAGGAAGCAAAACTAGCCCAAAGTGGAGGTGCAAACTTGAAAAAGTTGAAGAAATTCTACGTTATGATCGCACTTCTCATTGATAAGCATCACGAACAGTCCAAGTCGTCCACTGAGGCATGAAACAAACGCATAGACACTTGTGCATGGAAAACTGTTGAGTAATGTTCCATTTTTTCTACCACAGAATCCGAGTCAGCAGGAGTCCCTCTTCACAGGGGAAGAAGGAGACACTTCGCAATCCGACTTGGGTGTATTTGGCGATCAAGCTGCTCTTACTGAAAGGTCGCGAAGACGTGAGACTGTGGACACCGAAGCAGTGGCACCTAGGAAGGAGAATGATCTCCTTCAATTCTCCAACAGCTACGAAGTCACCAGACTTATTGACCAGCCATGGCGTGGAGCAGAAGCCTGTCATTATTTGATGCTATCACAAAATCACCTCTATTCGGGTCTGTTTGAGCAAGCTTTGAGAACTGCCATTCTGTTAAGGGACTACGACGACATCTTTGATGCAAGGAAGATACACAGCATCATTGGTGAGATGGGCGAGGAATTTGACAAACGCTTTTTTGTAGGGCCTGGTTTTTAGTGCCTGAACTCAAATTAGTGTTTATTCATGCTCCTAAGATAAAGCATTTTTGGCATATAAGATAGTTTCTGGTATCCTTCCACGTCTGTTAGGCGTAATTACCTTTTAATGTATTTACGGTTTTCCTTCAATCTTCACTCCCTAATTGTTGTGTGAAAATATAAGGTAAACATTTGGTGAGGGTGTTTCAAAGCCTCATTAAGGCCGCGTCGTGCTTAGATCACCCCTGGAGGTGTAATTAAAGCCACCTCAATTTATTATTTCATAAAAGAGGTGGAAGCTCAGTCCTTGTAATTACTACTTCTATCGTAGAGAGCGAAGTACCTAGCGTTTGATAGCTCCACCTATCGGACAGCCTTTGTAGGACTGGAAGCCGCTCCATCGTGAGGCAATTTCGTATCTTTATCGTTCCTTCGAGAGCGTTATGAGGAAATTCGAGCAGAAAAGTAGAAGCATGAAAATAATACTAGTAACATAAAACCGTCTTTCTACTTAGAAAGTTAGTCAGTAGCATGTTCACCACGTTTCAGCTCTGTGTGCAGTAAAGTCTGGGGCTTTTGCAACAGCCTCAAAGGCATTCATGAAACTGCAAAATCTTCCCGGATGGTCAACTTTGGAGCGTCAAAAACTTGACACTTTAATCTTTGAAATTTTTACCAGGTTAGTTGATCGCCTACCTATTTCAGCGTTTCGCCTTCCAATCTAGACTGGACAGTTACTGCTTTTTAATGCTTTGCAGGCATTCTCCAAAGAACTTGATAAAATCTGCCTCATCGATTGAACTGGATGTGATGTTAGAAAGGTGAAGTGGCTTTTTTTATTTTCTGCTGCTCTCCACATAAAAGTTGGAATGGTAGATCGTTAGCTCCCTGTTTATGGCGATAGCAAGTCGAAAAAATCAACAACTTTCTTTTTTCCCTTACTTGGTAAGGTTAAGTGAACGGAGAATTTTTTTGTTCTACCATAGTTTAGATTACTCTCAGAGGAGAGGATTAAGGTCGCCTAGGTGCATGCCCTCCACAACCCCTTTTTGGGCGTCACAGTTAGGAGACTCTAAATGTGAAGGCTAATGTTACTTCTTTTTCACATTTCTTGAGCTTCCCAAAGATTCTCATCAAGGTAAAGGTAAAAAAATTCTTTTATGCGGGTCTTTTGTGAATACAAAAATGAAGAGGTCTGTTTTCTCTTTTGCTGTTTTGTGTCCTCAATATTGCGGTCATTATGATTGGAGACCTTGGCAGCGTCAGAGACCTCAACTTCGGCTCTTGAGGGCAATTAAAAGTCCCTCTTCTAGCCACCTCGGTTTGTAATTCACTTTGATTTGTAGAATGTTGAGCAATGGTTATATTTATTACCGAAAGTCGTAAGGAGCTGATAGATAGTCTCCTTCTCCCCTTCCTTCCCCTTTCATCTTCAAGTACTACCTAAGGCCTTCTCATGGGTCAGCTTAACAGTCGAATGAGGCATGCTGGCTGGTCGGAATAGCGCTTTTTAACTGAGTCATTCGTCTTAAAAGAGGTATTCATCACACACTTCTTGAGTAGAGGAGGCTAAGCTAGAATGTTTTTGATCGTCCACAGTCCAGCACACATGCATCAACCACACAGTAGGCTGCTGCAGTTGCAGTTTTACATGTTCTAGAATTGGCCAATTAGTGGTGAATGAAGCATTTGGGAATGGCAAATGAACCGCTTGTTCACATAAAGACAATGGCATTCCAGCAAATAAAGAAAAGCAAAAACTCTCATAGCACTTGATTAGTCAACCATTTATCACAAACAAACACAGTTCCAAAACACACGTTTTCATTTTATGCTTCTTTTTCACTAATGGCTGTTAAGCTGCCTGCATCACCCGCAGATCTCTGTAACCTGGGCCTACTATTCATATTTTGTTTATTTTTTCTCAGAAATAGTGCAAATAATTTTCGTTAAATAGAAGTATTTCTCAACGCCCCTTCATGTATGCGAGCAAAATTAACTCTTCTATTTCGCCCCTTTGGCCACCTCTCCTCTCCCAAGCGAACATCCACCTCGTCTGGCCAATTAGCTGATCCATTTGGACATGTGGTGCCTTTAAAACCTCAGTGGAAGAGTTCACAGTCTTTACAAGGAGCAAAAGACGCTATTGACACCAGTAAGGTGGCAGATGACCTTAAAAAGGTCACGGTCGTTAAAATGAGGGGAATAATAAGCCTGAGGTAGCCGTAATTTATGGTGCACTGGAGTTGATACACATTCCGCAACATCGATCGGTATAAAAGCCGCTATGATCTTGTTGACACCTGCATTTAAGAAGTTTGCTACTTGCGTCACAAATATGTGACATTTGTTACTTATTAATTTATGACAATTGGTTGAGTCAAATCGTGTATCACAATCAAATTAACTGAATGCGAAGTACATTCAGGATGTGTGACCCTGGGAAGCACGGTTACTTTTTTCCCTTCATTTGCATTTTCCTGCATTTGCATTGGCAAGTTTGATGGTCTAAGTGATACTGCCACTGCTTGAAAAAAGAGTGTTACGACTGGGTTGATTAACTATCTCCTATGATTCTACCATCAAATGGTATTAAAATCTTCCGAAGCGACAACACAAATGCTTAACCAGATAAGATCAGGTCGTCACATACATGTGACACCGATGGCAATTATGTGTAGGTCCAGCAAGTTGATAAGCACGCAAAACGCTTCACTATTAACCAGCCAACTGATTTGGCAGTGACAAGTTTACGCATGAAAGAGGATTTAATTCGCACATGTCGCGTGATTGGTAGTTGTGAGAATCAACTTGGAAAAGCCTTCATTTGCGGATTTTGACCACTACTGGGTAGTGTAGTAAATATAGGGGGAATGGATCTTTCATCTCGTGATCATAAAAGGTGAAAACATCGAAATCAAATGTTTGAGAGTAGCCTGGTGGATGTGTGAGGGTTCTCCATCTCCCCCCCCCTCCCTTATTCCTCCTCACTCCCGTGGAATAGTAGTCGTCTCACTTCCCAATTCGTGAATTATGAATTACTTGTTCATACTTGTTTAAAGAAGTTGGAGGGACAATTGGGAGAGGAGAGGTGAGATCATTTGTGAGTGAATATTTGGCGTATGCGCACCATCGGTGGTGTCGTGCGCCATCGTTAGTTCATGTTGACCTCATGCAGTAAGGAGGATGCGGGGTGGAGGCTGGATGTCTGGTGCATGACTCATCGAATGTTGCAGGAGTGAACCCGCTTTTGCATTCACACATTCCGCGGGTCTATCGTAAATGACCTGACAAAACATCTAGCTGCGGACGTATCAACGACTTTATTCATCTGTCATTTTGGAGGTTCGGACGTTCAGCTAGCTTCCACCCGTCTTTGTTTCTTGGTTTAATACCAGTCGAAGTGGATGAATTTTGTCTGGTATTACAAGGTACACGAACCACAATTGCTAACAACCTGTCTGTCAACACAGAGGTCGTTTTTTGTTACGGTTCAAACGCACCTCCGCTAAGTAAGACCAATCCCAGTGATGTGGAAGAACGAGAATTCCCACGCATCCGTTGAAGGTAGAATTGGGGTTTGTGTGGGGTTGTAGAATTGCGTCAAATATGTGGAACACGATTCAAAATGCTAAGGCGATTTCAGAGGCTTGTGAGGGTAGGTAATTCTCTTGCTACCTATCAAAGGCCTAAACTTATTAGAGGAGGAGGAAAAGAAGGTTCTTCACTGAGTGGTAGAAAGTGCTTGGTGTACTGTTAAGACATCTGGAAGCAAATTCGGTTCAAAATCGGACAGAGGAGGGGCGGAGGCAAGGGAGAACGTGTACTCCTTGGAGGACATATTGAGCAAAATCAGAAACGTCTTCTTCAAAAGGGAATGCCAACTTGATAACTTGGAAAAGGGCTTTTGACAGTGGTCTCCTGTAATATCCCCTGTCAGATTGCCAATGTATGTGAGGAGGAAGTCTCTAGTTGGTTGCGTCGCTTCAGTATCCCCAATTCTCCATGCTCCTTTGTTTGTTTGTTGGTTTATTTGGTTAGCGAAGGCAATGACAAGCATTTGTCAATGCCATTTTTTTGTCAGTAATAGTTATTGACAATGTCACTTCAGGTGTCAATACTTCGCAAGCCTATAATTCTCCTTTTTCACCCTTCTTTGATCTGATCTGACCAAAGGCACAGGAATTGGTGGCTTGAACATACTGATGGATCCGTGATTTAAAAGTTTCTCCCTAATATAACTTGCTGTCACTTTGAGGATAGTTGTCAAATGTCTTCACTTGCCTTTCTGATCGTGTCACAAGGGGTTGAGACTACAATTGACTGATTGTAGCGCCATTAGGGGGCATTTCGGTGCCAGGGGTGAGGCACAAGTTCCATGTCAAATTTGTCATTCTTGAAAGTACCATCCAGAAGCACTTTTGACACTCAACCACCCAGAGATGGATGCAGTGACTTGAAGAAGAACAACTTAAGAGTTACCTGTTAGGAGCAATTGTCAACGCCTGCTTGGTGGGAGGTTTGGAGTTTACTCACGTCAAGTTTGGAATGGTCACTCGGATGATTTGTGATGATGTATGGAGAGGAAAACGGTTATTTGCCTCTAGAACCATGGAAGAAGTCTAGCAAGGGCATGTTTGTGTCGTGTCTGGAAAGACTGATAGATTGTGTTTGTGGTGGCCATGTCATGTTTCCACTCGCTTCTGATCTGTCAGTCATCTCACCATCCATTCATCCATCACACATCGCTTCCACTCTCCATTCCATCTATTCGTCGCGACCCCATTCATGCAGTCATTTGGAAATACACTGGACGAGTTTGAAGGGAAGTGAACTGGTAAATGACTCGCTCTGAGGATCATGTGTACCTATGAAGAATTGGGACAGTTTCAACTCTTAAACGAAACCAGAAAAGGGGTATGGAAAAGGAACAAGAAGAATCAACAAACGTCCGAGAGACTTTAGGCTGAAGTATCCCTTTCCCCAGACGCCGTGACGTTGGACCTCCGACTTAGATCAGTGTTGAGAAACATCACCAAGCTTCAAATGATGCGAACGCCGTCTTGTCCCTTCATTTTACCAAAACGCGTCGCCGGTTTCATGAACTCTCCTTTGGAAAAGTCGCCTATTCACAGCTCTCTTTTGAAGGGTTCAAGAAAAGCACCAAAGGCGCTTAAATTATCATTCACGCTAAGCGGACTGCTCTCGCCTAGGATTCACCGTGTCATTGTTTAAATTTGTCTTTCCACTTTCCAAGGACTTACTAGAGGCTGACGGTTTTGCTTTTCCCAGATCAGAATTAGTGAACGATGCCTCCTTATCCAGCAGCAGCGGTAGCTACCAACTTCTTTCCCGGCCTTCGCCTCCCCCCCACCCTTCACTGTTCAGTAGCAGGGCTCGAGTCCCTGCCACTTCATTGCTGATGAGCTGTCAACTGCCAGCAGATGTGACTCGTTACATTCAGCATGTGGATGGGCAAAAAAACCTTTTTTTTATGGTGAAGTAGGCAAGCCTAGTCCGATATTGGTTGAGGAGAAAGTTCTATACTTACAGGGTAACATATAACGACTTCGCCACAACTCCAAGACGATGCCAAACCCCACGAAATGGGTGTAGGCAGTCACACAGCTTGAGTAAATGCCTCTGTGACAAGCATTCTTCCTTTATTTCTTGCCTTTCCAGTGAAACGAAGGTTCCAATTTGTGTGGTGACAGGTCAACCGGTGACAGAATACCAATTTTGGATGTGTCCTGCTTGTAAACACAGCGCGTATGAATCAGAGATTAGTCGAGTGCAGAACTGTCCAATTTGTCACATCCCTATCCAATGACACGCTCCATGCCTTAACAATGGCAGGTTTGACACTCGCTGTCTGTGATTGGCTAAGAGGTTTATAACATTGTTTGACTTGCATTTTGATTGGTGGCATCAAGCAGTGCACGCATTGGATACCAGTTCACTTATTAATTGCTTTTTAATGCTGAAAACGAAGGCTAACAGATACTACCTACTAAATTATTAGTAGACTAGGATCGCATAAAGGCGTACTAGATACGGAAGTCAACTTGGGAATAGAATGGTTTAAAATAAAGGGAAATTAGGGAGCAGTGTTGGACAAGGGTACGTAAAGGTGCTCATATTTCATCTCGAGGGACGTCAACACTGATTAGATGGGGGTAACAGTGGTAGGTAATAATCTTCAGTATACCCGTATGAATGCATTCATACTACTTAATTTGGTTCTATTATTTATCAGTACCATTTTACTGCATCAATAAGAGTTAATGGTATTTTAAAATCTTACCGTCTTCAAGCAGTCAAGTCACCGCAAATGCTAGTGATCATTTTAACTTGGGAGAAGCAGTACGTTTGGTATGCTTTATATTGCCTACGCATAAGATTCTGATTCATTTTCAATTCCTTCGCTTTTAGTAGCCTACCTTAAGCCCTAGGGATGCGACCATCTACTAACGAATCTAAGAAGCGGCGATAATTACTTGACGTTGGATGAAGTAGCATTAAAAGGCCACGAAGGAGGAGAATAGGGCGGTGTCTTCCCGTCCACTCTCTTCTCATGAGTAGGTTCTGCAACATAAGTTATGAGTCCAGCGACTTGCCTATCCGTCGTGCTCGTCTCTTAAGCAGAAAATGTTCGGGCCCACCCTTTGGTTTATCGCAATTAGTGGGTGGGTCCTAGTCTATGCTCTTGCGCCGTAAGTGATTGTGTGAAATTGTGCCGTCTGAAGCGTATCACACACACACACACGTATAAAAAATAGCCTTCTAGAGAAATCTTGATGCATGCTCTCGAAGTGAGAGATAGGTGATCGGTCTGGTGACAACCACTGATTCGTTTTTTCGCTTGACTGAGTGTCGCTATACCAAAAGCTACTTCTCATCACATTTCAGACCACCAGTTAGAAAACAATTGCATTAGTCGATGCAAATGTCAATGATACTCCACGTCACTCACAGTCTTGATAGGTTAATTCGGAGTAACTCTTTGTATGCTATTTTTGAGAATAAAAAATTCCTTTTTGAACGCTGTGTCGTCACTAGCTGACTCGTCACAATGGGTAAAGCGCTGGAATCTTCCAACAGCCTACCCCGAATTACATTTTTGATGCTCAACAGACGTCAATGGTGTGATTTGGGATGGAAAGCAAGAGTAAAATTGAGGAATTTGCAATTCAGGTCATCGATGGAATGATGCATCTAGCAAGTCCATATCAGCTGCAGAAACTTGCCAAAATAAATTTTAAAAGTACCTTTGAATTTGTGCGAACATTCTTTTTCCATAAAGTGCACTTTGAGACTTTTGATTCGTATTTCTCAACATACAAATTTGCCAACCACTGCGGTTGCTCATGTGCTACTCATTTATTCAGTAGTATATTCTCAGAGATTTTTAAATACCCAATGAAATGGTAGAACTCCATCAATTTTTGATGAGCTTAAGCTTTCAGCTAGCCTGTGGTGGTAATGGAACTAAACTTATCGAGGCTGCCAATCAATCCGACGATTCAAGCCCCTTGGCTGAGACACTGCTTTGGATGGGGCAACATAATTCTACACTCGCTAGTGATTAATGCAAGGGTTCGCTTCAACCTTTGCACGCATCATGGAACTTGTGCAAGTCGTCCTACCTTCTACCTCCTCTATTACTAATAATGGTATACAAGGAGTAATGAGGTGAAACTGGTGTCTACTCCGCTCTTCTAGTCAGCTGGTTTACTAACCGGGCAACAATGGCAGTGCTTATGTGCGCATGGAACACCTCGGAATTATGACCAGAACTCCCCTCCTCCCTCGCCTTCGTGATAAAAAAGCGAAAGTTATTCAGAAGCCCGTGGAATTATAACGCCAAAGTAGAGCGGTGAAATTTCCAGCCCAGGGGGTGGAAGGGGGATTTGAATGGTGGCCTCGTTTAAAAGAAAACTCCAATTCTCCACCTCGAAACTGATGGTGAATTCAATCCATAGTACGCCATCCACTGCTGGGAGCCTTTACCACGTCTGTCTGACTCTAGACGTTTAATGAATCCGTCCTACGAGGAAACTACTTAACTCACTGGTTCTCTAGAAGCCTCGAGTGCAGCACACCGATCCACAGGCGGCTTCCCCCTTCTGAGCAGCGATGGCATGCAGCAGACTATTCAAGGCGACTTCAGTCAAATGATCAAGTCCTTCCACATCGTGACTACTCTGCGGGCTCGGTATTATCCATAACCTTGAAGTTGGGTGTGTGTATTTGAATGCCTGTAGGAGTGGAAGTAGTTTCTACTCCTGGAAAGCTACTTATTCCCTACTGAATCCAAACCCGCATACTCGTTTCTGTATTTCCATCCCTTCATCAGACCAGGGAGTGAAGCACGTGTCAAATGAGAAATAAACACACAAAGATGGAGCAAAGCCATGTTGACTCGTCAGAGCCACAATTGAAAGTGATGTCAGTTATCACAGTGTCTGCAGTAGTGCACGCACATGAGTTCACGCAAGTTCCATTTGAATTCAGGCTGATGATGTGCTGGTAATGACGGTTGGTTTGTAGGGAACAAATTGAGCCTTGTGTAGAGCTCGGCGACAGAGATCTTTAATGTGTGTGGAAATGCGTTCCACACAGTTCTCGCATACTGCTGGCACTTCGACAAGAGCTGTCGCAACACCAGAAGACGATCCAGGTGTAACATCCACTAACTCGGATGATCTGGGGATGTCTACATCACTGGCGTTGGATTGTAGCACTCGAGTGGTGAGACGAACATTAGCAGTGGAGGTGGAGTCTTGGGCATTCGCTTCCACTGGACGAATTAGGAGTCGATCGGTTTCACCAGTCGGCGCGTTGGTTAGTTGGATACTCACTGGAACGGTGGTAGTGGAAAGTGGTTTACTGTGAATTTGGCAGTGATTGGTAAAGACTCTCTCCAATTTGCTCTCCATTCGGATGCAGGACTGGCTGAAGCTGCGTTCAATGTCAGTAATGGCTTTCTCCAGAAGAAGAACGCGTTTTCTGTAAAATGGGAGGAAAAAATTCCTCAATCCTTCAAACAGATTGCCTGAAAATTTCTTTAAAGGCGAAATCCTTACCTTTCAACCTGCCTTTTTGTACTCGCTAGTTTGTAAATGGTGTGATGCATTGTGTCACATATATGTGACGCGCGGGGTTTCTCATCTGAACCGACATCCGCCACACATGTGACACAATAGATCAGAGGAGAGAGCAAAGAGTGCTGGAATCGTTGGAGTCATGTGAGGGCAATAAAATACTTGAGCTGTGGGTGGTTAGTTATCCTCTGAGACCATTATTGTGACAGAGAGAGCTTAATCGTAAAGTGACAAAGTGCTCAAAATCTTTGCTATCACAGAGAGAATTCGTTGGTGTTATTGAATGCAAGCCCAGTTTTTGTCCACTTCTAAACATCGAGTTTCCATGATTAATTCAGTTCCTTTTACCAAGAAAGGCTAAGTAATGCCTTCTTCTATCAATGACTATTCAAGAAATACTGATAAACATAACGATTTGAGTTAAAAAATCGAGGTCAGCTGCCTGTACTAATCAAGCAAGCGCCTGTGGAATCGTCGAATCCTCTTAAAGAGACACAAAAGACTACTGGATCATTCAAGCGTTCGCACCCAATCAGAAATGGGCAATTTTGGTGCCAGGATAATTAGGGCGCTTGGACGGCTGCCAAGGTCCATACTTATCCACTTTTATGGTTTAGGAAGTCATATACGCTTGATGTTGGTGACCTTCACGGTGGTGAATCTAGAGATGTCATCGAAAAGCCCTCAGGTGCTTTCAACGATCCAATGAAATGGCGGAGTTATGGACGACTAAAGGCTATCCATTCAATGACATGATCAAATTGAATAAGGTAAAGGGGGATTATATTTTCCAGATTTTTAGCCAGGATATTCTTTATTCTACCAGAAGTAGAAGTTAGATCATCTAATGAAACTACTCTCCACTACTTTGTTCACATTAGACGATAAAGTGCATCATTCAAGTGGCATTGAGAACCAGAAGCATTGCGGCTGTGAATAGGTACTGTACCAACTGAGTCCTCAATTCATGTGCCCTACGGAGTCAAAAAAAAGAATGGAAAAAGTTTTTTGGGGAATGTTCCATTAAAAGAGGCTTCAATGCCGGGCGCTCAAGACAAATTGGCACCTCTTGTTGCCACTTTATGCACCAAAAAGCTCCCGCATGCGTTCTGCACCGCCTCTCTGCCCCCACACACACCGTCAAAGACTGAGGCACCAAAAATGTGCCCTGGCAATACCGAGGACGTACAGTCCAAGATCGTGGTCTTCCACTCGTATTGAATGGAGCCTTCAAGGACAGTGTGGCATGACAATGCCACGAACATTCAAGGCGTGAGAGGCTGTAGCCTCATCCCGATTCTGCGCGCCTCATGGACGCACAATCTATCGCATGAGGGAAGTACACAACTCACGAGTCTTTCTACGAAGACACAAAGCACAACACAATCATCCACAAACACAAACGCTCGTGTGATGAGACACCTGTCTAGGGAGAGACGGCGACTGAGGACAGTCCAGTCCACTTGGCATGAATGTGTATCGATGGATGATTGCGTCGAGAGGTGGAAGCACTTTCCACGCCTCAAAGTTTCTTCATCCTTCATCTATGCCCAAATCACGGAAACTCACATTGAATTATTCTCAAACGTTTTAATGAAATTGATAGATTTCCCCCATTTTAAGTGCATTCATTTATTTGTTAGAGCAAGAAAAAAGAAATTATTTTTATGCCCCTGGAAGAGTTAACATGTTGTGGCCTCAATTTCATACAGATCTACGGCGAGGCAACAACAACACCACACACTAACCAACAAACTCCACTTTTTGCGTGAATTTTAATGCGACCTTGACGATGAGTAATGCGGGTTGGTATAGTTACAGCAAAAACAGTGGTAAATCTCTTCATAAATTAGGAAGTTGGTAAACTAAAGAAGCACTTGCTAAGACAATAGCTCTTTGTGTCAGGGAAAAAAAAGGCGCCAGTTTTTCCTTCTTCCAACAACATTACTGTTGTTTTCCCTTCAAGGGAGTATTGAGGAGGCTAAACAGACCCTCCTTTATGCCATGCATCTGGGCGCCTCAAGAGACAACATCGCACCTCTTGACAGGTGTGAGCTGTCTGCTTGGCAGCCCTCCCTTTGAAGGCAGGTCAACAAACGGTGCTGGATGACCTCGACGGAGCGTATAGCTCAAACCTTGGAGAGCCTAAGCGCATTTTAGATGATTCTAGAACGTGTAGGTGGAGAGAGAAAGAGAGAAAGAAGTGCTCTGTTTCCCTCCTCACCTCTGTGTCTCCTAGACGTCCATCCAACCAGTTGGTTTAGCCAATCACAGCAACGCATTCAAGAGGTCGCCCACTTTTGACAACAATGGTAAAACAACAGACTTCTCAAACCTCACAACTATTAATCATGCAAATTTAACAAAAATCCACATTTTGTGAAGTAATTTGAGAGTTTTGGTTGGTTTTGTGACAAAACAAAGGCCTGAAGCGACACCAGTGAATTCAAACAAAAGGGATTTAAAAAATGAAAAAGAAAACTAAAATTAGTACTGCACATGTACTCCTCTAACTTAGGACAAAATCTCAGTGAAAAAGAGGGGAGAAATTTGCATAGAGAGTTTGATAAATGCCTTGTAAGATAATTCACATATGAGAATGGATGGATCACTTTTTGTTTACGCAGCCCCTCCCCCTTCCCCTCTCCCTTTGACAATGATTTGGTGGTTTTCGAGCTCCTTCTGATCCTTCTGCCCCTTCTCCTTTAATATTGCTATTGAGCTTGTCATCTGCACGAGTCAGACCGCTCAGAAGAGCTTCTAACAATCTCCTTCCATTCATAAAGGGAAGAAGTGGAAATGATCTTGTCAAGCCTGTGAGTGAAGCAGGAATGAATTGACAGGCGCATCAATTTGGGAGGGAGAACGTTATGCTGGAGACTGAAAAAGTGGATCCCACTCATGCGTCATGCCACTAGTTGCAGTGCAGAGGCGATGACTCAAGGCGAACTCTTCCAATGGCGGTTGACTCAAACAGAGCGAGTAGATCAAGAGAGGTGAGTATTCAAGTGTGATCCACTTGACAGTCAGATGATGATAAGGCCACTCCAATGCATATTCTTTCCTCCAATCCTCTTCGGAGCGGCTCTAAGGTCATTCAGCATGGAGTGACTTAACCGTAACTGTGGTTTGTGCACCACTGGACAGGTGAATGGATCCAGAACATACAGTTGCATTCCACGGAGCCTCCTGGCAAATCTACCACTTTTTCCTCCATTCGCCACATGCATGATGCCACAAAAAATACCCAAAAAAGAGTTCAAAAGTTGACTAAGGACCTTAGCGAGGATTACTCGCAGACTAGGAGACGTATTTGGGAAGGGGATAGGAATAAAGGCTAAACCAAATTGGATAAAAGTAGGATCCGGGTCCCCGGAAGGACCCTGTAAATGGATAAGCCCTCTTTGGATGCCACTTTGAAATGACAAACTGGGAAAGAGTAAGGAGGAAAAATAAATAAATAAATAAATAAATAAACTTAGTAGAGTACTTTTAACTCACTCAAAGATGATAGCCTTCAATTCAGCAGACAGCGGTGTCTCCTCCAGCGCCTCAGACATGCGTTTCATGTCAAGGCGAGTGCACGCATCAATGGCCGCCTGTTTGAGATGGCTAAGTTGATACATATCTGCTAGGGCCAACATCTTGGGAGCCAGGGAATCGGTCATACTGAAGGTCATTGTTCGTTCTGCTGTGGTAATCAACGAGTCGATTTGGAATCGATGGATGAGTGGAAGAAGGCGTTGTGCTGCAGCACCTTGACCCAAAGGAAGAGAAGGAAATTGTAGCAGAGTGGAAACGTCTTTGAAGAGGGGTACGCCTTCTTTTCGCTCTCTCTTGCTTTTCTGACTTGACTCTTTCACCCAATATATAATATGTCCACTGCCAAGTTCGCCAAGAGGAATCACCTCTCCTAGTTCAGAGACATCAGGACTTGCACTACCGGACTGACTAATTAAATTGCCACCCAGAAATCTAAAACCTTGCAATCACCCTTACACTGGAGAGATTCAGCACCTATCCACTGCTTTAAATCGGCTCCTACGTTTCTAACATATAGGATTTATTGCAAATAACATGTCACATATATGTGACGTCATGTTCGAATAATACAAGCGGAGCAACAGGGGTTAATGCGAATTAAAATGGTTACTTCCAAGGTGTTGTATCGTTTTTTAGTAGAAAGTCCTTTGTTTGAGGAGCCTATAGGAATAGCCAGGCTACTGTAGTTTCCCGCGATTTGGTTCACACCCTAGTGACGTGGGGTCTTGGGACTACTTCTCTAAATCCTACTCTACAACCATAACAGACAAACATTCTGGATCATTGGACTCTATTACGACCCGAAATGATGCAATCTCCATTCTGAAAGACATATACCACCAGAGGAGTAAACAAATACGAAATTTCAATCCGTGGAAGCTTTTAACCACCAGTAGCAATGCATGGAAATAAAGGAACCTGTAGTGGAAGAAAGTGCTCCACACTTTTTCGAAAATTGAAAACAGCAATGCCATCCAATTCGGTCCTTGTGTGAATTTGTCATGTGATTTAGGGTGCGGCAAATTGGGCTCTCAAGAATGGAATATTTATGCACCATCGAGGTTACTCTCATCGTCATCGACACTGACAAGTGGAATTACGACAGTCTCAGAAACGTTGAAACACTGTACAAATGTTTTACCGCAGCATCACCACGCATCGCAATGTCCTTGAGGGGTCCAACCGATACAAGTGGAGAACCACGACACTTGATTGGGCGTCTTCGCTACTGGTGAAGTGTACTGTTGGCATCTCAGCCCTTGCTATTCCATGCGGGAGCTTTTGATATACAAAACGGAATGCTTGGAAGCTACTTCGGAGGGCAACACTGCCATAGTGATGTGCCTAGTTGAATGTGCAAATCTCAAGAGTCCGCTTTGAAGTAAACGATATTTATAACCCATTTCCCTAGTTTATTATAGCCTAGTAACCTACATCATGTCATAACCTCCAACTCCATAACGCAATGCATATTCGACCACACACCCTAAACAGGGGTACTGGTTGCTAGGCCCAAGCAATTTACAACAATGGGCTCGGTCAGCGAATCAAAAAACGGAAGTCGGCTAGGGGAAACCGGTAGAGTTGCCATGATAAAGCCAAGCACCCACACATACATAACAGGAAAGAGAGAGATGTAAACTTACTGTCCATATCGCAGCCACCGGGTGTATAGAGGTGCCGCAGAAGTTCTCTCACCGTTTCCGCATCGTCTTTAGGCAATGATACCTGGTTGGAGGATGTCTCCTAGACAACAACACTGGACTGTTATTGGGTGTAAAAAGTGAAGGCAACCTGCTTTTAAGGCATTCCATACCACCATCATACTTATGTGACGCCTGGACTCTTATCCGCGCTCAAACGTCACCGATAATGATAAGTGTACCCTACCGCTTAATGAGACCTGTTATCACTAGGTTGTCTATGCCGAAAGCAGGTTGATTGAGTTTGGGAGATCAAAGCAAACTTCTTTTTTGGATAGGAAAGGGAACTGTGGATGCGATGCAACTAACAGATTTCCATGGCCTGCTTACAACTGGAAGGAACGAAGTGAGGATTCGGTAGAGGGAATGAGTCAAGACAACATTGGTTTTTTGAAGATGTGATTGGTTAGAGGTTAGGCGGAAATATGCCCCAACTTTTGAATGAAACTTGAAGAGTGGTGAACTTCTGTTTTGTGTGGGGTTGAGTCTGAGTTCGGCTTTGCTACGTGGAAGAAAGGTGGATTTTCAAGAAGACAATCCTTGCCCTAGAAGGCTGCCGACTATTTTCCCATCTTGAAGTGCATTGTATCCTTAAAAAAGTCCTTTATATCCAAGGTGTATGTCCACCACTCTCTAGCACCACGACCCCCATCAGCACCTGATCGCCACTTGTTCAAGGCGATTTCTGCTCTTCTTTCCCTTCCTCATGGAGAGACAGAAAATCTGCAGATGGTGTCTGTGGTTTCAATTCCTCCCTCCAAATGATTGATGGCCAAGGTGTGTGCATGCGCCTTTTCCCATGGCGTGTTGATTGACAGGGAGCAAGTGGAGAAACAACCGTGTGAAGTGGGTGACGGGATGGGAGCTGAGATGGCGAAACAGTTCATTTGGCGAAAGGTGACTCAATTCCTTTCAACTCACCTTCCACTCTCTCATAGCACTCAAATAGGTGCTTCTAAACAAAACAGTTCATCTCCTTACAACAAATCATTCTTATGTGGAAATAAAAAGTGCCAATTTTACTGATCTACTTGTGTTTGTCTATAGCTCAAGGCCATATTTAAAGAGAAAAGTGGGTGGATAAATACAATTTGACCACTTCCTCAGTCCAGTGGAACCTACCTCGAAACGCGACTGGAACATGGCCTTAAAGACGGGCGAGTAGAGAGAGAGAATAGCCCTATGACAGTGAAGACGCTCATCCTCCACTAGAAGAACCATGTCACTGAAAAGGAAGGGCTCCCTAAAATCGTAGACCTCCTCGTCTTTCTCCTTCTCTTTGTCCGAACTTGAGGTCTCATCTGTCCTGTAAGGAAATGCAGAATTTCATACAAAAAAAAGCATCTCTAAGAGTGATGCTCTCTGACTGAAAGGATCAACCTAGGGTCTGCGACCGCCGATACTGCTAAACCTACATTAGCAAGCAGCAATGTGCACAGTGGAGAGATGAATAGGGCAATGGGGAAAGCGGCCGTGTAACGACGTGACGCTAAGCCACACAGCCTCCGCTCTATTGGTTGCGCATTTTGACACAGAGCGTGAGGATTGGCTGGGTGTGGGACGAAAGGGTGTCTGATCCTCCCAACATCTGCTACATCGATACATGTATGCACTTTACTACCTTCTACTGAGTTATGATGATTACGTATTCGTGTGATGATTCACATCGCAAAAAGTCACTTTTTAATCGTGACTGAGGCGTAAGTCGACTCAATATTTGCAATCAACATACAAGACACAATTTTTCTATAAGTAGCAGGCAAGAAAACGAATGTTAAGCGTTCTCAGAGGCATAATAATTTACAAGAGTCAAAAGGAGGTTTTTTTTGCAAATTAGAAAAAGTCACAAAGAAAAGAGTTGTCATAACTCTTAAGGCTCTTCCCCAAAATTTCAATGAGCCGGCAAGAAGATAAATCTTAGCTAAGGACACCTGATCCTTCTCATTAAATCTCTTTTTCTATGAAGTCAACAAGGGTAAGCATTTGGAAAAATACATTACATAATCAAAAAATGCGTGCAACAAGGTTGACTCAGTTATTTTCCCCTAATAAAGCCAGGAAAGATGTAATCATTCCTATTCTTGTGGGAAGAAGTAGATTATTAATTCCCTGATACTGAAGATTGAAAAGTTTGCGGCAGACTCCCATGGCTCGGCAATGAGGTACAGTACTCACCAGTCAAGAAAGGCTTTGCCTTAATTGAGTGGATGCGTTGGAAAACAGGTGATTTTTAACAACAAACTACAGTCAAGATTAGAAAGAGGACTACACTCATTAAATTAGCCACAATGTGACTGCATCACTAAAAATATTTAACAGAAACCCAAATGAGTGGCAAACCGCATCAAAGAAGGATGGATATATATTTTTTAGGGTCCTCAAATATACATCCTTTTAGAAGTCCAATCCTTGGAATTGCTAATGACACTGTGCGCACATTTTTTGCCTAGAAGGACTGTCAAACTATGGGACAGAATTTGAAGAGCAACATTAGCAACATAAGTTATTCTTTTGCAAACAGACAAAATCTCGGGCTTTAATTAGTCAGTCCGTTATATGTCCACGTTGAAACACTTCTAAATTTGCAGCTGGAGTAAATCCACGCTGCATGTTATGAAACGATTGGGCTAATTATTTGCACCAGCACATATATCACATCAAGTAAAAATATTGGCATTAAATAAAAAATGTATTGCAGGCTCACCAAATTTAAAGTGACATTTAATTAAAAGCAAAACAATTGTTGGTTGCTTACGCTTGAATGGCAATATCAGTGGTGTTATGCGTGCAAGTTTGTCTTGATTCTCGGCGGATCATTGTCGAAATTAGCTATAAAAATAAAAAGGTACCAAACTCGAAATCGAAGAGAAATGAGGGAACCGCAGACCAAAAAAGGAATGATTTTAATTGACTACTATTGTGCCAAGGTCAATAGCGAGTGCTGAACAGATTATTTAAAGTTTCATAATTCGGTGATGCAGAAAAATCAAAAAACTAAGAATCGCTGTTTGAGGATAATAAATTTGTTGAACAATAAGATCTAAATTTTTTAGGGACGCCGTTGTTATGTTGATAAGTAAATTCGTGGCATGCAATAGTTGAATATGGTGCACATGTCAGATGAAAGTGCACAATAGAAGTACGCAGCGAATGGAAAAGGCTAGAAGAAAAATGCTTCTGATCTTATATTGACGTTAAATTTTAGCGCGTCAGAGGGATATATGTGTCAGCATATCATCCGTAATGACATTGAGATAAATGCTTGAAATTTTTTTATGGAATGGCATGCGGGCGCTTAACGTCACTGTAATACTTTGTATTTTCGAAATACCAGTTTGGTCAATTGGGTAGCCATATTATACTAGCCGGTTGGCCGGCCTTCGAATTGTGTCAACAACCCCCAATCCCTCTGTTCCAGAACATATATTCTGTCCTAGTACTATGCCTTCTTTTACCTTAAAGGAAGACTCAGGACGCTACCTTTGTGGCAGCGGAATGCGTACCCGACTTTGATGGGTCTCATTATGTGGCGAATTTCGGCAGTGTGAGAGAAGTGCATGTTTTACGGATGGGCGAATCTCTGACAACCCATAAAGGAAGGGCTGAGTTCGACGTCCACCTTCGGCATTTCTTCTGCCCTCGTGTTCTGCAAGGAAGCTATTAACAGCTGAGTTGACACTAGCCGTGTACGCCATGTCCAGTAGAACTGCCAAGAGGGATCAGTGACGTTGTGGTCAAGCATTTTCTGTATGCTCGCCTCCCTTGGCAGAAATGTGTATCTACAGATGTGGAGTGTGCGGGACGCCATTCGATAGCATCGTCTTATGCTTTGTACACTTGGACCGCATGCATTTTGTTCCTATGAGGCTCAGTCGCCCCATTTGCTTAGGGTTCTGCGATACTCCCCACGTTCCTCCCACGGCATCAAAAAATCCTGGAATAACAGTATGTATTGCGTGTCTCGACCCATTCGAAAACCCGGATTCGTACCCCAATCTTTCATTGGGCCACATTATCGTGTGAGAGGAGGTCTAAGAAATACGCATTTGCTGCACCGAGTGCTACGCAGAATTGATGGCACTACAAGAACACATGCGCTCGAATCTCGATGACTAGCACGGTTAGCTCGTGAGTGCTTCTCGCAGCACTGATTCCGTTGCGATGGCTGACTGAGGGGAGCGCGAGGGACGACGTTCTAACTGCCGGTTTCGATCACTTGGGTGGCCATATTGTACTAGTTGGTTGGCCGGCCTCCAGGCCGTGTCAATGGCCCCCAAACCCTCCGGTTCCAGAATATGTATTCTGCCATAGTAATATGCCTTCTTTTACCTTAAAAAAAGCCTCGGGACGCTACATAACACCTCGACTGCCATAAAATTGTTGTATTATCCATAAAATAAACTTTGTGAAGAAAACATATTCACTTTAAATACCATATGTTGATCTTCCCGATCAAATTCCTTGGCAGTTATTACACCCAAGATCTAACATGTTAGTTAACGAATTAACATAAATTTGAGGAGATACTTCATCTCATCGTCACCGGTCCATCCTAACAGCTCCACATGGTGTGTAATTTCGGTTGTGGAAAAGTTAACTCAGGAAAGGGAGAATGAGTAGGCACTCATGCATGCTTATATCCAGCCGTAAGAGCACTGACCCAGCGGCAGCTGCCTTCCAGCACTGATAGAGTTTTTTTCAAAAACTGCGTAATCTACCTCGATGACATTCTAATCTTCGGTAAATTCATTCGTGAGCACATTGCCAATCTTGAAATTGTGCTTGATCGTCTACGACCCACAACATTGATCCTAAATCAAAAGAAATATCATTTCCTTAAACGTTCGGTCACTTTCCTGGGACAAACAGTCTCGTCACACAGGATAGCGGCCACCGAAGATCGTACAAATCTAGTGAGAACTTAGCCACCACCAACCAATCAGACGGAGTCTTACAGTTTCTTCAGTTTGGCAAACTACTATAGACGCTTTGTTAAGGGCTCTGCCAAGATTGCTAGTCCTCTGCACAGGCTAACTAAGATGCAGGCAAAATGAGTTTTAAGTGGAAGAAGGAACATGACGAAGCCTTTAATGAACTAAAGAGAATGCTTTGCTCAGCTCCGACCCCGGCCTTACCAAACTTCGAGAACAATGTACATCCCCTTGTTCTAGGCACAAACCACAGCGACGTCGCCGTGGGCGGTGTATATCTACAAAGCGACAGAGAAGGCAGGGAACATACAACCGCTCACACCAATGCCAGACACAACAAAAAAATGAGACAGAACAAGACCGAACAAAAATTTGTTGGGGTAGGCTCTGGCTTAGTCCATACTTTGGAGCTACAAAGACGCACCTATCTGGATTCTACTTCTATGATGTGGGGAAGTAAGGACGGTGTCGCATTGTCATATGCTGCATGTCTTTAGGCAGTTACGGCAAGCAAATTCGTAACATAGCCTTTACGCATTAGATGTAGAAGGCGTTTCTAAATAACACAGGAATGAGGTGGCTGTGGAAACAAAGGCCTTTTTCTAATCTCTTTGTTATGAGATATCATTAAACCACCCATGTGTAGCATGCAAACTTCCTTGGCTTTACTAAGGCTAATATTTCAGTTGTAAAAATCAGGACGAATGTCGTCAAAGATCAGGTTTGCTTTCGGATACAACCAATTTAGCATAACGCATAGATAAACTATTCATCACCGAGGAGCGTTAGGATTGAGTGTCTACTTTCCTGGCTCAAAGGTCACTACTGCAGTGTCCCGAGACTTCTTTTAAGGTAGAAAAAAGCATTGTACTAGGAAAAGTGCATATATTTGAAACAGAGCGATTGGGAGCTGCTGGCCTGGTCAGGAGACCAGCCAACCGACTAGTACAACATGGCCACCAAAGTGACCGAATTCGGCGATCCGGACAAAAAAGTATTACAACTACACTTAGTGAAGAGTTAATCGCATACAACAAGGTTGCACCTTTATTAAAATTAAGGGTTAGATACTCACTAAAACTGCTTGAATGGGGTAAAAATACTCAATTATTTTCTACTTACTTGACCATAACCACAAAGCTTAATGCAATAAGAATTTGTTTGTTTGTTTAGCAAATAGCAGAACCTGTGTACTTTGTGTAACATTAATAACTAAGATTGTTATGACACACGTCTACAAAAAGAGGCAAAAACCTATAGGCCCCTAAAATATGCCCCCATAAATAAGGTATGAAACACAGTGGAGCAATGCACTAAATTGATGTTTCTTAGCGCTTTCTTTAGGTTGACTACATTCATGAAGAATTTTGTCTAATTTTGTTTTTTTATGCTACCAATTCCTTCAATACAGTTTGGTGACCTTGTCGATATTCGGATTCTCTACTATCTGCGTAATGGGGACGTTTGCTGGTCATGCGTTGCCGGGGAGTTTTTTCCTAATGTTTGGCATCTGGTCCACCATATTCCAGCTAAAGAAGTACTACAGAAGAAAGAAATATGAGCTCGGATTTTCTGGTCATCCTGTGCCTGTCTATAAGAACCAATTCACCACTCCTATTCATTGCCATGAAGGAGGATGCTGTTGCAGGGGAAGAGATTTCCCATTGGATTCCCTTTTAAAAGCTATTTGTTGCGCCATTGGTATTACTGGTGAAGTATACACAGGATTTCATGACGGGAAGTTTGAGTACCTTACCAATGCTCAACACGCCACAATGTTCGCTATGTTCATGCTCGCTGGCATATTTGAGTTGCTAAATTTTTACCACGTTTTTGGCTTTGCCAGGTGTGTTTGCCATTTAGACCTTTCTTGAAGCACCCACCAGCCACTACGCAGTTACATGTTTTTCAAAGATAGAGCCGCCATAAAACAATGCTCTTTCCCCTGTAGGTGCAATGATTACTTCTTCAACTTTCTTGCCCTTGTGACTGAATGCGTCCTTTTCGCTTTCCACTTGCATGGAAGAACACCCACCGATGTCTACGTGCACACTATTCTCATTTACGCTTTGGTTATTCTAATCGTGGTCGGTCTCTGTGAGGCAGTTTTTGTCCGTTCCCTCACAGCCGGTCTTGTTCGCTCTCTCATCATCATAGTTGAGGGATCTTGGTTCTGGCAAGTAGGTTTCATGACTAAAAGATGATGGCCACGCCCTTTTAGAGGCTATGTTATCGATCAGCCCGCATAACTTCTTCTTCTAGGTTGGGGCCATCCTCTATCCCCCCATAACCGCTCTTCCTGTCTGGGATGAACTGGCAATTGAGAGCATTCCCCGCTCAACCAACATCTTCATCTGGCACATAATTTGCGGCTTTGGATTTGTCTGTCTTGCAGCCGCCATAATGGGTATTCCATTGAGGAATCCCCCACCTAACGCAAACGCCAGCCGAAACGATCAGCGACGTTTGCTTGCCGGGGAGGACGCTGTCGACTCGGACGACAGCGGCAGTGAAACGGAGATCCTTGAAATGCGTCAATGGAAAGTGAATTACTAACCGCCCTGCATAGCCTGTGTAATGTGATTTCGGCTTTTTCTACAGCTTCCCACATGACTTGCTGTCATTTTGTGATTAGACGGAAATCAAATTAATGTTGCATATATTGAACTGATTCGAGTACTTGTTGTTCTAGTGAGTTGTTATTAATTTATTAACAAAGAAGAAATATTAAAACTATAGTGTTTTTTTTTGAATTACTTAGGTCTGGCCTGGATAACCACACAGAATTAAGCAAGGATGAGGCAATCTGTCTATTTTATTTAGTCGGTGACCTAATCAAAAACATTAACATAAATCCTTATCTGTGACAACCTAGGAATCGCAACTCTCCCACCTGTAGTGTTGATTTGAACAAGTGTTCCCACTCCTCAACATCGTTTGTTAGAAAGAGGATAAGTGAAAACCACTTTTTCTACCTGATTGTACTGTCTATTCGAAGGACTCTAGTTCTGAAATGGATCTTGCAAGACGAGACTAGTGAACTCATCTCCCTCTTACATTTAAAATCCAAAACTGACGTAAGACGTGTTTAGATCTACACACAGTATTGCGCTTTTACCTGTCACAACCACAGCTCCAGCATGAGCGACAAAGCACAGAGAGTTGTGCATGACAAGAAGTGATTGAAGCGCAGCCCGGAACGTGACTGTTTCGTGACGGGGTGTAGAAGGGGGAGGCAAGAGAATGACAAGAGAACTTGGTGATGAAAAAGCATTGCCAAAGGGATTTCTCATGGATTCTGTGAGTAAAAGCCAACCAACTCCTTTTTTTGGGTTCTAGTTAAGGGCACCGACTTGTAGGGTTTTCAGCCAAATGTGCACGGCTGCAGAGGTCAAAATGAGTCACCGCATTGTGGAGAAAGAGCTATCGGTGCCTGGCAGGCTGCAAATACTACCTCCTCGAGACAGTCTCGAGTAGTTAAATTCACACTAAAGCACAAAATGGGCCCCAAAATTATGAAGAATTTTTGAAACAAAGTCCAACAAGCGAGAAACATGGTTACAGACACTGAATCAAACGGTACCATCTTATCTAAATAAGCGAGTAGAAAAATGCGACTTAGACTTTCGGACAAAGGGCAGCCCATAAGTCACCTCTGCATAATCAGTTGTGCCGAGCATTTATGGGAGGTGTGCATAAGAAGGTTTCCATTATTTATGTCTCATCTATTGCATAAAGAAGTTGCAAACCTATTCCTCGTCCTCCGAAACGTCGATTCTCCTAGCTCTTGCAGTTTCATCAACAGTTCGGCGAATCGTGGACTGAGACCAACCTGCCTTGATTAGAACCCTAGAAAAAAGGATTCAGCCATCATGCAAATGCCTCAATTATTTGATTATTATGCTTTGCTTTGACATTTCTAATGATTAATCTAAAGTTGTTAAAAAGTTAGGTAAAAATTATAACTCTCACCGCATAAGTGGTTGGTACTTTCATACCCGCGAAAACAGTCTATTTTCCTTGTCAAATAAGCAATTGTCTTTCCAAGGCTTGTAATTAGATAAAGATGCAAATAAATGTGTTATTACAAGTTAAAGTCTTACGAGTGTTAACTGTCACTCCGAGTGTCGATGCTTCACACCTTGCCATAGCAACAGCAATGGTTGATTAGCCGTGAGATTGCTTTAATGTGCGCGAGCCTGGCGAACACGGTTCTCAAAGCACAGCTTCCGGGTGAGCGCAACTCATCTTACATCACGTCTTTTTGCTGCGCTGCTACAATTCAACGAAACAATCAATACGCTCACTGCAAAACCACACTAATCAATCGATTGCAGCACTGATGATGCAATGTGGTGACTCAGTGGTATTGATTTGCAAAACGACCGATGTTGGCTACGCATTGATCTTAGCGAGGGTAAACGGACGGTAATTTGAAGCCCCGTGTAAAAACGATCTAAGCGATTAGGAAGTCTTTTCCTTTTTTGAAAATTAAATCAGATCAAATAAAAAAAAAACCGGAAAATTCCGTTCACAAACTGCAGAGCTTAACTTGCCAATTTCATCACATTGTAAAATGTACCCTAAGAAAAAACCTCCTAAAGTGGTTTCGCCACCTCCATTTCAATGTGCGATGCATTGAATGTGTACCCTAAGAGAGAAGCTACCTTTATATCAATGCTCAATGGAATGAATATGTAGAAAAGTGCAGTGCCAGTTGAATGATCCAGGCCGTTTCTTCACCCCGAAGTAATGCCACAACCGTACACAGGTCAAGGTCATTTTTCTAATGAATAAAATGTGTGAATTCACTTAATTGTGACCATGTTTTGCGCTTCATAGTAAGCATGTGCCACTTAGGTGAAATATTGCCAGAATCTGGCAAAAACGAGCAGTCAAACTCAGGTAAAATGCAAACCTGAGACAGAGATTTTGTATTAAAAGTGTTTTTCCATAATACACTGTCATAAGATGGGGAAAATGCTTTTAGCAAACCAACGCTCTATCATGTGGTCGAAGTGGGTCTGTCGATTTAATGAGGCTTGGAGACATTAATGCCAACTGAGCTATCACTATGGTTACAGCAAACAATTTCAGTCCTCATTTGCAGGTGGCAAGTAAAGGGGAGAAAATTGCGAAAGTATGGATCCCAAAGGGGCTGTCAAGAGGTAGCCACGGTGATTATGGATTCAAGGGCATCCACCCCCTTACCTGCCTGAGTGCCTAGACCCTTTTGATCACACGAGGAGGTAGCAACACAGACCTTGAGGATGCTTTAGAGGCGCACCCTTTAAAAAAAACCTACCAGTTTATAGACAGGGAGGCTGTATATTTTGGAGCTAATTGGGTCATTAATACCCAAGAATTTTCTCACGATATCACAGGGTTTGTCGAATTGAAATGTAGGATCTGCCCGATGCTCCAATCGGAAATTTTTGCAGACACTAAGGAGGAATGTGCATAGCGTTCCAATAATTTCAAGAGCCCAGGAAAATTTGGTATGGCATCATCGAATTTCAACTTAAGGAGTATTTACAAACGCCCATGTCCGTTCTTGCTGTTTAAAAGCAGTTTCGTAGGGGAATTAAGATCGCGAACTATTGTGCACAAAAACGAATGCATTGTACAAACGTTTTCACAGTACGCATGGCTCAGAACCATTTAGGTTGCTTATATAATGGACTGTGTTCTGAAAATAAGGGAATTGAACTCCAAGAGCACCACTTTTATAGGTATCGTAAAAAGCACTTAAAGCGAATTATAAGTGGCAAAATTTGTGCTCTAATGAATAAAGCATTAAAATGACTGTGATACTTTGTTTGTTCGAGCTACCGGTTTAGGTCACTTGGGTGGCCATCTTGTTCTAGCCGGTTGGTCGGCCTCCGGGCCGTGCCAACAGCCCCCAAGCCCTCTGTTCCCGGAATATATATTCTGCCCTAGTACTGCGCCTTCTTTTACCGTAAAGGGAGCCTCGGGACGCTACAATAACGGTCTAAATTGCATGAAAAAGGCTTGAGCGAATGATTTTCTGTAGTTAATAAAGAATGCGTTAATGCAAATACGCCTCGTTAGAAAAGGTACAGCGATGTACGCGAATTTTCGACTAAGGTCAGCAGCAAGCCAATAGCAATAATAATAACGATAATAATAGTAATAATAATAACAATTTGAGCTCATTGCTATATATTGCCACAAAAAAGAGGAAGATTGCAAAGATTAACTACTAAAAACCATTGTTACCTCAAATAATGATAAAAGGCTGTGCTGTTAGCTTTCAACCTACTGTATATACAAACTGATTTTTCTTAAATCGTCAGTGTTTTACTTCATTCTTGTGCTCCCAACAGTTCGGAATGGTTTTCGGTGCGAGTATTTGGCTGCCATTGGCTGATTGGCTTCGGACTTTGCCGGATCTCTACGACTCCTTCGAAAATGTTATCCAATTCAAGCAATAAAATAAATCACCGCATCGATTTTTCGGAAGCCCTGTCTTGTGGCATCACTCACAACTATTAATGGGAGCAGGAATCCTATATTATGTTTACCATATTTATTATGTGCATTTTACATAGAATGCATAACGTACACATATCGGTGTTTTTGTGAGTCGAGACTACTTTGGCATAGAGATTCTGTGATCCGAAACTTCTTCCTCTTTATCCTGGACGTCAGCGCTGCCATTTCCTTCTTACGGCGGATCCTCATCGAATTGACATAATCGCTTCCTCCGTGAGATGTATCGAAGTCCTCGTGAAAACGCTGGTCTTACTAAGTTCTTAAGCTGGAAGTACCACTATGGGCATTTCTGGCGTTTCTTCCTTGAACTTTGTAAGATAATTGTCCATTGTTCTTTAATGTTCTAGCTCTTTGACCTAATTCGCACTAGTTGCCTTTTATCTTTACCCTTTTAGCAGCACTATTGACAACTCTACGAGCCTCCAATTTCGCCAGCTTCAGGTAAATCCACTTCAGTTCTTTGTTGCTGCGTCGCACCACTTATCGTCGTTATCTCGTCCTCTCCTCCCTCCACTATCACAAAGCCTCTACTTTCCTGTCACCTCATCCGACAAAAGAATGTGAGTTCACACAAGGAAATTGGCGACTACTTGGGTTTGGGCCCCTGAGCACCTGGTGTTGCACGTCAATGGGTTACCTATTTGGAGAGCCAGTTGTCAAATATGCGTCGACTTAAAGGGTAAGCATGATAGCACACAAAAGTACCAAAATCATTCGTCTTTTTTTGATTTTCATCTGGCCTTTAACTTCAAATTTTTTACGCCTGAGGATAAGTACTCTCACTTCCTTTCGCAAATCCACGAGAAACAAGCTAAATTAAGCTAAAGTTGGGACTCTTGTACTCGTGTGGAACGAGAAACGCGCTTCACCCATTGATAACTGCACTTTGATGGCCTGCGCATTCTCCTGTCATTAAATTTGTACACCTCTGCCCTGGCGTGTAGATAATATCTGGCCTGGAAAGCAGGAATTGGGTTAAACCATCTTCTAGCGCAGCCTGCTTCATTTCCCCTTCGGTACTGGATTTGCGTGCTTCCAACGTGAAATTACATCCCCATTAGTTTTATCACATGTCGCACCTTTACCTGTCGATTGTCAGCATTCACTACCAATTCGTCCACAGCCTATCCCATCTGACATTTTGACAGTTATTTCTATTTCACACATAAAAAATCTCTTTGAGCAGTTGAAAAGTGTCGTTATAATGAGGCCGAGGTTCTGATACTGGGAGCAAAAAGCCGTTAGTGTCCAAGGTGCGTGAGGTTCCATGCGTTGGCTGGCTTTTTACTTTATAGGAATGGAGGTAAAACAGGGATTAAACTGTTGCTAGCATCTTGAGGCCGCTCGCCGATTGGCCTGGCCTCGAACCACCTAGCCTCGAAGACTTTGCCAAGTCTTGTTGGCGGCATAGCTCGTGGCATAGCAAGATTGCTCACAATTCGGCTCCTTCGGTTTCGGTGTCACTGACCTGCGGCATTGTACCAGTTCCACAAGGTAGACAGCAAGCCGCAGTAGGGAGGCGGTCTATTGGAAACGAGCGCGCTCTTTACCTTGTATGAGGATGAAGACGAGCGTGGATGGTAAACAGACCCTGTGTACAGATATGTGTGTGATTTGCCATCGGACGGCTGCCGATCAGACTGCTGTCCTGTCTACGCGATCGCCCTTCATCTCCATTCGAAATAAAACGCGGATGTGTGTCGGCGAAGAGGTTTCAGCCGCTGCTACTCGCCTGAAACGCTGCCGATACCATACGACCACTAATCGCCCGCCTGTTCAACCATCATTTATCTGCGTGCAGGACTGATTGAATGCTTTCCCCTACGCAATCGCAATAAATTCTCTTCTGTACGGATATGGCTTGTCACGAATTGGGTAGGTCTGCACAACATCTCGTAAATCGTGGAGGTTGAGACGAAGCTAACTCAACGGCATTTCGTACAGGCCAGAAGAGTGCAAAAAATAGAGCAAGACAGGTAGGCAATAGCGTTAAGGGTCCGGAATCGCAAAACTTTGTAAATCTCCTCCTTAAGCGGTGCCGCTTTGACCAAAATGAGGAGGCAGTCGTCAACAGCTCCTGTTCTACCAAACTATAGGATAGTTTAGACCGAGACGTAATAGCTGTATTGGAAAGTGGGCAGCAATTCACTATACTATCTTAAATACCTAGGCATACAAAAGGTGTATTAAAAGGGGTGGAAAGGATATGGTCGTCGACTTTGGATGAGGTCGAAAAACTTGCAGCTAATCGTCGCCTGCAAACGGAAACTCCTGGTGCTGTCGCATACTGGAAGGGAGAAAATCGCAACGTGATAGCACTACTCATTTTGTTGGAGGCCTTAACAATGCAGTGGATAGTATTAGCTTACGCGGCCCCCTTCAGCATCCTCGTCCCACGGCCAAGCTCTTCCAATCGTCTCATATCCTCCTTGCTGAGTTCAAAATCAAACACCTGGAGGGAAAATAAGAAGCGGCATTCGCGATGAACTAGTCAAAGTGGCAGAAATAAACGTTTTTTTTTACTTGTAAATTTTCAGCTAGTCTGGCGGGCGTTTTGCTCTTGAAAATGACACAAAGCCCGCGCTGAAGTCCATGTCGAAGGGCAATCTGAGCTGGCGTTTTGCCATACTTTTTGGCCAATTCAAGAATCAGTGGCTGCTCCATTAGCGGAGAGATTCCACGCTTGCTTAGAAAACAATTGAACTTAAACTATACGTCAAAGTAGAATTAATTAATGGAGAAGTAATGCAACGGACTCACAAATGAAGGTACGGACAGCCGAGAGCGTAGTAAGCGGTTACAGGGATGCCTCTCGAGTGGGCGAAATCAATGAGTGGCTGGTTGAGAAAAGTTGCGTTGCTTTCAATTTGCAGCATCGCAGGTGGAATGCGACAATTTGAGAGGATTCTCTCAAGCTGATTTGTGTTAAAATTCGATACTCCAATGTGACGACAGAGCCCCAGCGCCACCAGATCCTCTATGGCCTGTAAATTATGATACGTAATTATTACTACTGAATGCAAATAAGTAGAGGCGTTGTTGCGGAATGTCAAATGATATGGGAACCACCTTCCAAGTGTCTAACAGATCCACCTCGTCAAATTGCGTGTTTCCTGCTGCGTCTCTTGGCACCATGACATCACCAGGCTATGAGAAATGGTGGAGAAGAACTCGATGAAACTTTCCCAAATAAAAAACGGTTATGGCCAATGTAGGGTCAGAAGTTGATACCTGATATGGAACTGGCCAGTGAATAAGATAGAGGTCCAGGTACTCAACCTGAAGCCGTTTTATGGATGTTTCACAGGCGGTTCTTACTAACTCCGGTCGATGAAAAGTGTTCCACAGCTAGAAGAGAAAGAAATGCATCAGCTTCCACTTGGAAAACAAATCTGGTAGCAGAACTAGCAATGTGCGACTCCTGTGATGAAACCTCGGCTACTTAAAAAAAAACATTTCTGGGAACTTTAGATGCTATTTAAAAAATGAGTTCATTTGAAGCCGAAGGTAAACTGCCGACATTGGTGTGCTATCTAAGATAACAGGTGTGGCGTGTGCACTGCAGGTTTTGAAAGAGGTGCACTCGACGAAGCAAACAAATCCATTCCAGTTGCCTTCAAATTAAGGGAATCCATGCAAATTTGTCGCAGGATTACTGTTCCAATTAGCTTCCACACCTTCAAAGTTGCAGTCACAGTTAAAAGTGGGCCTTTGAAGATTGCCAATGCTGATGGAGGCCGAGGTTGACTTAACAGCCTTTTAGAAGCGTAAATAGAGAGAAGGAGTCGGTGAAATTGACAATTGTCAAATCTGACAGGCGTGGATAAGCACTGATGACAAAAATAAGCGAGTGATCTCGAAAAAAAATGCTTCCTTCCTCAGAAGTTGTCTCCTTTGTACCGCATTCTGGCACAATCTCGAATGCCTCCAGATCCCAATATTGCACGCATGTGGACTGTCTTAGTTATCGTGAAGTCAAGGTCAACTAAAGTACAATGAACACGTGAAAAAAGGGCCATCCAGTGTCCTTAATAGTCAACCAGCCGTCATGTTGATCAAGACGATCGTATTGAAGTCTTCGCCTCCTTCAATCACTCAGATTGGAAACTTGGCAAGATCTAACCCCGTCTACAATCATGGCTTGGCTCACCACCATCCATCCAGTAGGCCTGAGAGCCGCGTCGGAACGGTCGAATTATCATCCAATAACTTACTTCACTTCCTTTCCAAGGCGCAAAGCTACTCTGGCACCCAGAATACGTCGACCTCTCACATTTGGAGGTACTGGTACTCACAAAAGATTGCACCGTTTTCAGTGTTCTCATAAACGAACTCGTCTTTTGACATTGCATTTACAAAAATTAGTCGTTCACAAACCTCACCACCAATCCTCTCGATCTGCAGTACTCGCCTGGTGCTTCCTTCACATTAGCTGAGGATGTGGAGACCTCCGCATGGATTGTACACAACTTGCACCCTTCTCCCATCTTTGCTGATTGACCTTAAGCCCTCCACATCCACGCTTCCATTGCACAGTCCAAGAGCCCGAATCGACCAAGAATCAACCAATTGGAAGGGCCTAGCAAGCTTAGGGTGACCCCGAGCAGAAAGTATTCTGCCTTCCAATTCGTAGTAAACCGTATCGAAGTCTACAAGGTTTACAATACTAGGGATAGATTTGAAAACCCTCCCTCCCGATGATGGAAAGGTGCTACCCGGAGTGAGAAATAATGACCACATTGCCCTCTAACGCACAAGAATAATCGAGACAGACAGCTGAATGGTGTGAGAGAAAAAATAAAGAATGAAGTCAGACCAGACGTCCGACCAATGTGAGAGGCAAGCCTTACGCCTGCCTTAGAATCTTTGATTCGCCTTGGGAATGATGGCCCCAGGAACCGAGGAGAACATACTCAACGGCACGAGAGCTGTGCGACAGAAGAGCAAGTGATCTCATTCATGTGCTGAAGGTGCAACGCCACTTCCTACCTCCTCTGCGAGTCAACCTCAAACCGACAGGAGGGAGCTTAGTTAATCCCAATGTCTCCTTGTTGCCCCTATTCCCTGGCCTCAGAGATAAGTGCCACGCCATCTTATTACGAGGGAATTCCAAGTGCAATCTCGAATGTCAATGAGACAACTAAAGGATGGAAGGAGGAAGTAAAAGCAACGATGGGTCTCCTCTTTATGGCACTACACATCAATAGTCAGCGCACCTGTCGTCTGCGAGTCAAGATGGCAGACAAGAAGAGGGCAGGTAGCATAAACAAGACCCCGAATCCGTGAATGTTTCCTTCCACCCACGAAGGAAGTTAAATACAATATAGTGCTGTGCAAAAATGGATGAAATGCTCAGCCTTTCAGCTGCAGGATAAGCGACTGAGTGGTGTGCCCACTTGAAAGACCACTGGGGAGTGGAGTTTCCGTTTACAGCAGCCTTCCATGTCGCATCGCATGGCATGGATCGCCTGGCCCTGGACGACAAATGAACGCCTAACCAACTCATTTTGCACGCAGTTGCGATTGTACAAGAGAAGATGCCTTCTGTGAGATTGGTGAGGTCAACACAATTTTTAACAAGGACGAACACTTCAAGTATTGGAATATTGCGCCTCCATGAGGAGGTGGGACAAGCCGTTGCAGATACTTGTTAAACGATGGAAGAGGATGAGTTTACCAATGCAACAGTTGGAGACTGTAAAGCGCCATCCACTCCTCAAAAACTGCTCTTTCTGCCTTCTAAAGGATGTTCCAAATTGTGCTCATGACATTTGTGCAATAAAGTGATTCCAACAAAAACAGGGGACAGAGTGGCAACTGAGAGTTCAAGGTTATTGAAAATGGAACGCTACACGAAAGAACAACGCGTTTTCAGTGTTAAGTGAACATTTTAAGGACAATGAAGGTTTGACAGCTCCAGTTCATCGACTGTGAAAGGATTAATTAGAAAAGGTTAGACGGCCGGAAACAATTAATGATCTTAAACACTCTGGTCGTCCTTCAACACAAATCATCAAAACGACTCGTTCGTGACGTCGTTGCTGGAGCACAGGGACATCAATTCAAAACGGTGGTCAAGAATAGGACATTTTGAAGTGACTCAAGAATCAAAGCCTACAGACCACACACAGCAAATGGAATTTGTTGAAGGGATTGTGGAACAATGTCACATTTGGGGTTCAGAAAGTGTGCAAGTGATTGTTGAGAAACAAATGCATCCATAAAGTGCTGCTGTTTGGTGTGGACTGTGGGCTGAAGACACCATCGGACCATTCTCTCCTTCAAAAATGCGGCTGGTCGAGCATGATAACTCAATTGTTTTGCGTCGCAATTGCAAGATATGGATGTGAACGATGTGCGGTTTCAAAAAGACGGTGTCACATGACACACAGTCCAAGAAACAATTCAATCTCCACATGAGTCACTTTCTGGTCATTTAATATCCCGTTTTGGTGATCAGATTATGCGATCCGACGTCGCTGAATTTTTGGACGTCTAACTTTCATGCCAACAAACTCACGACCACACACACGTCAAAGAAGGAAGATGAGCATTGTATCAACAAAATTCATCCATGTCCATGCAAGACGGCCATGGAAACGCAAAAAGTGTGCGTGTACGTGCCAGCAAAGCTATAGAGACTATTTACCCGATTCGCTGTACACTTTGTGAATAAACAGGCTGTTAATTTTTAATTATAAACCTGTGTTTTCTCTTAAAATTACTTCTTGCATTAATTTATGTTATTGGAAGTGATGAGTTGAGGCTAGAGTCAATTCAACAGACTGAGATCGCTGATGCTTCACCTTTTTTAGCAAACTTGAACATTGATGGAGAAAAGTCAGTCAAGTGTCTCCAGTTCTTCCAGGAAAGTATAGCAATTTAAGATTCGCGGTGACTCTTATTTCACGATTTCAAGGGATAAGTGCGATCGGAGCTGCGCAAAAGTGGCAGCTGATCCTCTCCCACCGATTTGATGTGTCTTTAAGGGGCGGGTCATCCTTCGCACTTCTGAGTGTAGCTTGTCAAGGGACGAGAATTCCGGAAAAAAACACCAAGTATAACCTCCTTTCGGCCATTGTCCACAAAATCAGAAGGCAAATTGGCACAAAGCTGACAACGAGACAGTTGCAAGCACTGTCAGAGCATTCAGGGAAAGACGATGTGACGATGAGCGCAGAAGAGGGTGGTGGAAAAAGGCAACGATAATAGTTTAAAATGGTTTTTTATCTTGGGAGATGATACATTATCAGTCCGGGAAGTGCTGTATCGTGAAAGCACCTCGCGACCGCAAGGAAGCGTATGCTTTGACAAAACTAATTTTGCATTCTTAAACCGGATTGAGGAAATCCAGGCACACAACTCTCCCAGCTTAAAATTGCTTTCATTAACTTGGCCTATTCGCTTTGGAGCAACTAATGAGCGCTTCAAACTGGACGGATGGGTCACTTTCATCCACTAAAGGTGTTTCAAGCTCATCCAACGCTATTCATCTCCGAAATACTCGTTTAAGTTATTTTACTCAAAAACTGAAGTCATCTACCACAGTGGAACCCATTACTCCACCTATCGGCAGAAGTACTCTCCTTGGAGAGTGTATCTTCACCAGGCGATTAATCGCACCGCTTTTGATCCCTGGCGCTGCCTTGAACAGTAGAGTCCACAACTCCTTCATAAAAAGTCCACCCTCAGAAAGTACATGGAGAACTTTTAATGTAAAATGATTAAAGTGTCACAGGTTTGTTACCTTTCGATCAATTGTGGAAAAAAAACGTCACCATAAAAGGATCATAACATTTCACAATTGCCAGTTCAGGAGTCAAATCGATACCAGATGGAAAAATGTTCAAATTGCAAGACTGAAAAGCTTACTTTCGAGGTGATGAAGAGGTCCTCACGTGCAATCCGTCCCGAGTGAATGCAGGCGCCCAAGTGGTCCCCAATCTCAGCTTCATTTGCGTAGAGATGTGCACAATCGTAGTAGCGATAGCCCAACTCGAGAGCCGTATTAATCGCCGTCGTGAGGTCATCGCCCCTCAACTGGAGTGGAAAAGGCAAAAGTCGGCTTTACGATGGATGGTATACCTTTAAAAGTGTAGCGGCTTGTCTGCATCATTAATATCCGAGCTCTTTCAAGTTCTAGTAACAGAGGTTGCAGATGAGGAAAAACTGTGTCCGCAATAATGCAGCCGCCGTTGGGTGTCATCGACTTAAATTCGACAAAATATCAATTCCTCGGTAAATTTTGAATGCTGTTGGAAACACAGAGCTCGCAAGTCCGCCAACGACAATAGCGACTACTCAAGGAAGGCTGCCTCCCACCTCCCTCCTAATACTTTGGTACGGCATCATGAAATTAACGTTGGATGCGACTGCCATAACCCACACTAAAGGGTGTGACATAGATGCTTTTCCGAGACTCAAGACCTCTTTATGTGGAAAAGACAGGTTTTAATATTCCTAGCATATCTAGCCTTAGCTTAAATCCAGCTCCTAGGATTGCTAAGCTTGGTGTTTTGCAGCAAGCGTAGCAACGTATGGCATCGTAGCCAACTGTTCGCACAAGATTCGCCTTCAGAAATAACAGGAAATCCCCAAAGCATTCCTCGACAAGCAAATAAAGTGGGTAAACAGCAAGACAAACTTTTCAAAGCCAAAACCCTTTCTGACAGCTCCCGGTTTAAGGAATAACAATAGAATGCTCATGCATATTACCTTGAAGGTTCCTAGACCAATACAAGGAATACGAAGACCGTTTTCTGTTTTCAGATCAGGAATATGTACAGTGTCCTGTGGAAAAGAAAGCCAGAAAATGAATGTTCCGAAACAATAACGGCAGAAAAAAGCAATGCTCCTTTGACATTTCACTTTTAAAAAGAGGGAATAGGTGCATATTTAATGCCAGAAGCAATGGGTTGCTTTGATGAAGAGAGCTGAATTACCGAAATTTTAATTGGTCCAAAACCGGCCAATGAGGTTGGGACCTTGGTGCCGTGAGAACCAATAGTAGACCGAAAAGCGCAGGCCACCAAAAAGCAAGCACTACAGGAATTCCTTTCCCTTCTTTTTAATAGCAAAGACTACTCAATTTTTATACCAAACAAAATGTTATTTTGCGCTACAGTAGACTCCATATCGCTGGAAACAAACATATGGCTAACTGTGTGAGGGAGGCAAATATAAAAATTAAAACCTGATATTGAGAAAGTCGACTGACATTTTGACAGGACTTGACGAGAATACCAGATTAAACTCAAGGTAAAAAAACTTATCATTTCTAATTTTACATAAAAAATAAATAGAAACAATTGGTGAAAGCACGGAGTAAAAAAGCGCAAAGAAGATTAATTCGCGTTTCCTGTGCGCGTTGGCCATAGAGATACGCATCTGACAAGCCAGGAAGTGCCAAAACAGTTGGCGTGAGATTTAAATTTAATAAAAATATCCAACAAAAAGGCAATGAGTGAATTTTTTTAAAGAAGTGATAAGATATTTCACATGAATGAAGTGGTGAGTGTGAATACTCTCTGGGACGAGACAACCCTGGAAAGCCTTTCCCAGCTGAAGTAAGGCCAGAGGCGAGGGTGAGAAGGATTGGCATTTCATGCTCAGACCTGCCTTGTCGACATTTTGAGTGGAGCTGGGGATTTGGGCGATGGGGACTTATTGACTCTCATATTGTCTCCTCTCTCCTCTCCTATCTGGCCAAATCTACCTAAGTGATTTGAAATTTGGGGGAAAATCACATCTTTTAAGGAATTGCAGCAGGGGGAAAAAGTTTCTAGTAGATGATAAAACCCATTTGGTTAATTAAACAGCATTGGATGCCGTTTCAGAGATGTGGAATGTGAGTTCAACAACTTCCCGATCTCTGTGATGGGTTGAGGACCGTTCCCGTATGACAAGCCAGCTTCCCTCGCCGATTGGTAGGGGATAGCTGTCACCCCTTGAGGCGAAAGGCATAGACGAATGTCTCACACAAGCATACGCTGGACAACTGAAGGAGGATCCGGACACGGTGACACGCTGGATGTTGTGGTTGCATAGCGCGTCCTGTGGACACCGAATCATCTCCATCAGGCAGTTGTTCAGCAATAGGCTTATGAATTCTCGGTTGTGGACGCTTCAATCCTGAATATTTTAAAAGGACTGAAGTGGCCACACTACTACTACCTATCTGACCATCCGAGAAGCTGAGAAGGAATCCTGGAAGCCGAATGTGTGATGATTTGTCTAAACAACTCTCGACACCACAATTATCCATCTCCTGTTGTCTTCCAGGACTACCACATCTTCACCGGCAGCCGACACAACACTTCGTACTTCAAGGCATGCTGAAGGCTCTTCTCCAAAAAAATTTCCGGTCTTTTTTTCCCAGGGCATTATCTATTCGCTTTTGGATGGTATTCACATCGAATGCTGAAAAGTATGTCCCTAAAGTATGTGGCATTTTGGGAGGGGAAGGAGGGGCGATGCGAGGGGAGAGAAAACCAAATTGAAACAAAATTATTCTTTTTTTAAGAAGCTGATGAATCCAAGTGCCTCTGGTATCACACAAAATTGTTCCCCACATAACAATCACAAGCAATCCCAACCTTGACGACAGCAAACAGCCAGAAACTATCACTCATACCTCGGAAGGCATAACGAAAATCCCCATTCAAACCGTCCACCAATGTGGTGTACTGTGCTGTGTCATCACCCAAGGGTCATTACTGCAACAACCAGACACTCATCTTGTCCTATGACACTTCTGTCGAAACTTGGGTCAATGAACGGCAAGAAGTTCTCCCTCAGAGTGGAAAAAACGGCAATTCAAATGATAACAAAGACGGATTGAAGTGTTCCTAGGCAGCAGTGAACAGAGGAATAGTTCAGTGAAGCTGTCAAAACATTGGTAGCATGCGATCCACGTCGCCCGACTACAATAACGCAACTTGGTCTTTCATTTGTCACATCAAAGGATTTTTCAAGGTCGTGCTTCTATAAAAGTACTCCTTCACTCCCCCTATTCGTGATGGGAGCCAAACGAACATCCGGAAGGCTCCTCATCCGTTTAGCCAATTGTAAGTGGCAACACTCCTCCCTTATCAAGCAGGAAAAAAGTGCAAAAACTCGTATCAACGATGATGAATCGGTACGAAAAAGGAAGTGATAAATAACCTGACCAAATTATGTCCTCGATGTGCAATTAGTGCTGGAAAGAAGGCTATGAACAAAATGAAAGCTGGGGATGGCATTGATGCCTTTCAAGCGATTAGCGTCACTTTTCAAACATTCAAAAAATCCAAAAGAAAAGTGGAAAAACCCGACACCACACGTAAACACAATAACATCACATCTTCTTCTTTTAATGTCAATAAGTGAACTAATCATATTTACACCAAGTTTTAATAGGCGCAGGTAAAGTGGAAAACCAAAGATGGAATTCAAAGCAGGGAAGGAGAAAGAAGAGGCGCAAAAGTGATGTCATGAAGGGTAGAATGTGAGGAATTAGGATTAGCCATAGATGAGGAAATTGACCGCCCTCTCTACCGACCATTCAGCCTTCTCCAGAGCTGACCAACACACCTCCAGATCGGTGCACAGCTGAAGCTGAACCAACCGACGCAGGAGGAGGAGGCGCAAAGCTACCTTGACACGCCAATCACGAGCCTCGGGTGCCATCACGTCGGTAATGGGAGGGGGTGAGTGTAGATGGATAATATCGCGCGCGGTAGGCGAATTGATGGCACAGTTGAGAGCTTCGCGGGCCTCCGCCAGACTGCAACCTCCAGGAAGACGACGTGCGACCATTTCCACTTCTGCTTCATCAAATTTTGCCATCGTGGGGGAATTTGTGGTGATGGAGGAGGGCGTTTCACCCGATTCTAATAGGGAAAAAAAAACACTCTGGGTGAGTGGATTCGATCTTTGAATTGGATTTCCTATAGATTGAGAGTAGCATTTAATATGAGGAGCATCTGCTTCAATCCATGAGTTCGTGTGAAATGCGGTGCTGCCTTGGCGTTGCCACAGGCAGTACCAAATAGGCGCTAATACCCACAGCACCTCGCGTGTGTGACCCGACAAAGTTAACTCACTCCATCAAGGCTGGAAGGAATAGTATTGGATGACAACTCGCGCTTACAGCACAGCGTTGCACGGTGATGGATAGGACTTAATTAAGTGCAATCCTTGTAAGAACAGTCCGCCAAATGTCAACGAAAATCTCTGGGGTGGAAATGGCATACACGATGGTTCCCAAGAACTTGGAACTGCTGGAAGTTAGCACTCGTTAGATATCAGAGCCTTTTCGCAAGTCATTCTGAAACAGCTCAGCTATGCTTCTATGTCCAGAGTGCAGGCAGGAGCTGTTCCCTATCAAGTATGCTTCAGTTCTTCGCGAGCTCAAATCCCGGTCTCCTTGATACACTAGAAGCTCTTCCAATTTAGCATGAGAGTCGAAAATATCCCGACGATCGCACATCAAGGGTGCGCGTATAGAATGAGAATAGGATTTGCTGCACTAAAGTCATCCATGAGTAAATACGATGACAGATGTAGAGGGTTCTGGAGACTAAATTAGAGGTCACAACCGCGAGGCTTGAAGAAGGCATCCCAAGACCAAATCTAAGATGTTGGGGTGTGTGTTGTCAATCCGCCTTGAGTCTAATGCACTTCAGTAGGAACTTGAAGAATGAAATTCCACTAACATACATGCTGCAAAAATGAGGAGATTGTGGTGATAAGTGAATCAGACACTTACCTACTCCAAACCAATGGAAACAAGAGATACATAAACTTGCCTGAGACTTGGTGGGTGTTTGCAGTTGATTGTCCAGACTGCTGAAACAGAAAGGATGGATGAAAGTAGAAAGAAGTTGAGAGGATAACGCGGACGAGCAGTGTTAGTTGTGATTGAGGGAGGAAGGACACATCTTGGAGCTAGGAAGGCAAAGGAGCGCAAACAACGAGAGGTAGGGAAGGCGGAGAAAATAAATGCTTGCTTAAAAAGCCTGCTTTTGGTATCGCATGAAAGGGGAAGAATCAATGCGTAATTTGGAGTGCAGGTAGATGATGAGACCTGTACTTCTTTCATTGTATAGTTTTGCAAAGAAAAGTTAATTTAAGCCGCCATGTCTTCGGAGCGAAATCTTATTCCGCCTCTTCTTTCAAAATAAATGGATTACCATGCATAACAATGGAACTATGGCGGCAATAAGGACGCCAAATTGTCGCACAATGAATGGAAGCAAAACCAGACTGAAAATAGACCTTTTGCCTGTATTCGAGAGGGAAACGAACAAACATCAAGCACAACGTTGACTGATTGGGAAAGGCAAGGCCATGAATAATGAATAGCTTTTCCATCCCTCCGCCTTGCCCAAAGAGCCACACTTAGCTGCAAATCGTCCCTTTTGCGAAAGGTTCAGCCCCTGGAGGGCAAGAAAAAGGGACTTAGCTCCAGTCACCCACGTTTTCACACCAGTTGGGGCACAGAAAAGAGGACATCGAGAACAGTCTTCTAGGACACAAAGTGGTGCCTACCTCAGAACAGTGAATCATCGCGGACTGACTAACAATGTCTTCTTTCCACTACAAAAGGCATTTCACATCACAAGTCGGTGTTACTGTAAAATATAACATGATAGTTTGGAAGGCTTGCCATAGTCAGCAAGAATGTCTTTACGACTTTCTCTTCTCGGTTGAAAGAGGTGACAACCAATCTCTTTGCCACTCACGTTGCATTAAACTTGAATCAGCAAGCTGCTCTTCCCCAACATGGTGTGCCTCTCTGAATAATTCATCACCAACATTAAGCCAATAGCGTTAAACCACCTCGGAGCGATTCGTTGTGCCATCGCCTCCCATACCTCCTTCAGATACAAGTCGAAACACTTGACGAGAAGCCCGCTTTCCCATCAATAAAGCCGAGTTTAAATTAGTCTCGTAAAGCAGAGTGAAGCTAAGCCGTGGAATGTAGACCATTAAGGCGAGGTACTTTAAAAGGCACCGGAAATGCTTCCCTCGTCTGACACAAAAGTGGGGTAAAGCCCTCATCCCGAAGGGAGGCACAAAAACTTAGAAGCGCCAAAGCAGCTGCAAGAGACCTGAAAAGCCCAGATAATTCAGCAGCACTCCATCAGAAGATGAAGGAAGAGGAGGTGTCGGCTTTCAACAAAGGCAACTGGAATTTTTTAGCCACCAAAATAAAAATAGACAAAATTGCAATAACTACCCTCAAAGGAGCAAAACGGTGGGTTCTTCTCACAAACCGCGAATCTTCATTTGATGGCACAAAGGATAGCCAAGTGTCAAACAACGTTACGGTAAGGAGCTCCGCGATAAAGTGTTGCTAAAGTCTCCAGGCCTTATAAATGCAAAAGAAAACCTGTTCCATCCCGCGGAATAATCAAATTCCAAAGAAGTAAAAAGATTAGGAGAAAAATCTAACAGAATTGATAAAAAAACTGATAAAAAGCGAGTAGCTTAAGTGACAGTCAATAAAAATCAGTCAAAACAGTTAAAAGAATTGAATGACAACACTTGTTTTTCTCATCAGAAATGTTTTGCAAAACTTCTACCACAAAAACTACTTAAAAAAGCACAGCAAGTTACACGACAAATCGCCACACAGGTTAGAGAGATGTGTCTTGCAAATTCTTCAGAAGTAGGCAAAAAAATGAAAAATTAGCCACGCTCAAGAAAGGGGATTCCTCATTAGCTTTATTAATTAGCACCTGATTGACCTTCCCGTGACAAAGGAGCCGGTATTAACCACAGCAAACTAGTAAGCAACGCGTGTCACATACATGTGACGCCAGAAGAAAACGTGACAAAAGTGGAAAAAAAACAAAACCCAAATCACAACGCAAATCAGAGTCAAACCAAACTACCAATCAGGGTGCGTTTGTCGATCAGTGAGTGGAAGGGAGGCGGGGAGAGGGAGGAGCGGCAAGGGGGATCAGGCCAGTAAGTGAGCAGGTAAACGAATGGACAGGAATGCCGTTTACCCTTGAATGAGATGAGGGAAGGAAAATTGTGAAGGTTAGAAGAGAGATGAGAAGTGAGGATATAGAACCCTCCAGCCTCTCTCCACCTCCCTCCTTGGAACTAACAACCCCAACTGTTGGAGTAAACCTAGAAACATAAAAAAAGAGACCTTGTGATGGAACTCAGAGATGAGTTAGAGAGAAAAGGAGATGAGTAGCAAAGGATGTTGAAGCTGAGGGTACTGAGAAGATACCTCGTGATAGGTAACTCGTTAAAGTCGGCTTTGACGTTAGATAAACAACCAACCGAAAAAAAAAAATTGGCATTTCCAATGGACTCGATGCAAGCACCTCGTTTAGGACCAAGCAACACCCTCCAGAATGCAATTCGTGGCAAGCGATTCATTGAAGCCTGCCAGAGGAACAGGCAGCTGTGGAAGGATCGTACAAACTATCCTACTCAATGCCCGCACCACATACGGATGAGATGACCATTCAAGGGTGGAACACATGGTATTACAGACAATGGCATCAACACGAGTTCAAAAGCCACCGCAACCGCTCGAAAAGGTCTAAGCCAACGAATGGAGTCAGGTTTTGCTTGCTAGAAGAACTCAAAACGACTTTTAATCACTTCACTGTGTCAACGAACAATGCCACTCGCTCTTTTCCCTTCCTCCTTTCGTTTGACATAAAGTACTTTGACTCTTGTTGCTTCACCGAAGCCAAAAAAAGTACTACCGAGAGGAAAATACAGCCGCCACCAGAGAGACAGAGGTGGAGAAAAGATGGATTATCCATCCGAGTTGACCGCATTAAAAGAGGACTGTGATGATGGTAACGGGAGTGGGGTTGGGAGAGGGGGAAGGGATTGCCTCACCACTTTGGATATTGTTAGGCGAAACTCACAGTGATTGGAGAAATCCAATTGACAGGAAACTGGCAGTCCTACCTTTGACTCATAAAAACAGGCAAATTATGGGGCTTTCCAACTCATTATCACCTTTTCTACTCGTCTAAGAGTTAGTGAACAGGGTAACACGTGAATGTGAAAGGGAATGTCGATCCTCAGGTTATCAGTGCCAATAACCTGCCAGCCTTTCCATGCGTGAGCAATAAATCTCCCTGCCAAAGCGGGCATCACCCTTGAAGTGCATACCAAGACCCACGAAAATAAAGCATCCACAAGTGTTTTATGGTCCTGCGCTAGGAAGTTTCCTTCAGAACAGAGAAGAGTGACATTTGACTTATTGAAAGCATGACAACTGCCGGTCCTTTAAACGAAAAAGTGTAGTGGAGCCGACAATTAGCTGCGCAAACCCTCCAATTTCCGCGCGGGTCGTATTTTTGCCTCAGTTGCGTGTTGGAGGGTCACGCCTACAGCCCACCCCTCCCGGAGCTAATGGCCTCTACCTCCCCATTGGTACGACATACTGCCCATTCGGGGCGCTAAAAGTGGGTCGAATGTAAGACATTGATTGCATTTTGCTACATTTTATCGCAATTTTTTTCTTCCTGAAACAGCAACACAAGGTCTAAAAAACATCGGTTGAAACAGTAGAGAGGATTGCCCAGATCCCATGGTATTGTCATACACGAAATCCATCATCAATAAGGAAAAGGAAAAAAAAGACAAGGAAAAACTTACGGATTCGGAGAGACATGATGATTGTGGCGAGAGAAAGGGATTCAGATTAGTCGAGGAAGCAGCTAGAGAATTAAAAAAGACAATTTGCCAATTGACAACGTGGAATGACAGTAAACGGAACGCACTTTCCCAAGTTCGCCGCACTTCACCAAATACATGAAGCTGAGGTCGATGCAGACACCGGTGCCAAGAAGTGGTCAACTCATTTAAGAACTCCTGTCTAACATTTCGTACTTACATCACTGTCTTGAGATGTACTGCTAACATTTGAAAGGGGCCTTGATTAAACATTGAATCAGCATACACAGAGCAAAATTGGAAAGGACCCAAATGAGGAAAACGCCTCGAATACATCTAAGCCCTTCCAATTCAACATAATGACTATTTTCCCAAAGACTTCGTAGCTGATTCGGGAATTAAATTAGGCTTCATACGCATTAAGACATCCAATGACGGATGATTTAAACACACCTCCGGAATCGGTATTGGGGAGAGGAATAAATTTGAGGTCACCACCATAAAGGTAGCGCATCTTCCCCTCCAACCCAAATGGATTCAGGGGCTCTGTCCCAACTCACCTCCAACCAGTACCTCTCTTTCGCACTGCTGATGGGCGGGCGGTGCAACAGTAGTAGCATTGAAGAGGCGGCAAATCCGGTCCACGTCTTCAGTCATATGCGGGGCAGTAGCGCTGGCGGTGGGGGAGACCGCTGATTGACGCATCCATGCTTTCCATGCGGCCTGAAAGTAGGGATTGCGTGGCTGCGGCGCTTGTGATTGGTAGATGGGGGCTGATGGTATCTGAGTTAGAAAAAAATATGCAACATAGCTCAACCTGGCGATAAGGTGGACTTTTCCAATGAAGCGCACAAGCCGTAAGCTGTTGGTGTAGATGCAAACACCGATTGGTCGTGACTAGTTATATGCCTATTGAATGGAGTGTAGGCCTCGTAGATGGATGCTGCGGTGCATAAGTGGAAAAAAAGGCGGCGAATATGCTACTGAATATCGCAATTAAGTAAGATTAGCATAGCTTAGCCAAACACCATCACTGATTGAAGACGAAAAGCCCCACTCATACCTACGGGAAAGCTGATTGAGTGGGAATGTCACCTTTAGATAGTGAGGAACACACTACTTAAAACAGCATTTAAGTAGGCTCAACACAACCACACTATCAAGGCTGAAAATGCACAACCGCTAACGCTACCCTGGAATCGCCTAACGATGTATCCAAGTCGCCTAGTCTGCCTCTTCAGCACGAATTTTTTTCGGTCAAGACGAGGGAATAGGAGTTGTAATTCCAAAGCACCTTTCCTTAAACACTTAAACTGCACAGCAAAAAAAATTCCTGCAACATAAAAGAGTAATACCGTTTCGAAAAAATCGCCTCTGACAAGTGATAAAAACGACATTCCATTCTTGGCAGAATGACCGGTTCGAGTGAAAGGGATTTCGTGTTGCGAAAAGGTGGAGGAAGGAAAAAACGCTGACGGTACTTTGAGCCCAACCACCCCAAATCATTTGGCATGATAGGTGGTGGAAAATACGATCTCCTATGCAGAAATTGGAACATATAAGAGCAAACAAGTTCCTCGGGGAAAAAAATCCAAGAGGTTAAGAAGGATTGTGCATGTGTAGTGGAGTTCGCCGATCGCTGAAGCAGAAGAAACTCCACCGTGTAAAGGTTGTAGAAGTAAATTGGCTTGCATGAATGCAACAGTTGCCTTGACGTGGATTAGGTCCGGAGTGGGAGTACACTGCCAGCTCTTAATGGAGGTGTTTTTGCTTTATAATGATGGATTGGTTTCAACTAAAGAGTTGAATATCCAAGAAAGCCTTAAAATTTTCAGCTGCAGTTAAAGCAAGATTTGAACAGATGAAAGTAAATAAAACAAAACCGAGTGAACACCCGACAGGGGGAAAGAAAAGTGAGCTCCAAACAATTGTCGAAAGAGGCTACTGAAAGTTTATCAAACTTGGGGTGTGTGAGTTGGTGTAAAAATGGACTTCTAGGAATGGAAAATGTAAATCCTTCCACTGCTCTCATACAGGCGTCCTCCAGCCTTTGACTAATATATCAACCGGGAAGCACTTACGACAGCCCGTGGTTGTGAGAGACTGTGCAGTGTTCACTGCCCCCACAGAAGGATTAGTACCTTGGCCAAATTCCATTTCTCCACATGTTGGTTACGCGTTCATCAAGCGTTCACGACCGGGATCGGACATTCCAGTAGCTGAACGTTCGCTACGTAGGCCTACTATCGAGGTCACCACAGTTGGAATAGTCATTGACGTACAGAATTGAGAACAAGGGTCTTGGTGATTTGGAAGACCGAATGCAAGTGAATAAGTTTTTGGTTTCGACTAAATGATACATGGAAGCCCAGTCGACCAGCCGGTGTATATTTCCGACACAGACCGACCTGAAATATGATACACAGGAAAACCCAACAGACAGGTACCAAATGCTCGTACCGAAACCCCAGACGAAGGTCTGGCGCTACAGCTCACCTACTGACCACTTCGGCAGCTGTTCAGGGAATGCGAATGCTCTCCGAGCAAAAGCACTTTACATTTGCTCACATCCGATTTGTTTTAGATACGATTCAACGTAAACAACTACAATGAAGTAGCAGGGGATGGACATTAAATACTGGAGAAACGATACGTCACGCATACGTGACGCAGAAGACAGAGTGGGTAAGGAAGCGGTTTTTTCGGGAAAAAAGGCAATACAGGACGTAAACTTTGCTTAATAGCATGCAAATTGGGCAGTATCACAAAAAGTGAAAGCATTACTTTTCACTCTTCTTTTCATGACGGCAAGGCAAAGACTTTCTTTCTCCACAATCACTGAATGACAGGCAGAAAGGCATCGAACTTCGGCGTGAGTGACACCGAAATTGATGGGATGCCACCATCGTGTAAGACAGACGTGCGGCTAAGTCATCCTCAAGACACTTTTATTCCTTGTCACCCAAAATGGGCGGCTTATTTAACAGGAGAACAGCGTTGCCATGTATTTGCCATTTCGGGTTTGCAAAACAAGGTTAGACGGTGCGTCCTACCCTCTAGAGTTTTGGCCCAAATGAGCGTCTCTTATGGCCCAAATGGCAGTCCGCCTTAAAATAGTAGGCAACAGGTAATGGCTGCGGGCGTTATGCGATGGCCGGACAGGAGGTTGGGCGGACGGTGAAACTGTCAAAGCCTAGACAGCCTTCTTTTTGGTGTTTTGCATCCGTGGAGATTTCAGATTTAACAGCCTTTTGGCCATCATTTACGAAGGTACTCGAGAAAACAACGTCGAACCTATCACAAGGGAGGTGAGCTCATCTACAACCAAAATTGTTGGATTATAGCATGGAGGTTTACTTGATGTGCCTGACATCTCAAAGGGATCTTAAAATAATTTCAACTGTAAACTTTAGGCCTACTCTAAGCGGTTAAAAAGAGCTAGATAATTTCATCATTACTGAACGGTTTGACAAGAGGGATTATGATGATGGTGATGACTCGTTCCCCAGAGAATGAATAATAAGGTCTTGTCATCTAAAATCTTCACCCTGATTTAACTTGGCAACGAAGTGGCTGTAAGTTCAAACCTGTTTAATAGAAGGCAGATCATGAGAAAGGTCGCAGCCCCATGAGCACACATTCTCTGTGACCTCGTTTACCCTTGTCGCAAACCAACTCCGAAAGCTTTTCAATAAATTCACAATAATGACAAGCATCACATGATATGGGTGACCTCATGAGTTTACACACCAGTGATTCTACCCTCTCAACGTAGACCTATGTTTTCTGGGGCGAAAACCTCATATAGTACCATCGAATAAGGCATTTCACAAATTCGTTCCTCATCTTTCCCGATCCAACTGATGGCTGTAGGAGAGACAGGCAGAAATACACAAGTAGATGGGTGGATGTTAGAAACCCAAAAAAAATCTCCGAATGGAATCAGACGTCCAGTTCGCTCTTAACTGCTCGCATAAATTTGCCATGTATCTGAGGTATCAAAGTGAGATTTGCCGAGGAACTTAGTCAGATGAGAGCCAAAGACAAAAAAGACGGGCAGGTAAACCAGAAGACAGTTAGACGAGAGGATAGAGATGCCAACTAACCGGGAATTTGGACGCACTCTCCGAGCTCTGGTGGAAATCGATGAGGGGTACGGAGGAGAGAGTTGAGGAAGGGGAGGAGGTCCGTGCCGACCGACCACCGCCTCCACTGCTTGTAGAAGCTGCCGTGCCACGGTTCCGCGACCTTGAGGAGATGGAGTTTTGTGGTGGTGGAATGGGTACAGGCATGGAGGAGGCGGTGAGACTGGCACGACCGAACGAGGAGTACTCGCTGCGAAGAGACGCCTCAAGATCTGATGGTGGTGAAAAGAAACAGACTCAAGCCATTTACCTTGCAGAATGAAACGTTTGACAGTGGCTGTACTACCAGTGGAGCGGATGCAGAACTTTCCAAACGTACAGCTAGTTGGAGTCGCAGCGAATCATCACAAAGTCACCCACGCTAGGAAGTTACATGACTTCCGCTCTTGAGCGAAAACACAGATTGATTATCCTAATGAGTTTCATGGAGTAAATTATATCGAATTATACTAAATCAAATACATCTAAATTTATGCAAACAACGACAATATCCACAACGAGGAGGACTAGTTCTGACGCACCCTTAGCCAACTTTGACGTTATCGAGGCTGTCGGCGGAGGTGGAAGACGCTGCAAGCCGAGAGTTCCATGAGGTGCGGCATCGAGAAGCTCTCGTTCGTCCTCGCCCTCCCCACTTGCCTTGTCGTAGGTATCCACACGGGGTGCTGCATCGTCTTCCACCTCCTCGATGGTAGTGGAGGCCGCGACAGAGGAACCGGATCCACCACCGCCTCTCCCTCCACCACTAGACGCGTTTCCCAGCGGTCGCCATGACTGCGAGCTGGAGGCAGAAGCGGACGAAGCGGAGGAGAGAGGTTGACGAGCGTATGTGTGGCTCACTGTATCCGCGTGGTGTAGTGTGATACCAGAAAGGAAGGCACTATAACAGCACAAAGGTGAAATAGATGGAAAATCCTTTCTCGCCAAATACCTTAATCATTCCTACGGTATAGACTACCACTAGTGTAGGAGATAGCGATCTCTCCAAAGTACGAATTCAATAACATCATTTGTTCTCAACTTGCAAGCAAGTATAGTCCAAAGAATGACTATAAGTAGCAACGAAGCTGTCGTCCTTCAGACACAGGAGTTCTGATTATCATCCCAGTGCCACGGGTCTCTCGCCAGGACCGTAGACGTCCAGCCCTTCTGCAAGTTGGCAGCAAACCCTCACTCTCGTTACATCGCCTGAGTGAGTTGCAGACAAAGCATTGCCTTCACACCCTTCTTGAGGCCTGATGAGCACATACGACGCTCCACCTGATTGGTTAGCGTGGGTAAAAGGGAAAACTATCTACTTAGAAAGGCAATCGTTTGTTTTGACAGATGAAGAAGATAGCTTATGCCTACCTTTATTTTTTTTTAAATAGAAGTCTTCTACTCCCCAATTTCCCCTTTTTCTATCCTGTCTAGAAAGGCTGACAGCTGCAATCCGCCATTCGAGCAAGTAGCATCGTATGTAGAAATAATGCATTGTCTACTTCAAAAAAGTTAATTATTCCTCGTCAGCATATTCTCTTTTATCAAAGTTTCGAAAGCTACTTAAACGTCTGCAAATGATTCTCGCCGACCTGAATTGAGACCATATACAGTCGTCCAGACAAGACATACATAAATGGTAAACAAGTACAATATTTCAGACAGGAGAGGATCGTAATCCTTAATTTTAGACGAGCGATTCAAGTTGTTTAATTTTACCCCTGTACCACCACATTGACTTTGGCGGAAAAGTTTAAAAGTTTAAGTTTAAAAAAGTTTCGCCCTTGAAAAGATTCAACGCGAAGAGCAGTAGTAATTGTGCATGTTTTCGTGTCGTATGACTACCTCAATCTCCTTTTATAGGTATACAACTTATGAACAATCAAAGTCCCTGCACCATGAGGAAAAAAATCAGTGATGCGTCCATGCAGATGAGTGCCAGGAGCAAAAACGCTTTAGTAGGGACTTGTGTACTCAGTGTGGCAACAAAGCTTTCCCTTGCCAAGCCGCCGACAGCAGTCATGGCCATGAAGAATGAAAAAAATGACCCTGACACCGATTCCTGAGATCGCCTCTGTCAAGCTGAACGAGGATACTGCATCGTCCTATAGCCTGATTTGTAACCGTCCAAGTTCAATGTGGTCCCGCCTGTGCTAGGTGGATGCCTGAACCAATGTCAACAAGGGAGGAGTACAAGCTCACCTAGACATATCTTTGTGACAACTGACCATTTGCTGCAGTGGCAGTTTTCTGGCAATGGAACCTTGACTCCACATTACAATTCCATAAAGAAGCAGTATCACATGCATGAGAGCTGCCCATCACATTTTGTACCCAAGGAACGCCAAACTCAAGCGGCAGCATTTGCTCTTAAAATAGAATTTCTCTGCTTTTTTGACGAAAAAGGATATGGAAAACGATTGAATGAAACACATGCTTATACCAATGATGCGCCAAGAGTAACCTTCAGTAGTGATTAAGGCCCAGTCAGAGGCGAAATAATCAATTGGTATCCACACCAACTGGAAGTGAGGAGCCATAGTGGAATCCAAGCAAGTGATAATGAACCCAAAGACTGCTATTTTGCTATTCCCCACTGCTTTCACGCCCCTGCTAACCAACTAACTCGTGACAAGAAATGGCTTGTGTTGCAATCTTCGTTGGGCAAAGGGGAATATACTGTTCCCTATTCGTACATGATTATGCCACTACTCAGACCACAGCTGTAAAGTACGGATGATGTCATCTCCAGAAAACTGTGGGTATAAGTGTTCACTGAATGGTTTACAAGCTGGAGACGAAACACCTGCACCTGAGACCCACTTAACTTGGTACGTGTTCAAGGCCGCCTTCGCATTTAAAGACGGTCGGATCTAGTGAAACAGCCAAGTAAGAAGAAAGTACTGTACTTAGCCTTCCAAGAGAACACATACTCACAGGCGAATTTACACCCAGACCAAATTTTACCCAAGGGACGCATATTACCTTTTCTTGACATCAGTGTTTGAGAGCCACATGATCACATACGAGGTAAATTAAGAGTTAAGAGGTGAAAATGTGACTAGGTCTAGATCTTGTTACCTGGCTTCTAGGGACAAAATTTTCCTTAGTAGTGGAATTTGGAAACTTTTAACGCTTTGGGAGGCATTTTTGTTTGCATGCACTGGTAAAAACATTAATTTTTACGAAGCTGTTTCATTTTTATTGTGAAGACCGAAGATCCGCCGCAATGCTACCAGGTGTGAATAAAATTCCAAGCAATTGTATTGCAATCATAAACGGGAGATGATTGAAGAGGATAATAAAAACTGTTTGGAAAGAAAGGAAATTAAAACTACGTTTGGGAATGAAATCAAGATTACTCACGGATCAACACGATCGACGTGACCCCAAGCTCTGCCCTCGAAGCCGTGGTGGCCAACGTGCACAAAGGAATTTTCAATCGGTCGACTGATGTCTTGACCTACAATCGGGTAAAAGAAGAGGAAGAATAAGGAATTGGAAAAGCAATGTTATTAATTGACAGCATGCGTGATGTCGTGCCTTATCGTCACCTCAACCACCACTGATCACATTGACTGCCATTATCATGACCAGAGAGGTTACTATAAAAGTCATCAAGGGGCCTCTGGACCACTTCTTCCATCAAACGTCAAAACGCAAATAAAGAGTAACATCATCAATGAGGTGCATTTGAATCAACAGCCAGACAACGGTGACAGGTTATCAAAACCTAAGTCGAGAGCATTACCCAGGCGAGATTGCACAAGTTTTCAAACAAGACTAAGCCAATAAGACAGAAGAAAATAACCGAAAATTTTAAAAATCTTCGCACCTAGCTCTCCCCCCACCACAGATTAGGAATTCTTTGAAGCGGTTATCAGTAAGCATTAGCAAATTACCAAGAGTTTAATGTTACCATCATGGACAAAACAATTAAGTCTGGAATACAGGAATGGATGTGGAAGTCTTGGCCTGGAGAATTGTTGCATTTCCTTAGTTCATGACCATTAAGCCAATTAGACAGTTCGCTAGTGCAAACTGTGCAAACTAATTGCAACCGTTTGAAAAAGATAGGACACTAGTCCGAACACCTCGATGAAGGCGCTGTGGCCGCGTGCATTAGCTGGGCACAACCTCGCCAGGCAAACGCTATGCTCGTTAGCTGGCGCTTCGAGCTGCCTAATTTTGTCGTTCAATGACTCCACAAGGTAAAAGGGCAGACACATAGACGAATCAGAACTTCGTATGCAGTGAAAGGAGGCACCAACCAAAGAGAGACAGACACACCAGATGGAGATCGACTAGGCGGATACCTCAGTGGCGGAATGTCTCCTTAAAAACCACCTAATCCGCCTCTCATGATTCAACTACCATACTAATGACATAGTCCTATGCACCCCATCTGTGTGAGCTGTCTCCTTAGCGGTTGCTATACTAATAATGCAACTCCATTATAATGTCTTTGGGAATAAGTAGAGCATTACAGTGATACATTTCAAATGAACAGAATCCAGATTTCACTAGTTGAACACTAACCCAAAAGTTTATCGAAAGAAATCATTCTCCAAGGATTGTCGGAATCACAGAGAATCACAACAGAAGGACTGTAGAAAACGCATCGGGTTTCGATTGATTCGTGAAATGAGGTCACGCTCAAGAAAGTCTTCCACCTTTAAGCACCACTACTAAGAGGGATCCCCCGCCTAGCAAATGATATTGCACGCGAGAAATCCCAACGAAAAGTACAGGATGCACTGGTACTGATACAAAAGTGTCACCAGGAGGAGTATAGAGAATGATATCAACACGGACAAGTTAGCATCCCACAAACCGACCTCATTAGCGGTAGCATGGAACACTGCTACCAGTCTCCGAGTCAGGACCGACTCAAGTGCTATAGCGACGGCGGCGATGGCCAACATGCTTCAGAGCATTAACAATTTCTGTCTCGACAAAAGGAAGGCATTTGCTAAAAATGGCGGAATCTACTAGAACTGCTCCACCAGATCATGGTGGAACAGCTCATGTCCTAAGGTAACGCCTTCAAGGACTAGGGGGCTACAAAGACAACTCACATTGTAGATTTCGTTGAAGACGGACAATTTCACGGGGAAAAAAGGCTATCTCTCCAGTGCGTCGATTCTGCCCTCTCCACCAAAAGTTCTCTGCACGTCCCTCGATCACAAGAATGCGATCTCCGGCTACCACGTCCATGCGATCAGCCTCATCGAAGTCCTGCATCGCAATGACCTCGGACGGCCGAATCTGCAGAACGAATTCCGTTTAAATAGCTTATTCTTGTGTGCACTTCAACCCTCTTAGACTTCGGTCACACCACCTTGCCACACTAATTATGCCAATGTCCTTTGCTACTAGCAACGTCAAATTTGGAGTCTCAAATAGAACGATTGTGGTTAAATTTATGGAACACGCGTGGAACAGCCGTGGTGTGAGGGCAACTGCTCTCCTTAATTTCCCAGTAGCTATTGATATGTATGCCTACAAAATGTTACATGCTCAAAGGAAGTACTCAATGGGAAGGTAAGGACAAGTGATGAAACCCTTATACACAACAAAGGCATGGAATCCCTTTGAAGCACAACATATGTCTGCAAAGTGCGCAAAAGGGACACTAACGTAAGTTATGTTCCCGGATGTCCGGAGCGCTCCACGCATGCAATACCGATGTGGTGAAGGATAATGCGCCTCAAATGTACGCACAAAAACCACAGAATGTTGCCCCTTCCTCGTTGATTAAATCAACACCTAATTTTTGCAGCCACGCTCACCTAACACTAATGAGAACAGCTGAATTGTCAGGCTGATGAAAATAAAAACAATTTATAAAATGATGCAAACAGGGGCGGAATAATGGAGGCATCCCATGTGTCCACGTGGTTCCATCAATCATCAACAGACGGATTGAGATTCCACCAGACAAGGTAGCCCTCCGGCTCCTTTTCACACGGATAAACGCAGGTCTATACGACTTCCTAGGGAGACTCGGAGCCTCACTTTTGGGAAAAAAATAGCAAAAAGGAAGAGATATCATATCCAAATTCAGTGGATTGACAGTGTCAAAGGGAAATATGTGATAACCTCTTTTAAATAAACCTATCACTCCACCTTTCCACCATGTCAGCCAACTAAAGTACAGATAGACCTTTAAATGAAGAAAGCCAAGGTGATGGAAGCGAAGTAATCCAGTGTTAAATCTCCCTACTTCGCAATTACTGAATCGCTATGCAATTAAGCTGGAGTCAACGCACTAATTAGGCGTTAGGGTGGCGACCTAAGGCAAGGCACAATTAAGGCATTTTAAAGAGACCGAAACCCAAAGAAGTGAAGAGTTCCTTTATAGAAATGTCTCTTGAAATGGGGCGGAGACGGGAAAATAAGTGTTTGCCAGTCTTCTCTGAGGGCACAATACCGCTGCTCCCACCTAGCAAGACAACCGATCTCCAAATCAAGAGCTGTCACAATTTGATCCAAAAGTGGGCGTAAAATACAAACGTCAATTCCATTATGGGAAGAGAAATGACGATCCGGTGGGTAGGCAGATGGGCATTTGTGTGTGGCAGCGTTTGTTCTCCCCCACAATCACATAAGGATATAGGAAGGCAAAAAGGGACCTATTCGTGGTGTGGCGGATGCTCAGAGTTGAGCGTCCAGTTGGCTAGAAGAGAGACAGTAGACGGATACCGAGTAAAGAGGTATCAAAAAAAGTGGATGTGATTAGCTGACCTCCATTAAGTTAAACACAGTGCTCATCACATTGTCGATGAAGCAACAGCCATCAAGTTAAAACCGACCTTCTTCTTAGAGAAGAGTTGAATGGTGAAAATACCATACTCTTCCCTAAAATATGCATGGAAGTCGCATCATCATCCTTATAAGTAAAACAAAGTGTGCATTTTGTTGAAAGAAAAGTTGAGGATTACCGCCTTTACTAATTTGCCGCACCAGGCGTCAGCCATGCTTTGTACCATCACGCAAAAGTTCGGCTGAGAGGGGTTAGATAAAGGGAAACCAGAAGGGAAAAGGCATAAAACTTTCAGGCAACGCTTACTCACCACTGGAATTCGTACAACGGAGAGATTTAGCAGGCCATTTTTATATTTACAGGAAAAAATGACGAGTAAGTTAATTGCACTCAACTTGATTTTGGTGACCCAATCATGGTAATGAGAGGGTGGAAAGTCGACGCCTTTTTTGGTGAAAAAAAAACCCAAATGTTATGATGAAGTGAATATTAAATTGGTTTGTGGTTGGATTCATGTTAAGTAATGAATAATGAGATAGAAAGGATACGCACAAACACCTTTGCCTCAAAAATTAGACCAGCTGATACGAGAGGAGGGGGAGAAGGGGAAGAGGGAAACGCTGTCTCCTTTGAGTCCGTAATGGCTCCCTATTTTAAATACTGTTTTTTTTTCCAGATTAAAGATTACGCACTCCAACTTCATTTCACGCCGTCGAAAGTACTACCTATAAAGATGGAAGCAGACGGAACAAGGTGCCTTTTGAGAAGAAAAAGAAGTTGAAGAAGGAGAAGATGTCCATTGTCACTCAGGATACTCTCAGGGTTGATCAAGAGGAATCCACAAGTCGCAAAAGGTGAAAGGAATTATCACCCCAAAAAATCAAGATTTCACGCCCATTAAAAAGTGTGAACAGCAAAAAGTATGAAACTTCGCATTTGCATCCACTATCTCAGAGGAAGGAGAAAGTGGGCTGCAAAAGAAACAGGCACGAATGAATGACCGAAAATAAATCATGCGAAAAAAGGACATTGTTTTGGCAAGAAAATGCAAAAAGTAAGGTTTCTAGTTTGGTAGCCTACGCACGCAAACGACTGAAACACTTAGCGGAGGTTGATTGAATAAGGCCCACTTCGAAGACCTTTCAAACAAATGCAAGGAGAAGACTAGCATTGCGCCCACCAGCCCTGAGTAATTTCAGCCCCACAACTTTCCTTCAAGGAATGTTACTTCACTCCTTCTGGGTGTAGTAACCCTGCGCACTCGAACTCACATTCCCCACAAACGACGGCTCAATGAGAGGGAACTTTGTCCCGCCTCATAATGGCGAGGAAGGAAAGGGATGGACACCCATTCCGCCCTCAATGTTCAGTGGGTGACACAGTACTAGACCTGCCTCCCCACAGAAGTTATGCCATTCAAAATTGGACACATCCGAGTACGCACAATTACCAGTCCTCTCAAAAGTTAAACAATGAAGTGAAATTTGCCACTCAACTGACGTTACCATGTAATTTGGCAAAAGCTAAAATTAGTAAACTGTCACAGTAGTTGCTCAAGGAAAACACTTTTATTCTGCGCCGCATAATGAGCAAAATGTTTTTGAGTCTGGATGAATGAACAATTTGTTTTTGAAATGGCCTTATCCAAAGCTATAAAATATCTCAAGGTCTTCCATGTGAGCTTTTCATTGGCCGACACCAAGTAAATCGGAAAAAAGGCCACTGGCTAATGTAAATAACTTCTTTTAACCATAGAATAAAGCCGGTGAAACAGTAGTAGGGGGTGTTTTATCCACCACGCAAAAACCCCTCAACCCCCCTCCGGTCACGAGTTCAAAAACAGGTGTCTGGTGCCTTGGTTATAAACAAAAGAGACGGCCAGATTAAACTACCAACAAGAAGGACCTCGAGGACACTGCTCGTCTGTTGCCATAACCATAGCCGGGGCGAGGGAGGTTTGTGTTCCGTTTTAGTTTAGTACGCTTACCACCAGCACCAAGTACAGCTAGCATTTCGAGTTTCTCATCCGAACTCCAGAGTTTCAAAAGCATAGCGCATGTTTCTCACCAGTTCATTGCCTTTGTCGGTTGCGCCAAACTGCGTTGCATAAAGGCCTATTTGAGTTTGGAACAATAAAACAGATAGATGGAAGATAAACTAGTGTTTGTGTGCGTGAGCCTAAATACTGTCGAGCTCCCAACTATAAAGACCTCGGCGTGTGTGAGTAAGTTGGGGATGTAGTGCGTGCGTACATAACCGCTGCCAAAGTGAACACACAAAATTGTTCCCTTCTCCGCATTTACAGTATTTTGATTTATTTTGGCACAGCACATTTAAAGTCTAACTGACCAATCAGTGAAAGTGAGCGAGAGTGGGTTTCGGGGATTCTTAGAATAGTCGTAAACTTGATCCGAAGAGAACTTCTACAGGATCAAGATAGAAACATTTTCTGGGATTGCAGACAACTTCAGGACCTCCCATTATAAGAAGTCCAAAGTGGCGTTTTCTAAGAGAGACTTTACGCCTTCATAAGGGCATTCACTATTCGAACTTTTACCCAGGAAAAGTTATGGAGACGCCGATCGTCTTTTTTTTTGTTTCTGGTGTCCCTTTCAAAAGGAATGGCTTCGGTGTGGTTTCTGCACAGAGCCATTCGTAAAATCCTCTTGCTTGGCATTTGTATCCTGCGACCTCCTCGACTGCTATACTTCTAGAGCTCCTTTTTCAGGGTATTTATTAGCAGCTGACTAAACGCTCAGGGTGCACTGTATTTATCACACCAGTACGACGCCTTCCGAAGGCTTCAGTGAAGTTGAGATGGCCAACAATTAATACGAAGGACGCATATGACTTTCAGTCCTTGTGAATTAGCACGGTAAAGGCACTTCAAAGCGTCCCTTCATAGATAGCGTGAAATGGCATTTGAAGGAGGAAAAACAAAACCGTCGGACGTTCATCGCCCACAAAATTCAACAAGTCAGAATATCTACAGACAAAACGATTACTTAGGTACAAGAGGTTGCTTTATCGAACCCAATATTACCTGGTGTTTTATTTTGGTCCCGTTAATGGCATAGATGGACGGGCTTTGACAGCCGGAATTTAAGGACCAAAAAACGATGACGGGATGTTTATTCGAATGCCGAGAGACGGATCAAAACACTATTCGTTTCGCCTTGAGTAGATATTAAGTACACATTCTTTATCTTAGTGCCTGGGAAAAATGTAGCAAATACATTCAGCCATTCTTCAATACAAGAATGCCGATTAAAGAGTAAAGCAAACTCAGCCTTTTGTTACTACCCAGAACTGTCTTGCGGCAAGGTCTACCACCACCAGGGTCAGATGTGGGAGTTTTCATTTGATCTCAATCAACTCAAATTTCAATCTCTCGGTTAAACCTGTCACACGCCTCTTCGCGGTGCGGATTCAAGCAAAGAAATAAGGGCGTTGCACGCATGCGAACTTGATAGCTGACGGATTGAGGCATTATAAAGGAGGAGGAGAACAAGCAAATCTACAAAATCAACACCAGAGATTGATGTCTTCTATTATGGACGCTATGGCCAGCTAAAAAAAGGGATGAATTTGGACATTTAGAAGGTGATTTGGTAATAAAGACCCCTTTACACATTAAATCGGTCATAAAGTATTCGCAATAATTCTTTGGACCTAACCACAGACTACGAAATTCGTGCGGCCTTTGAGGTGCCTCGCCGCAATGAGCTGTAATTTGCAGGGGCTTGCAAAAGGCGATGGCGATAGTTTATATGCATAAAGGGCAAGACTGCTGAATGCATCCGCCTGTCAGTACAGCAATATTTACTATGCAATGTACTATTTCCGCCCTACTTTGTACTTCTACAGCATAAAATGTGGATTGACTTGATAGATTAGATTTGATCCTGCCCTCTTTAAAGCCTCCGAAGACATAAAAAACGAGACGCTTGCAGAATTTGTGAAATAACACTTTGTGGTGATTTATTCAAAGAAAATCTATCCACCCTTGAGAAGGGCGATGAAATGCGTTTCACCCTTGGTTCAATTAAGGTGCCAAAGTAAGTGATGAAGCAATTGGTCTACAACTGGGAAGTCACAGTAGAAGCCTCCAAGTAAACGAATCCCCACTCAAGCGCCAGGTGGTAGAAAACAAGCTTCAGTGATCAATTTGTTGTTCTCGTTGATACTAAGAATGCCTTGTATCTCGAGGAGGATTATTCCTCATGAAGGATTCGCCTGCCGAGGGTCAAGCACTTACGGATGAGGCTTACACACTCAATAATAATGGGGCGCGAACAAGAAAAAAATTTGTTCTGAAAAAACCAATGGTCAGTAAATCAGCCACTGGGAAGGGCATCCCATTCTTTACCCTACAAAAAGTAGCAGAAGACTTCATACAACATAAATCCCTTCAAGATAAAAGGAAGGTGGTGCCCCATCCACATCCCACATTGCTTTCCTAATGGTCTTTCTCCAAAGGATTTTCACGTTTCCTTGGCATAAGACAATCGCGTGAGAAATGCATTAGACCATTGGGAAATAAATTAAATAGAAATTGAAGTGATTAGTGGCCAACTTTTTGCACTTGGCTTCTACGGACAAAGCAGTTTGCATGACTTTTACATTGAGAAAGACATGCAGATTGTGAATGGGGATTATTTAGACGAATGAGCCATTTTCAAGCAGTCCGCTGCACTTACCTCCTTTTGCTTCATAAAATGTGACCACAAGTTACTTCTAGTTTTCTTCTTGCCTGAGTTGATTGAAAAATCATCTTCGCAATGGCCGCAGTGGACAATCGGCAGGCAGAAAAAAGGTAGCTCAAACACCAAAACGGTAGCCAATGAATCATTCAGCATTTTACACCAAGCCAGCATCTAGAACCCAACTGGTTCAGGCATGGAGTTGCCGAGAAAGCTCAACAATAATTGAAAGCGATGCTCGTGATGAAATTTCAGCTAAAGTTGCCGAAATAGCATGCCATTAAAGGTGGAGAAATGGGTAGAAGAGAGAGCGTCCATTGCTTTTAAGTTTTTAAACATTTTTGGCAGAAATGACAGTTGGGATAGGAGTAGTAATTAGCTTGGTCTAGACGATTCATGGGAATGCCACAGTTTAGTATGCTGACAGTTAGACGGTTTTTGTTGGCCCAGTTCAAAGAGGATAGAAAACTTTATGCCTAAGTCGCCCAAAAGGGGACAAAAAAAGCTTTCCATGTCGGGTATTGTAAACATTCTCCACCGGCAAGTGGGCTCAGTAACGAAAATAAAGCTGCTTTAAAATGGCCATATTGATGCTTCAGATAAGGAGCACTTCACCAATCCAGCTGCCACAACCATAACGACGAGAAGTAAAGAGGCAACCTCAAAACCGGTCCTTTGGGAAAGAACACGATTCAAAAAAGCTTTAAAATAGGCCAATGTATGTTGGTATAGACGCGCCAGGCGGGCGTCTAAGGGAGGTAAAAGCGAAAACATTTCAAACTCTCCCCGACCTCCTTTCTACGGTATTCATAATGGAGAATAATAACACCTGCACCATGAAAGCTGCCTCGCTTTGACAACCTGTGACTCTGGAAATTCACTAGGAGAAAGCAGTGGAAGAAATAGAAGTAGGAAATGAGGACACTAAATTATAGGCAGGAACAGAAAAATTATGTTACCTCGGAAGCAATTATAAACAATTTTTACTTTATTGCCGAATGCACATTTACAGCCCGGAAATGGCATGCCTAATCGACTGGCTCCACCAACAACAGTAAGTAAATCGGACAACACATGATCACCCTTTGCAGTGCAAATAACGGACAAACACCCGTGTTGCTTTATTTTAGAGGGTTCCGAAAGAGAAAGCACGAGATATGATATTACGGGTGGGTAATACCAAATCACATTAAAAATTAACCAATTTTTCCTAACGAAATGTTCGTCGGCCAAACAACTGTTCACTCATCTGCTACCCGTGCCTCGACTATCCCACCCGGGTTCAAGATCACAAATGTGGCATTTGAGTTCGTAAGCAAATTATGAAAATGTAACTATTATGCTTAAAATAAACGTACTCAATGCAAGAAGGTCTTTCTGGCCGATGTTGCATTGAGGTCCTGGTGACTAACTGTCAGCATGCTACAGGCGCTAAAGTATGCCTCGTGATTAGGGGAATGAGCTTACAGCTAATGCTCAAAATCAATCAAACACCCACATGGACAGTCTCGGGGTTTAGCCAGATGGAGAACCGCATCCACATAAGGCTGCAATGAATTCACCAATTAGAATGCCTAAGCATAAATTTTAGAGATACGACCAGAGGGATAAGTAAATTTGGACAAAAAAGTGCATTATCGTACAAGTATGGCTGAAGCTGTTGACAAAATTCATAAAACTCATGGCAAAAAGCACCCTATTTGGTAAGTGCAACAATTTCCACAATTTTGATTGGTCAAGAAGTGCAGCAACCAATCAGATCACCAGAATTATGAAAACTCCAGCCAAATGTGATCGTCTTTGGGGGCCCGAAGAATTAAGCTACAAAAAACCACATTTTATTTATTTACCTTGCCCGCAAATGATCCAGATACAAAGACATCAACCAGTCAGCTAGAAATCTGAAGCTTAACCAACCAAAAACGATCTAATTTCAACAGCGAATGTTCAACAGGGAAAGAGTTTAACCTATTCAACGCGGGCAAGTCCCGTGAGCTGAGCACGATTAAATAATTTGATGGCTAATGTAGTTATGGTACCCCATAATTTCATAATCAATCGGAAATGGGCAGTGTTCAAGTAATAAAATTGCACCAAATAATCACGAAAAACTGGACATACCTTATCTAGTCGCTCCACTAGATACTCAAACGACGGTCGATGTGCTGGTTCATAGCGCCACGTAGCCAACACGAGTTGGTAAAGTCGTCGAGGGCAGGTGGTTCGAGGCCAGGCCAATCGGCGAGCAGCCTTAATTTCAGCCAGCACAGCGTCGGAGGAGAGACCGGACCAGGGCTCCGCGCCCCCACTCCACACCTCCCACACGGTCACGCCCCAACTCCATACGTCGGACGCCTGAGAAAAACGACGACCGCAAATCGCCTCAGGTGGTGACCTGTGAGGAAGGAACGTCAAGGCGTGATGTGTTCGTGTCGTTAACTTAATTCGCTACAATGGCAGAGAGCGTGACTCGGACTAACCAGCAATCAAATATATAGAAACAAGCAAGTGCAATGAGCCGGTTTCAGAGGCACGATGAAAAAAATTAGCAGCATCTTGAAAGTTTTACCCGCTGGAGGTCAAGGCACATGGTGTCCCTGTCAGTCTTAGCGATAGAATATTGTGATAAAGCAACCTCACAGGGTCAGAAGCAAAACAAATGCCACGCAATGAGATCGGATAGCCCTAACCCGGTGACTAAACAGACGTCTGGATGAAAGTGCAGAAGAGAAAGCATTGCTTCTCCATAGTAAACACAGCCTCCACCACTAATGCCAAGTTTATGACAGGATGCTGGTTCGTTTGTTTACTTTGGGTGACAACTGTTTCCCAGTTGTCTTCACTTCAGGGTTGGGTTACATAACCACTTATCAGACAGGAGTAGTTGCAGTCGGTTGTCAAAAGACTGCTGTTTTTTTATGCAGTCGCAATGGAACCGAGGAGTGCCTCCTTAAGTGAGACCATAATAGCAGCCTGTCAGTTCTTTTTACCAGTACCAGTCTAACCGTTCTTTCATCCCTCCCTTCTTGCAAAATAAAAAGTGTCGGCAGAGTGTGCATCCTAGTGCCCCTTTGATGATAACCTAGCCGCTTTTTTTCTCAGCAGCAGAACTCCCACCTCATTCTAACGGTATTTTTTTCTAGCTGCTTTAAGAGTTCCTTTGCGTGTGAAGTAGAGCTACCTGTTTAAAAAGCTATGCTGGAGAGGTTACAGGCGAGTTGGTGTAGCGAGCGCAAACAATCGACTCACGACGAGGCAATTGGTCGCGTGGAATAACGAGGGATATTCAAGTCAAACTAGGGCTTCAAGGTTTGCAGATAGGAAGCCGTAACAAGCATTGTTTTCGAAAGGCCTGATCTCGGATGCTAGATCAATGACTCACCAGTGATAACCAAAACAAGCTAACCGCTTTTAACCACCACAGAAGAACGTAATGGTTTACATTGCGTTTAAGTTGAATGCTTCGATGGGAAAAGTCGGGATCCATAACTTCGCATCAGCAAGGGGAGCTGCGGGACCACACCAATTCAGCATCGGTGGGGAAGTGAAAAAGGCTGTTCCAAGATGGTTCAACCGTGCTTCGTGCTTTCTATACCAGGTATTAGTTAAGCGCCAAGAGAGGAGTGTAAATGTGGAACATCTGAGGGCAATTATCACCAAATAAAACACTTTCCCAATTCACCATGAATGCGACCTGAAAAGTATTTGGATGACAATACCAACCTCTAGAGGCCTAGATTTCGAAATTAAAGGTCCAAAATAGGCATACAAAAAAAAAACAATTAGGCATTTGTTTTCTTCGGTTACCATCGTGTTTATCCTGTTAATTCACTTCCATCTGATAATGGGACATCTGAGCGGACAACGTGTGCAGGTATAACATAAAGTAGGAGACGGCTAAGTGAACATCCGCCATAGAATCAACAGAGGCAACTTCTCTTACGGTAAAATACCAGCCTTTAGAATAGGTAAATAAGTTACGGACAAACGTCTTCTCTCCCGGTGCACCGCTCAACCCAGAGTCGCTATGCGCCATAGCACAGAGAGACTCAACATTCACATTCAGCCTTTCTACAATCCATTCAGTTTTCGGAGTTGCAGCCACAGTCAGCTGGACATCTGGAGCATTCACTACCATATGAACTATTTGCAAGCTTGTCAATTCACTGACTGACCCACCGGCACGTGGTACACAAGTGTTATGGAGGGTGAGGCTGTCTGCCGGGCGCAGCTTACAATATTGACCACGTACAAAAGTGTAGAATGAATTAATCGAGACCACAGGTCATCGCGTAAAATGACTTCTTGAAGAGAACAAATTAGTCTACCAAAAGTGGAGCTGTTCAGTAAACACAATATGTGGACTGAGAGTGAGAGTGAAAAGTTACATTCTGACATGCAGTTTAAATAACCTTGCACGTACGAAGACGACCAAAGCTGTAGATAGCTGGCAGACACAGTCTAAAGACAACTTCAAGAGAGGAGAACGTAGGCAGTGTCCTGAAAAGTCTGGAAGTATGATAGTTCACGTTTCGGCGTGGCTGGAATTTTGAATGGTGAAAATGAGCTGCGCCATGCAGGGAGCCTCCACTAACCTCAAATAGTAGGCAGATCATCAAGAAGGTTTGATGCGTGTACTCTCGTGGTACTTTCAGCACAAGGTAAAAAAACACTCTCCTTCAAATTATGAATGAAAGGGTCGAGGAGTGAAAGGAGAGGAGTTGATGCGAGGTGGAGAAGGAAGCAGGGGGAAAGCAAGCTGTTTAAGATCCCTAACAGCTCCACACAATGAGCAGATGAAGGGTATGCGAGAGTTAAGTGACCATAGCAACACAGCGTAACGCAATGCAAGCGGGAACATTTAGCATTGCATTACAATACAGTGCAATGTGACCCTTTGTGGAAACACAATGGTATACGAAAGTGCGCGACCCAAGTACTCGCGCTGCAAAGTAGTTGCGAAATTTAATTTTGTTTTGACAAAAATCCAGCGATCACAATCCGAAAGGTAGATTTATGTGGCGCAAATAAAGCCCCGATTCCGCAATCCTCTCAATTGCGTTAACACTTTGACAGATTATATTGTTAGAAAAAGGGGCTAATTTTTACCCAGCTTTAATTACAAAGTAGTGAGACATATTGCATTAAGAATGTGCGTTGCAGCACTTTACTTCAAAGGCATTGTGTGGAAAACCAAGTCTAATGGGAAGACCTCGCGAAAATTCGTAAAAAGTCTAACAACCAAAAAGGATTATGCATCAAAGGCTCTGTGTAGCTGCGCCTAGGTGACCGATTTCAGATGTCACCAAGGCCAGGTCAAAAGAGGAGTATTTACAAAGAGTTGCCACCAACAAATTTGGTGTACGATTTCAAGGAAAAAGCCTCCGAAACGGAAAACTATTTGCCTTATTTATTACTTATTACGCAAACTATTGAAATCGCAGATTAGAAAAAGCATGACCGCGAAAACTGTAATACACAGGTCATGCATTGCAGGTTGACTAGCAGGTGGAAAAAAAAGGGTTTAAACTGAACATTGGCGTTGGCACAGAGTGGACAGAGCACTAACGAGAACGAGAGATGCTAATTTGGTGGCATAGCGCGAACCACGAAAGTCTTGCCACCCTGCGACAATAAAAATACCTAGAGGAGAAAACAAATTCACCTCAGTGATCTGAGAATTTCAGAAGGGATTTTGATCCTCCGTCGCTGAACCGGTGAAACCCTCTTATGGGAGTTTTCCGTCCATTAAATGACACTAAAGCAGTAAAAAGTGGCGCATTCAGAAGTGACTTTGTCTCGAGCTAGGTGATTTAATTTCTACGCGAGTCCAGAGACAGATTAGGCTTCACTCAAGACGGTGGCAGCCAGTGGAACACAGAAGCCGAAAACACGTCATCTACTCTACGCGGACCAGCCGTCTCCCCCATCACCGATACTGTTATAAAATAATGGAGGTATCAATTTTAAAGCTGGTTCGCTTTCCATGGGATGTAATCTACTGATTAAGCAGGTAAATAGAGTCGAATGGTCAAAAGGCAAAATTATTACTTCCTTCAGAAGTTATTAACTAACTTCGCTCCCAAAAAAAATTACTTAAATTCGAATTAAGAATCCACATTCCAAGAGGCGAAGGAGACTCCAAGCAGTTCAAGGAGACGGTAGGGACAAATGGTTACGAATTTTCTTTGCGATAGGAAAGACCAATTTTCCAAAGGTCAAGTTAAAAGTCATCTTAATCCATAAAAATACCAAAAGGACAGCAGAAATGCCGTCTGTCACTGCACGTTTGGAGTTAACTTAAACGACTAGGATTTCTCCGGAAATATAAACATCGCAACAGCGGGCAGCATCGAGGAATTCACGTGAGCAATTCAAATTTGTCATGCCTGTGGGTCAATCAATGGCACGTGTGCACCACAGAGCCTACTGCTGGACCGTCTGCATGTGAAAGGCTTGGATCCTGACCGAAATGCCCCTCTATGCTTTATTAACATGCTTCCACGCACAAAACACTTCGGAGCATCCAAAGTACAGTCAAAGCAGGTAAGTAGTGTTATAAGTACTTTGACTTCAACAATTTTGGACAAAATTCGCCTTCACACAATCAATTGGAAGCGTGGCAAAAGATGTCAACATGGTCGAAAAGCAGTCGCTTTTAAGTATACAGGGGTGGATCAGTGTTCCATATTCCCTACCGTGGATAATAACAATAGACAAAAGCTAGGAAAAAGTAAATCTGAATTCAGTTTCTATGTTCAACTGCGGCGTATTTTTTTCTTATTTGCATTAGTTGCTTGGTTGTGGGTTGCTTTTCAAGTGAAAAAAGTCATCAAAATTCACGTGAGGACATTCACCTGAACAAACGCCATCTTATACTTTGCAATTTTCTTAGTGGTAAAATTCAAGTGAACAGATACACATCCATTGAGATGGATTGATGCTCTTCGATTCACCCGCAAAAAACAACACCAAATAAACACCACTGCCCGATAACCCCAGTTTTGCTTATTCTAAGCAGCATTTCATGAGCTAAATTTGTAGCAATGAGGTGAGATGTGTCCGAGGGAGTTGAGCTGAAGGAAGTAATTGAACGCCGCGGGGAAGGGAGAAAAAGAAAGGTGCCCATGAAGGCACACTTAAACAAGCAAAAGCGGCTCCAAAGACAGGACAACTCAAAGGCAACTATCTCATCTCCCAATTGAATTAAGTGCAATGGCAACCTTTACACAACCACTTTGTTCGAATGACTGTCACAGAATTTTGATTAATTGATGCTCCTTACAAATGATTTTGAGCAAGTTCAAAACTTTCCTTCAAGAGTACTATTCCAAAAGTACTTCGAAATGGCAGGTATGCAGTGTGACGAACAAATGAGACGCCTGACTTAGAACCAAAACGCCTATTAATTTCAAATAAGGTAAGTTTCAAAACAATTAGGTGACCAGTTTCACTCTCAAAGGTTTCACCCGTACGACGGGTTATGGCGATTCCATTTTCGCGGTTTGAGGTTACGAAACTCTACGCCTTAATCCATTAATCCCAACGCCAAAAGTTGGACGTTTTCATGGCACCCTTGAATTATACTAGAATTATACAGCCAGTTTTCAGTCGCAAATCGGTAGTGCAGTGAGCCATGACTTAAACGATGAACTCGCAAAAGCAGAGCCAACAATCGGTAGATTCGCCACTAGGTGAAAAAAAGCGATGAAATGATGACAGGATCGGGGGAGTAGACTAGAGTGCATAAGTGGATAGACGTGGGAAAAATACAAGCAGCGAATTCTTATATGAATAAGCGGGTACGGTAGCATAAAGTGCACCTTGATTGAGCCTTTTAATGACATGCATTTTACGTGGCACTCAGCTTTGAACCAAAGTAGTCATCAAATATTAAACAGCTATAAAAACTCACCATGCAAAAGGGATCTTCTGTTTCCCCACACCGACATATACACATCCAGGCACCCTTGGCTCCTCACTTTCGCCACTCCCTCTATTCTCATCCATTACAGAGCCTCTTCGAAGCAGTCCAAAGTCGCCAATTTTTACAGTCACATTAGACGGGGCACTGAAGAGAAGGACATTCCGAGCTGCCAAATCTCGATGGATGAGGTGGCAGGCAGCTAGATGAGCCATTCCACGTGCCAACTGAATCCCTATGTCCCAAAGGACATCCACACTGAATGCCGTTGCTGGACGGCTTTCCACACCACAACAACCGCTATTCAGGGTGAGTCGGCGAGAATGAGCTCGTAAGGCTGTGAGTAAACTTCCTAGTGGAGCCAGCTCTGTAACCTAGTAAAAAGAATGTGAATAAGAGAAGCAGGACCATACAATAACGAGTGGATTGAGGGGAATGATTCCGTAGATGCGAACGAGGTTAGGATGCGAGACTGATTGCATGAGCATCACCTCCGACAAAACGGTAGAGAAAAAATCTGCGGCATCGCCTGTTTTACTATGACGGAGAATCTTCAGCGCAACTGGAAGCTAGAAGACAAGGGAGGGAATAGGCGTATGCATTAATAACTTGATATCCGGTACTTCTTCCGACATGTTTGGTAACAAAGTTACCGTTTTTCCAGTAGGTGTTTTCCAGTCACCCCTTCGAACTACACCGAAGGAGCCTGACCCTAAATGGCCATTATTTTCTTTGTGCAAATTCACATCTTCTTGCCGAATGAGTTGGCATGGAAGTAGGGAGTCTGTGGCAGAAGGGGAAAGGGAGGGTGAGGTGGCGGCAGAAGGTGCCTTAGCGCCGGATTGGCAACGACGAACCGATGCAGGTTCGCCTACAGCTGCCAAAATCGGAGCGTCGCGGGGTGGTCCGTAGCGTAACTAGAGAGATAAAGATAAGAGCAAATAGTGTGGATTAGGTCAAACAGTGGTAATGTAAAAGAAAAATGGGCATTTATCTTACAAGATCTAGGAGAGAAATGCCAAAAGAAAGACCGTGGTGATGCTTTTTGCGTGGGTTTCTAGGCAATCCAGCATTTTCACGGTGAAGTTTGATGGCTTCTTTGATACGTCCTATGGCAGGAGCGCTTAGACCGATCCGATGGAGATCAGCTGTGTGAACAAACTCAAAGTGTTGAAGTCTGGGCAAACGGAAAAAAAGACGGTTTGAGAGATCTCGAAATTCCCATACTCAATAGGGTCGTGGCTTAAGCCGAACAGCAGCACATCAGAACTATATGCTTTTTGAATAAAACACACATAAGTAAGCTAGCAAACATGCTATAAAGAGCTCTGGTTTCAGTAAAATTATAAGATGCACCACAAACCAAGGAATTCAGCATGTTAGCAACGCAATTTAGATTACTGTGTAACTTGAAGAACATTCTTAAAGGCATCGTAAAAATCCGGCAATTGAACTTCATCTAAAAATCTCCAAAGCCAATCAGACGACGACATGGCCACGAAGTCCCATCAAAACGCCTTTGAAATCGTCAAATGCGTAATGGTGCATTAAAACGTAAGCAGCCGATGAACACCAACTTTGCATGCGTTACAAGCGTATCTAAACTTTCCTTACATTTACTAATACTTTTTACCGCTTTTAACAAATTATTTTAAAGGATTTTTAAAAATGCTTTCATTATTTTTATTTCTTATTCACAGGCGGTTTTAGCGTATCATTTACATGCAATCATACATGTCTGTCAATTTTGTGTCATGCTACGAACTACCTCTCCGGTACAAAGTTGCGTGCGATCGCATTGCCTCATCATTTCTAATCGAGCCTAGAACGAAGTTAATAAGTTTACTTATCCAAATAAAGGTGTTACTAATCTTTTTTATTGTTAAATTGCCTTCGCAGCCTTTAAAGTCATATGTGTGGCGTCCCGAGGCTCCCTTGAAGGTAGAATAAGGCGCAGTACTAGGGCAGAATATATATATTCCGGGAACAGAGGACTTGGGGGCTGTTGGCACGGCCCGGAGGCCGACCAACCGGCTAGAACAAGATGGCCACCCAAGTCACCTATACCGGTAGCTCGAACAAACAAAGTATTACACAGCCCCTCTCTTCTTTCGAGCGTCGTCCCCGACGCTCCCCTTCGTCAGCCTCCCGTGTCAGCCATCACAACGTAATCAGTGCTGCGAGAAGCACCCACGAGCTAACCGTCCCAGTCGTCGAGGTTCGAACGCATGTGTTCCTGTAGTGCCATCAATTCCGCGTAGCACTCAGTGCAGCAAATGCGCGCCTCTTGGCCCTCCTCTGGGCTTGGAGTCCACGGCTAGTGTCGCTTCAGTTGTTAATAGCTTCCCTGTCGAACACGAGGGCGAGGGAGATGTCGAAGATGAACGTCGATCTCAACCCTTCTGTTACGAGATACCAAAGGTTCTCCCCTCCGTAGCACATGTACTTCTTTCACAACGCCGACGTTTGCCGGAAGCGGCATGGAGCAGGATAAAATCCATCCAAGTCGGGTCCGCTTTCCGCTGCCACCAATGTAGCGTCCCGACCAACCGGTTAGAACAAGATGGCCACCCAAGTGACCTAAACCGGTAGTTCGAACAAACAAAGTATTACAATATGGATAGGCAATAACTCCTAAGCTCCCTNCCGATTGCGAAGCATATTTGAAGATGAAAGCAGCGATAGGACATAATGGTCTTATCGGCGTCACACCATTGTTAGGGTTGTAGTACTTTGTTTGTTCGAACTGCCGGTTTCGGTGACTTGGTGATCACATTGTACTAGTCGGTTGGCAGGCCTCTGGGCCGTGTCAACAGTCCCTTAATCCCTCTGCTTCTAGAATATATGTTCTCTCCAAGTAAATTGCCTTCTTTTACCTTCAAGGAAGTCACGGGACGCTGCAACAGTACTAGGTCGAATATGTATTCTAAGTACAGGGGGATTGGGTGCTGCTGGCATGGCCCGGAGGCCGGCCAACCGGCTCGTACAATATGGCCACCCAAGTGACCGAAACCGGCGGTCCGAACCAAAAAAGTATTACACCCTTTCCATGTTCCCACGACAGGGTCAGCCAAGTATGTGGCCTAATGGTTTGAGCTACTTAAATCGCAAACATGTTTCAAGAACTTGAACATGCATCGATTCATGATCAGATCAAGTATTTTGATTTTCACTTAAAGCGCCGATATGTTCTTAGAGGAATGGGATGCCATACACAGGGGGAAGCAGGTAAGTGGCAGCTTTGTTGGTTGCCCCTATTGGGTCAGAAGCACAAATAATTTGATGGGTCGTTGGCGAAGGACAATCAAATTATGCTTTAACTCATCTGTTGATACAGTTTGTATGCTTAGTGATCTTATAAAAACGCATTCTGAATGCCTGTATCCTTATTACAAAAGTTTTATTCACTTATCATGCTCTGCTGTTCTTTACCTCTCGACCTGTAAGAAAACTCGTCTATCATTACTTCAATGTCAATCATAGAAGAAGGTTTTTGTAGGCTTTTCTCGATCAATGACAAGCCATATCAGCGTTAAAAAGGTATATTATGAATGCACAGGGAAGGGACAAGAAAAGGTGAACGCTAAGTGCTACCTTATCGCATAGACAGCTAGAAGCAACCGCAGAGTTTATACGGCTGAATGAACATTGTATATACTGGCCATGATGCGCTGAGACAGCAGAAAAGATTGTTTTATGCTCTCAAATCTGCGGCACACCCTCCCATCAATCAAGGAGGATACACCAACGTACAACTCCTTAAATTCTAGACGGAGCTGAAGGACAATCAACTGTGTAAACGAATGCTCTGAGACCATGAAGTGACACGACCATCCTTGTAGACGTTGGAACGAAGATTACTGGTGTTCGTACGGAGAAGCAGCGATTTGGACATTTCTATTCATCATTTGATGGATGATCAAGCATAGCCATTTCTGTCCACCCACCATCCACCTACACCTCCTTCATGGGCTGCATGCCCTGTGAATGGTTTGTCTCTTATCCTAGACAGATGGAAACAGTTGTTGTGCAAGCGTTCCTGCCATTTTATGTTCAACGGTGTCAAAGACATGCCATTTTACTAACACTCACTAACAGACTACCATGCTTCAATTCACATGCATTCAATCTTATCTACCACTGAAGCTGGAACACTTGCTTATTTATACAAGGGCATGCGGACGTGGAAAACGGCCCTTAACTGCCAACAGTCAGGTGCTGTTTACGATTGTCCATCGGCTCCATTTGAACGGATCGAGGATGTGCGCTGGTGGTACATCCAAGGAAGGTAGGAGGTTGATCGTGCTGTTGGAAGAATCTACAAAAGAAAATGAAGGTCTGATAGCACACAAACGTCTTCTCTGTTATCTCAATGCATCACGGCCAATGTGTACAAAGTGGTTCCAGCCATTTGACCATAGGTCCGGTAAACACAAACTCAGGGTTTGCAATATTAGGTGATTTAACATGACACGAAGGTTGTTTGCCTCAAATCTGACTCGATGATGAAATTGCACCTCTTCCATCCATTCAAGTATCAATTGACTGTGGAGGCTATAAGGCCACGCCGAGTATGACGTATGTTGGGCAGGGAATTTGTCAATGGATGATTAGTTTGGCATTGGGTGTCTCAAGAGAAACACATACTTGTCCACTACTCTATACCTTTTGGACGGCTACTCAATTTTTTCCAACTGATTTGGCAGCATTTCCAGCATAGTTTTGAACCACTCCAAGCGGTAACCATTTAAGGGCCTTTAACGTGAAAAATGCTTTAAGGATACATAAATACGATCATATTAAAAAAGTCTTTTGTGTAATTTCACTACCTTTTAGGTCAATATATGTATGTGTGTCAACGCATAGGGCTCTTTTGTTTCAATCCAAGTCGACTTGACTTGAACACTCAATATTGCCAACTGAAAAGGGGATCAGAACAATGGCAGAATCCCAGAAGTAAGACGAGGGAATTAAAGTGTTGTGCGTTTGATAGGACTCCAAATTGATGAACGAGCCGCTTTTGTGGGGGGGGGCAAATTCTCCCCAAGTCCCGTCATTTTACACAAAGCAGGCAAAAGGTTTCTCTGTCTGCATCTTTTAGTGCCACTTTTTATGACTCGATAGCCCTTCACTTCCTGCATTTCATTACCGACCTTTTTTTCCGTTGATCTGTGAGGAGACTTGTTCAGGCTCCACCATTTCCGAAAGCTTGTGCAGTCTCGCGTATTTAACAGCAAGCCACACCTATGCATAAGTTTTATCATAAATGTACAAAGGGTATGCAAGAAGATGGCGGCTTTGCATGGTATCCTCATTGCAGCGGAATCGGACAGGCAGAGTACTGGTAGTCGGACAGTTTTGACAGCGTTTTGAACAGGTAAGAAGGACAAGAAAATAACGTATTAACGGCAATTCCGTCCGCCTTAGACCTCCTCCAGTCCACTTCATAGGCTCTGCCTCGTTCGTCGGACGTTGGCTCCACTTTCCTAGAAGTGGCGCTAACACACTTTCCTTGCGCATCCGTGTAGGATAAAGGGAAGTCGTACCAAGAAACAGCAATCTGACCAGCGCCCAACCTACCAGTTGCTCTGTTACCACACACACTCATCTCCACGCAAGACAAGGAACACATGTGTCCTGAAGGAAAGGCCTCGACATGATGGCTTGTTGTCTGTCTGATGCATCAGATCTTTCTAAACTATACACAGCGAGGTTGACACAGACATTAAAGTGATTACAACATTACTATCCTACTGCAATCGTTCCAAAATCTACATTATTCCATCAGAGCGGAGGTGAAAGTCAATCGGAGCGAATTGACGCACGGAAGAGCATTTGCAAGCAACAATAACTTGGGATATCATCGCGCTATGAGGCATGGGATAGCTAGGTTGTATCCAAAATAGACGCCAGTATCGTCGTTAGCCTCGTAGTTGATAAAATCCAACGAGCTGTGACACCAAACCAGACCAAAGTGACCGAGAGCAAGCTATTTGAAACGTGTCGACGAAGAAGGAGGAGACGTGGTCGGTTAGTGAACAGGGTCTTTATACAGACCCAGTGGTGGTTGCCCAATCGCCAGGTTGTTGTCAGAACCGGTGAGATTGCTGTTGACCTCCGTTTAGACGTCTTGAGGAGTGACCAGAGGAGGACGGGAATGTGCGTTCGTGATAGTCCTTACTCCAAGATCACGCTTCCAAGCAAGATGTGTGTGTGTGTGAGTACGGTCTTCCCCACGGCCCAACAAACTGTACCTATGCAGTTTGCATCTCTGATAGAGCTTAAAAAGTACTGGATGTATTTATGCAAGTTCTCTCTTCAACGTATACATGCTCAGTCATCATGACTTCCTTCACTGAAACAGGTTTGTTCTGTGTGTGCTGTTAGTGGGATGTAAATTGAGCGATAAATAGTGGAGAACGTAACGAAAACGCCTAGCTGTAGTGACAAATTAATGTCGTACTACGCCTTCTCATAGGAATTCTCTTTGGAATTGTCTCAGAGGCATCGACACCGTAGTTGGAACTAGAACCATGATGAATATTTAATGCCCTCATGACAACTAAAGTGAAGAGGACAAGTTGGTTTGTGGGATTCTTCCCTTTAGTCTTCAGCTCCCTAAATCGACTTCCATGTAGTCAACCAGCAGTTGTCATTTTCGTGTCTACCACTGCTTACCCCAAATCTCTTTCATTAAGTCCGACTTTCTAGTTCGCCTTCCTCTTGGGTTCGTTTCGTGGTCGATTGGGGCATGAACTTCAAGATACTGTGCATTGTCGCCATATGGTGATGTCAAATTTTGAATTCTATGGTCCCAAAAGAAATCCTTGTCAAATGCCATGCTCTATCATCAACATTACTCATTACTGGCTTCACACATGCGTGCAGTCCCATTTAAGAAGGGGAAAAAGGAACAACAAAAGGTGTTAAATGGGCGAGATCAGATATTTGAATTGCAGTGATCGATGCTTCTCTGAGGCATCACATCTCTTGTGAATCGGCTCTGTTCAAACACCTTACCAAGGTGGAGAGAAATGCTTTCGGTTGACCACCCACACCAGCAGTAGGGCAATGGATGGATAAGACAAACGGCATTGATTCAGTAGCAATCCCTGGGATAAGAACAGTAAGCACAAGCAAGCTACTCGGGGATGATATAGCCGTAGCTCCTCGTCCAGATTGGGATAACCACACAAATACAGGCAGAAACATTTCTCTCTTAAACTGATCCCATTCACGAAAGGGTTGGTGGTGTATTAAGAAGTCCTGCAACTACCACCAGTTCTTCCAAGTTGGTAATGAAGTATGGACCCATCTACTGCTCCAAGTCAGAAGCATAAATTTTTCTTTCTAAAAATGTGTATTTAGTTCAAAAAGAATTTTTGCTACCGGACTTCATCCATGAGTAAATTGGACCACGGATAAACGGGGGAACTGCTGGCGTGAGGACCCCAACCAATCACCTCCAGTTTTCATCCAAGAGGATGAAAATGAAGAAGTTAGGAATGTGTTTGGGAAATATGCCCTGATGTCAAAGCCTTGAAGAATAGAAGCACTTAAAAAGGCGCCCATCAGTTATGTCATTAAAGGTGACAATATGACATGCCCTGATTGGACCTTAGAGCATTTGTGGTTATTTCGCAAGAAAGGTTTCCACAGCAAGGAGTGGTGGAAAATTGGTCCCACTTTGTGCTATGAACAGCCCTAAGAGGTGAAGTAGACAACGAAGCGTGAAAATCCAAAGAGCTGGCAAAAAGTCAATCGTAAGAATGCTCGGGACATAGCCAAATGCGAATCGCTATTGTAAGATTAGAGCATCTTTTTGGTTCCTGTACAAAAGGGAATCAGAGCTGGCAGCAGTTGCTATAGGTGATTGCTGAAGTAAAGGAGATGGTACCTGTGGGTGGGAGTCGAAGGGCCAACGTAGACCTACAGTGCTAGCAGTGATCGTGAAAGGAAAGGCACATCGTAGAGCCTGAAAAGCAGGGCGACGCGGTCACCTAGAGGCAAGGGAAGCAAAGGGAATAATTACCAAGGTAACAGGCTTGCTTGTAGCATTGACATGTTCTGGCTCTTGAACTGTCAGCTTTAAGAGTGTTCTAAAACGAATTAAAGCCATTTTCCTCTGTCTCTTTTGATTCTACACAGAATGCATCCCCTAGACACCGCCTACAGCACAGCGGGCACAACATAGCTTTCTCAGCTTCTAATAGCTCCATTGTCAGACTGTGCTGTCCAACAGGAAAGTTGATCATTCATTGAAATGCCAATTAATTCTTCATTTACCACTTAAACAACAACACCCGCCACTTACTACCCATTTGAGGTGACAGGACAAAAAGGATGCTAATGATGACGATGATGATTGTGTTGGTGAGGAGGAGGAGGAGGAGGAGGAGGAGGATAGATCAAAGGATTGTCTTACCAACTTTTGACTTTGTCAAGTGGAACTCACAGTGGTACTACAAAGAATGCGCATCGCCCAATTTGTTATCAAAGCTTATAAAGCACCATAGCTTAACAAATAAGTCAACATATCCTTTTTAGAGATGGCAGTTGGATGACCCTTTTTTTACTTTGTCCTCAAAATGTGAATAAACAGAGCTACGGATGAAAATCAACCACGATCTTTTACCACACAGCCCAAATTTATAACGACTTGAATTCCACCACCAAAATATTTGCAAACATTTTTATTGTCAAATCAGGATAACATTTTCAGTTTACGTGGTTGTTAAGCAACGCAATTTGGTGCTAGCTTCTATCATAATTGCTAATAGACATACGTCACATATGTGTGACAGTGGGATGACTTATGTTAAAATTCAAGACAACGTATAGGATTGTGACAATCATGACCTTGACATCGTAGGGGATTTTTACTACGATCAGTATATGCTATATTAAAGAAAGGGAGGAGTGCTTAGCATGAGACGTCAGGATTGAATCACACAGTGAGTTGGCGGTTTTGATCTACCGATTTTAAGCTAAGCATGTAAATGACTTCCTAGAAAATTGCAGAAGGATAGAGCAAAATCACAGCGTAAAACCTTGTACTTTTATCAAAACTATAGAACTACTACTGTGAGGAAGCCATCCCTTGGTGTGAGATCCAGACGACCACTACGCCTGACCTATTCCTACTCTTTCCGAGTATTCACACGATAAATTTAAAAGAAAATTCTGAGAATGGTTTGAAATCCATCACAGTTGTAAGATCATCTTAAGTAGATGCTCCATACGTGTAACATGAAGTACTTTCGTCCACTACCTAGTGCCTTCCACAGATCAGACCATGATCCCTTAACAAGGGAAGCCATCTCGCATCCCCATTCCGCAATGTAATTAAAATTTGTCAAAATTTTATTTTACTTGCAGAAACTTATGCAGAAGTATCGTTTAAGGCTTTTAAATTGCTCATCGATGCGGTAGCAAGGCCGTTTGGGAGGACTGACTGAATGCAGTAGATTTCGAAGGCATCCAAGCAAAGCTGCCACCTGGCTCATCAGTCTATGTTAATAATACGTCCACGTATTTCACACTCACACGAAAATATTTAAAATTTTCCTTTGTAGAACAGAGCTAATTATAGTACCAACCCTGTTACAATCTACGAAGTGGTTGACACTGTCACACGATCGTGTATTTCCATGTGAAATGTGTCGTTTTTGTTTGGGTTTGCAGTGGAACTCAAGCGTTGAACGGTGCCACTACTTTATTCACCTACAAATGAAATTGTGCATTTTTGCAGTCTCCTACGCCTTGTGACATGGCATAAAGGAGAGGCTGGAAAGGGGTTGATGTATCCGTGCCTACTCCCTACTACTGTCACAAAGCAGTTGAATCCATGTAAATGGTAAAATTCAAAATATTTTGACCGTTTGGATCTCCCAAGGTCACCGATTCTTTTATATAAAAACACCTATTGTGCAGATATTGTGGATAATAAGTTGATGGCTGTGGAAGAAAGAAAAATTGGGAGGTATTGGAGTCATGGCGTTGATGACAGCTATCAGCACACGTGATTGGCACTTAATCAGTGCTGCAAAACTGAAGCAGGCAAATCGGAAGTTGACACGCCTTTTAGCTGGACGCAATTTCATGAGGTAATTTATAAGACGTGGCAAAGCATACACTCAAATGACAACGGTGGTTGTAATAATTATGTTGTTTAAATGCGCTTCGTAGGTCAGAGGCGGGAGGACAACTTCAACCTAGTCGTGGACGAACGCGGTTCTTGCCAGGAGGAAGACACACTCTCCTTATAGATATTCGCCCATCGTGCTTTTCCGACTGAGTCATATTAAAGATGTCCTATAACACTCAGTCTTCTAATAGAAAGGTGAGAAGAAGGGAAGAGGAGAAGATGGAAGTTTCCTCTACAGAGGCGTTATTAACCCTTCCACAGACTCCAAAAGCATCGGCTAAGGAAATGGAACTCGAAAGAAAACAAAGCTCTTTTAGCGAAGTCAGTGACATTGCTTTTTAGAATAGAATCTACTCTGTACAATTCAAAGCTCTTTTTTACCGCTAACACTCCTGATGAGCCGATATGACCTGAACATCAACTGTTCAGGGATGGCAATTATTCAAAATCTTTAAGAGTTCAGCGTGCATGGACTGGATTCAGTAATCTGACATTTTTGTACCATGTAGCAATTATTTTATTAGAATTTTTTTAAGATTCGTCCACACATTACCGCCACTTCCCATCCATTCATTACATTTTCCTTTCATCCATGATATTAGTTCCTGGTCACCTTAATGCGCTTGACTGAGTCTAAAACACATGGACAACAAATGCCCAAGTGGCTGTAATTGCACCACGCATTTGATGTGATGTCAGCAACAAAGTGGACACTTGTTTTATGAAAGGTGTACTTAAGGATTGCCTTGGCGTCCTACTTAAATATTGTGAGTAGGATGGCGCCCCTTTTATTCACGTAGGTAAGGCTAAACAAAAAGGCCATTAAAGGCAGTGGTTGCGAGGTAAGGGGAGGTGGCAAACTGCAGTAAATCATTACTGCTGGGAGTGAGGTCAGATACGTTAGAGGGGCCAAATGTTATCTCATCGACTTGGTTGGTAATGTTGGCATTTGTTTGACTCTCACTCCGGATTGCATTCCTGTCTTGGCTATGTGACTCATCAGAGTTTCACATCAGTGAGCTATTTTCACAATTTGAAGAAAGTCTTGACACCCTTTCAAGCTCTTAATTTGTTCAGCAGCGATTGAGATGGCGTATTGGTGTTTGAATTATTAAGTAGCTCAAGTTAAGGGGTTCCTGCAGATATCACCTCAGCGCTGTAAAATCCATGCGTATCATTCACTCTTTTTAATGATATTTAGGGAGAGTTACGGTGACTGAATACATCCTTCTCATTCTGAAAGCATTGAATTTGGCGAGCAAGACAAATGTAATTATTTTGACAAGCGATGTCACTAACCAACTCCTGTTATGTGGAAAAAAGGCGTCTACCAAATTCATAAGGCTAAGGCATCACTTCGGGAAGATGTGGAAGGTTAAAAAGTATAGATTTTGTCCAGAAATATTTGTGGTTGACTGCACGTCAAATTTTGACTGAGGTCGTCAAACTACCACTGGAATACTTTGTTTGCTCGAACTGCCGGTTTCGGTTACTTGGGTGGCCGTATTGCACTAGCCGGTTGGCCGGCCTTTGGGCCGTGCTTGACTTACGAAACCTGAATTTGAAGCCATTTGAGAAAAGATGGCTTGCAATTAACTGGACGATTTCTAGGAGGTATATAACACTAGGTAGCATCAGGACAGGTTGTCGAAGAATTTCTAGATGAATAGCTCCATATTGGCTTTGCATCGTATAACAGACACTAATATTTGCTCCTGTCTTAAAACATACCAAAAGTAGTTAAGGCCACAGGTAATGATGCCGAGAACGGAGTCGACTTATGCTACATAATGCATTTAGATAAATAGTAAAGGCTCCACGTCTTTGCTTTGAAATGCCAACGCAAATCACAATTTTAATATCTATATAAAACTTGTGGAAGTAATGTTGGTTTTCTACATTGGTTTAATGCGTTTCACTTCACCACTTCCTTGTGAATGACCTTTGGTACTAATAAGAAGTTGGCAAAATCCATTACTATGGTAACGCAAAACGTCAATTTGCACAAATAAGTATCAAATAACCATCATGTGCGCCAAAATTTCTTTTAAGAAATTATCAGAATTTTTCTAACCAAAGTGCAGAAGCTAGGACTACTGAACATCTATATAGATACCAGAATTTGAGGTGAGTCAAACGACTAGCAATCGTCAAACCTGATTTCAAAACAATGGATTTATCAAAAACAGACGATGTACCACCCCTTTTCAATTTTCTTTGAATTGTGGAAACGCAGAGCACTTTGTGTCAAACTAAGGGGGTTATTACAAGTGGTCCACAGTTAACTTGCAGTGGAGTGTGCAGAACCCAAGTTAATTGTTTTATTTTCCATTCACACATTGCTGTAGCATTAATTGGCTGTCTAGGATATTGTAACATTAGTCGTAATATGTTGGAGTACGTAAAAATGTGCATGTGATTAAAAAAAGAGCCTGGAAGTACGATGATTGTGGAAAACTTGCGTGCGCTTAATTCAATATGAAAAAGAGAGATATCGTAAAAGCATTTGAACTTGGTACAAAAAGCGAAGAAGCGATTTTGTGTTACACAAACCCCTTTTGACAAGTCATTTTGGTTGTTACTAGTCCCACTCGGTTTTCATTTGGCAATATCATCGTCTTTTACAATGGATAAAGACATTGTGAAAGAAGAGGAAGAAGTTGACCCACCCATCAGTCAGCCCGCCTCTGAGGATGCTGATCATAGTTATGAGTCTAAGAGTTCCACAGCAAATCCAGCAGAAGAACATGAGTTGACGTCGGAGGATCTTCGTTTGAAGCAACAATTAATTGAACTCAATCCGCTCTACCTACCCCACGAATTTCGTTCCTTACCACAATCTTTCGATCCCAGGGAGTACAACTTTCCGGCCTCCTACAGTGAAAACAGCACTCGAGAGACACGTCTTCTTGCCTACGCTGACAATTTTCGCCGGCAATACGCTGGCCGCTTTCACGACCGTACACCACTCTTCCTTACCCCTCGCAACGAATGCGATCTCCGTAAATTCGTCTCTACTACCATTCGTCCCACAAAACTACCATTTCCGGAGCTCCATGAAGCCTTAGGTGCTGCCGCTTTCGTGGCTGACTTTCTAGACCTTGTCCCTCTTCTCCCCTGCACCGAACTACCTCCACGTCTCCTTAGCCCAAAAACTACACTTTCTCTTCAGCTGGGTACCTGTTTCGACTATACCACTCTCCTATGCTCTCTTCTCACCGGTGTCGGCTACAATGCATTCGTAGTAAGTGGATATGCAACACGTGAGTGTTGCTACAAAGATGAGTCTCGGAAGCAATGTCCACTACTTGTGCAGCCAAAGAAGTGTGTAGAACTGTATCAAGAACCACAGGCTGGAAAGTATCAGGTCAAGCCAGTAAGAGACTTTCTATCCAAGTATGAAGTAACAATGAAAATAAAACGACTCGTTGAGGCGGAAGAGGAGGCAGAGAAAAAGGCAGCGGAGGATAAGAAGGCCTTGGAGAAAGCAGAAGAACCACAACCTGATCCTCTATTTGGTCTGCGAGTTCACTCTTGGATTCTAGTGCTCCCGGGAAGCAGAGATGTTCAAGAAGCCTTTTTCATTGAACCTTTTACTGGCGAATCGATTCCACTTGACACCGACATGTACCTAGGCATTGAAAGCGTATGGAACCACAATAATTACTGGGTAAATATGCAAGACTGCACTAATGGGATCAAGGAGATGCGGTACGATCTTAACAATCTTGAGGATTGGGAGTTCGTCCTGCCCTCTGGCCTACTCAACACAAAGTTGATGTCAGCTGGGGATCAGTTAATCAACATCTTTAGCTCATCTATGGATGTCATGGACACCCTAACAAATTATGATTTGGGATTGGATTACGGTCTCCAGGTGCACGAGGATGAATTGGATGGAAAGGCGCAAAGGCGTGAGAAGAAGAAGGCAGAGGCAGATCTCTTGGATACTCTTCTTCTGGTTGATTTGCCAATGTCATGGACCCTGCCCATCACTCTTTCCGATGCTCAATACTTTCAGAGGTATCCAAATTGCGAGAAGGAAATTATCTACAATCGAGCTCGTGTGGTAAAGTATACGCCTTATTCTCAGGAATGCGGGATCGTCTTAAGGTTGACTGCCTATCAAGATCGTGACCTTCAAGACGCAGTTGAAGAGAGGGAGTATTTTAAACATCGAAAAGACAAGCTGCAATTACGAGTGACAGATTTGAAGACACTGTGGGTGAAAGAGTCATTTGATCATGGTCGAATGGATCACCACCTAAGGCAGCATGAATATATGGCGAAGAATTCGGCATCAGATGCCAATAGAATTATGGAGTTCTATCAAAAGATGAGGATTGATGGCCTGTTGAAGCGCCAACGCGAGGGTAACATCATGAAAGAGTGGTACACCAATCGTGAAGATCGGTTAGTCTATCGTGAAACACGTTTTGGACGAACAGTTAGAAAGTTTGGTCCTCCAGTGATTATAAAATCGCCTACAGAGCAAGGAATTACTGGACCAAAGGTGACAAAGAAGAGCTACAGGGAAATTGATGTGTGAGTTTCCTTTATTTGCCTGTGAGCCAATCAAATCTCGAATAATACTGAGCACTGATTGGACAGCTATGCTTGATGTAGAGTTGTGACATAAACTTTTAGGAAAATTCTGTGAATCTTGAAATAATGCTCTTGGCAATCGCTGATAACGTAGTTCTTTTCAACACTGCCACATTTGTGCATTTGTCTTCTTCCTTTAAAGCACCGTTGATAGGGGAAGGAGTTTGAACGGCTTAACCGCCCTGGACCCTTTCTATGAACCCCGGGTGGGTATTAGCGCCTCAAAATAATATCTATTCACATACGATCATGCTAAGCATGTTAAAGAAAAAATTTGTCTACTGTTTGACTAGAAATTTACAATAATATTACACTACATCTATGGGAAAACCGGTTTTTGTTGCCCTAAATTTTAATTGACTCCCGTACTATGCCTTGTGACAATGATGCAATCATTGCCATTAAGATCGTTACTAACAAATGTGTGCTCATCTTTGATCAACCTTTGCAGAGTTTAAATGCCTCCCTAGAGTACTGCTGTTCTTAAAACCTTCAGTTAAGTCAAATGTCTTGAAATTTTAGTAGGAGTTTTATCTCTGTATGCTTCTTACACATTCATGCTCTCTTATTTAGCTCCCTTCTTTACAAAGGTATCTGAACTGATCAAACTATGACATGCAAGATAGGCATCATTGAAAGTTCGTCACTTCTACCCCTGACAGTGCTGCAAAAACGCGATTTTTATCACTTATTCACAGTGTCAGAAATCCTGTTTTGTCTTTAACATCTCACACTTTCATACCACTTTGTGAAATGTATTTAATGAGCAGCAATTGCCTAAAGCAAAAGAATTAAGGGCATGATATTTAACATTATTTTCTCTGCCAAACAGTTCCATTCTTCCCTACTTAACTTTAGAATTTGACGGATAGTGCCAAGAGGGAGCAGCAAATTTAGTTAACGCATTGATTATCTAAAAAATGGCCGCTATGCTTATAAAATTATTTACTGGAAAAAAACCGACTTTTGGATTTTTTAAGGTAAGCTGTCTGTTGATGGATTAACCTCAAAAGTGAACTCGAAATTAGGTGACTGGCTGACTGTTCGGAATGATTTTGACGAAGTTAATCAGGTCTCCGAGTTTCCTGTGTTGGTTGAGGTCTCAGAGTCTGCGCTAATACAAAATTGGATTTATTCTGCCTAGAATAAAAGAGCGTTTTGCAAGGAACCCCGAAATTCCCGCAGATGAGGACGTGGAGGAGCGCGTGTTTGATATAGCCGGTGAAAAGTACTTTCTCATTTATCACATCGCCGACGAATGTATCTTCCCCTGCAGACGGGAGTTCAACAAACCTCCCGACAGTGGCGATCGTCGGCAGGTCATTGAACTGCATCCTGACACCCACAACGCATTCCATGTAAGAAATTGTACTTAATTTTTTCAGTAGCAATAGTATTCTCCTGTTCTTAGTTAGAACGACCCCTTTTTCGACGAGGCATATTTAAAATAATTGTCACATTTGACGATTAGCTTGCAGGTAATCAAAATAACTTTTTAGACCAGTCTCAATCCACCTCGTAAAACCAACGTAGAGATCTACCAGATGCTTCTCGAACTGATCGATCTTGAAAAGGTCGCTAAAGAAACCGTTAGGGCTTCGGAAAGCGAAGTTCAGGCAATTTTGGACAAACGCACTGCGGAGGAAGATAAACCCGAACTAGAAGTTGGTTTGTGGGACACTCTACGCAACGCAGAAATGCACAAGCTGCGTATAGCACTAGAACAGCACGCCGAACAGGAGCGTCGAAAACAAAAGGAAAAAGATCTCGACTACCTGGCGCCCTACTTCCATATGCGTGACATAGACGAGAATAATTTGAGTCGAGAAGACGCCTACGCTGTTCGAGAGGCCTGTTTACAGGATTTGAAAGAGCGCCTAATTAAGAAGGCTAACATCATACAGGCTCGATTTGAGGCTGAGACGTCAGCTCTACAACGCAAACAGCAATGGTTCCAATTAAATCAGATCAATCTCACCAAGGAAGACGAGGCGGCCTACTTGCAGTACTGTAATGATGCTGTATTCAAAATCACCACCTTGGAGACTATGCTGCTGCGGCATAAACAGACGGCACCGTCGAAGTATATGCTGCTAGAGAAGCAACTGCGATCAGATCCGCGACTAGCGGAGTACTTGAACACAACTTGACTGAGGTGTTCGCCCGTGAACACTGCTCACCCAAGCGAGGGGCTATCAACTGATCCAGGGAGGAGGTGATGTGTCCTCAAGCAGGTGAAGGCTTGAGCAATGTTCGCACCTTAGTTGACGGGTGATTTGTGCTCACAAATAGCAACCTTTTTTATCGATTTTGTCTGGTACAGGCGACACCGTATGGCCTATGCTGTTTTGTCTGCAGCTTGTCCTTTGTTAAAAACAAGGTAGCAATTTTAAAGTTGCCTAAAGTGCGCTCTAATTTTATGCATTTTTTATTCACTCTAAATGGTATCGCCATGTAAATTAGGTCTTGTCAAGTTTGACACATTTGCATGAATTTAATGTTTCAGGTTGTCGACCTTGGACCGATGTCACGTATGCGTGACATGACTTTCTCTATCCAACTTATGGTAGTTAAGTTGGTGGAGGAAGATTATTAACTTGATGGGGAAATTTCGGGCACCTTTTAAGCGCAGAATTTGACAGCCCAACAGTCGTTTATTGTGAGTAGTCTATTTTGTGTTGCCTTGTCTCAAGTAGACTTATCGTGAAGCAAGTGAGGGGGAAACGTGGTGTGCCAAAACGTCCTCTCTTGCGGTTTGAGGTTGAAAAAGTTTTACTAATGCATAATTAATGTGCGCTCGTGCATTTGCGACACTACTGGCTTGGTAGTTTCACTCCAAAATGCAACTTGAAGCAGTGTCCTAATCCCTTTTTTTCATTTCATCAATTTTTTGAAGTAGGCCTTTTGTGGTAGGAGAGGCTTTTAAAGTGGAGAGCTTCCCCGCCTTCCTCCTCTGCTAGCATGGCTCATTAACTCCCTGTTGCTAGGCGCCGCGTCCATTCACGTGCATGTGGGGCAATTGCAGAGGGGAGGGGGGGGGAGAGGGAAAGGCTGTGGCACTCAAAACACGCCCTTTTTGTTGCGTGCACCTAAATTTTCACGAATCGGGACTTGACACCGCAATCTCCGACTTGGAGCACTTTTTCTCTCACCGCCCTTGGAGCGGCACACGCTAACAGTCCATGCCGATCAGATACCGACGGTGGGTAACTTGGCAACCCTTTAACTCACCACGGTGTTTCAAGCCCTCCCTCCCTTTTGTCTCACTTAGGCGACAACCACATTAATGCACCACGATCTCTTTTTGGGGATCGTTTTGCCCTCACTTCCGTAACACCAGAACAATGAGTGCATTTAAAAAGCTTTATCGTTACACAAAGGGGTTGAAACCATTACCAAAAAGAGGAAAGAGAAAAGGAAAGTTTACTTTACTTAATGGTCCAAGAGGATAGCAGCTCCGACAGTTGTGATGACCAATGGCAAGATGACATTCAGACCTACAGAGGCGAACAATACGATACAGAAGGGAAGGGAAGGGAAGAGAAAGGAGAATGAGGAATGAAAAAGGATCACCTTCAAATGGTTTAAAGGTCAACGCTTACCGAATGCAGGAGTGTATACGGTCGCGGCTGGTGATGTGGTAGTGGGTGCCGGTGCTTCTGTTTCATTGCTGGATTGGGTAGTTGGAGGCGTCGTCGGACTGGACTCAGTAGAAGAATTTGAACCCTGCGCAAGGTAGATGAAGGCACAGAGGAGGGTAAGAAAGACCTTCATGATCGCCAACTGTTGTGAGTCCCGAGCATCTCCGCATTGAGATAAATGAAAGAAGTGAGCCAATGCCATTCAAGCCGCGCGTTGATTGGCTCATGTCGTGGGTGTGCGTGTGTGCGTGTGTGCGTGTGTGTGTAAATCATGAACTTTGACCACGCAACCACGAATCTGCGTGCGTGCGTACCTGACCGTAACCAATGTAAACACAAACATCCAATTGCGCTTTTTTGTCTTTTAACAATGATAAAAACTATTAGGTTTAATCAATAGGTGGAAATCTGCTCAAGGTAGTGCATAAATTAGGAAGGTGATTTTTATTGCATTAATTAGAAGGTTGAAATGGCTTTGTTAAGATGGCAATTTAAAGCACTGGTAAGCTTTTGACTGCTGTAAGGCGACTTCAATGAATGGATGAAGAAGGTTTTGTCTTTTAGCATCCCATTTGTGAGAAATGCCCCTTCTAATGTGAGGTTGGGGCTTTTAGATTTTCCGGTTCATAAAAATTTTTGCTCATGACAGCAGTACTTCCTGTCACGATTCATTGTCTGTTGTGATTTGTTGAGACTTCTTGTGACCATCAAATGTGTACGATCCATCGACGACTCGGCGATGGTGGACTGAAACATGTTCCACCGCAATGAAAAACCCCTCGTGGGGTGAAGCTACCCTGGGAGAGAGAGGTGGAGGGGACGATGGGTAGAAAGCGGCGTCAAGGAATGTTGTGGCACAATTGACGTGGATTTCATTCCCTCGATTTAGTTATTAATGTCTCTTCGATAACTCAAAAACACAAAAGTCTCAACTTGATGCGAATGACCCACTTGTGTAAATTTGCACTAAGCTATTTCTCATCTTCACACCCTCCGCTTGATTTATCCTTCTATTTTGCTTTTCACAACAAAACGAGCCATGTGCCTGGTGTTTTGACTTGTTAATTAGAAAAACTGAGTCGATTTCACAAGTTGTGGTTAGGTTTTGCTGCGTTTTTGCTCGATACTTTTCGTGCACCACCTCGGTTTCGTTACATAGCGGATTGGTAGGTCACAATCCGGTTACCTAGCACTGTCACCTCACTGCAGCACACTCGGATAATACCTTTGTCATGCAATATCAACCAAGCTCACCGGTGCTGGATCAGTTAAATTGACCTGACAATACCCTAGTTATGGGGTAGAAATTCACAGGAGGAATTAACACAAGACCACGAGGATTGGATGAGAGGGCAGGGCAGTGCCGTGCCTTGATGTGGGTGGGCACAAATTACCCACAAATTCTCCCAACAGTGATGTGAAACACAAAAAGATTTCACGGTTGAAATAGATTAAAAGCTACTTTGTTTTCATTGTCATCAAAAGCGGTGCCTCCAAAGAAAACTACGAACAAGGTGAACGAGCAAATTTTAATTAAAGCGAATTGGGAAACAAAACAAAATTTAATCAAGGTTCTTTAGGGCTAAACGAGTCTGCAGTGCAGTAAGATACTCGAGTTAAAAGAAGAGCAGGTCCGGGAAGGAGAACGCGTAGGATTGGGGACGAACCTGTGACAAGTGCATGGAGGCAGAGATACAAGATGGATGGACCGCTGGATGGATGGATGGATGGATGGATGGATGGATGGATGGATGGATGGATGGATGGATGGATGGATGGATGGATGGATGGATGGATGGATGGATGGATGGATGGATGGATGGATGGATGGATGGATGGATGGATGGATGGATGGATGGATGGATGGATGGATGGATGGATGGATGGATGGATGGATGGATGGATGGATGGATGGATGGATGGATGGATGGATGGATGGATGGATGGATGGATGGATGGATGGATGGATGGATGGATGGATGGATGGATGGATGGATGGATGGATGGATGGATGGATGGATGGATGGATGGATGGATGGATGGATGGATGGATGGATGGATGGATGGATGGATGGATGGATGGATGGATGGATGGATGGATGGATGGATGGATGGATGGATGGATGGATGGATGGATGGATGGATGGATGGATGGATGGATGGATGGATGGATGGATGGATGGATGGATGGATGGATGGATGGATGGATGGATGGATGGATGGATGGATGGATGGATGGATGGATGGATGGATGGATGGATGGATGGATGGATGGATGGATGGATGGATGGATGGATGGATGGATGCATGGATGGATGCATGGATGAATGGATGGATGGGAACGAGATGGATGGAAGGATAAGAAATGAATGCGTGTATGCGTACTGGATGGATGGATAGATGGATGCACAGGACGGAGGAATGAATGCACGCTAAAGGAGTGAGTGGACGGAGAATGGATGAGAAATGTGCGGATAGATGGATGCAAGAAGAATGAAAACCGGATGGACCGATGAGTGGATAGAGGATGGATAGAAATGGACGCAGGATGGATGGAATGGATACGGGATGGATAGATGACCAAATGGCGATCGTTTCGTGGCTCAAATAAGGTTCGTTAAGTACACTTTATTTCCCTATATTTAACTTTTTTTTACTTAATAAAACATCCATTTCATCTTTTTCCTTTTTCAAGATCAGAAGTAACCTTCAACCCCTTGCATTGTTAGCATTGTTACCTGCTAATGTAACGTGTTTACGTGTTGCTTAGCAAGGAGCGATAAAATTCCTTTCAATACGTGCAAAATCACGTGACATCCTGTGTGTCGCTTCTGATGGTTACAGTTACTGCCCGGCTAGAGCTCATCACTCCTGCCAGTCCAATGTGAGGTCTACGTGCCGAAAATCTCGAACAACTACACAAGGAGGGGAGGGGAGGGGAGGGGTAAAGGATGGAATATCCACCCTTCTGGAAGTTTCATTTGAGCATTTAATTTCGCGGACATTCTACACAATTTTCTCAATTCGCATTCCGGTTGAGTTCCTCCCTGTCGGGGTGGAGAGCCGTGATCTCTGCATTAGCATAATAAGCACTAAAAGGTCAAGGTTATTCATAGAGTTAAAAATAAGTCTCAAGGATGGTCGTTAGACGCTCCAATCTCCAGCTAACAGGCGCAAACACGGATACAGCACTTGGGTTTTGCTTATGTTGTACGCCTCTCTTGTTTACTCCGGTTGTGGGTATCGATAGCGTGCATGCGTGCGTGCGTGCTTGCAAAACATAAACACGAGTAGGTAACATTTGATTTAGGCTAACCAAACAAACAAACAAATCTCGGCCTGAGATAGGCAGGTAGAATGGATCAAGTGATCAAAAAACCCCCCTACAGCTATCTATAGCAGTTGCTTCAATGACCTGCTCCAACTGGAAGGGACTTGTCCAGTCTGCCCTCATGCGACAGTAACTCAGTACAGTCTCCTTTATCGTGTTTTCTACTACTTTCCCCCTATTTCGAACCCCCCCAATACATACAAAATTGGCTGAACATGAAGAATGTGTTCGAAGCTGTCCACTCAACGCATCTAGGTTCGCATGTTTTTCGTCGTCTTTGATGTGGCACGTCTGGAGAATGTGCACGCACGCACGCACGCACGTACGTACGCATGCACGCACGCACAGATTGAGTAGTGGCACGACCGGACGGGTCAGGGCAATTAGTCAATCTGTTGAAAATTGATCCGTCGGTGACAGTTACATGCGTTAGTAGAGCTTGAATGAGTGGAGGTGGGCTTGCAAAAGCCCATATTTGGTCATGCCTATCAGTGTCCGCGCCAAACTTGTCAAACAGTCACTTTATTTGGCAGTTTTGGCTTCTCTCTGCCATGATTGGCCGTCACCGACGCCAGTTATGATGCGGTACACGCTGTGCTAGTGTCCGATTTTGGAACCGATGGTCTTTACAGTATGCTATTGTCTTGGGTGCCATCATCTGGATCGTACGGCGAAAACGGCCTCCACAATGCTTTTTTTCGACATCCATAATTTACATTTACCGATTGCAAAGGAGAATCCGGCCACAATACAACGTTTACTGTTCCAGAATCTCAGTATCGACGTCAATTTTCCCGTATGTTTGACGACCTAGATGAACAAGTATAGAGAAGGGAGATGAAAGAAGAAGACGAAAGAAGGGTGAAATAAGGACGCTGTACTGGTAATTGTAGTACTGTGCGGGTATCCATTGAACCCGCTAAGAGAATCGTCAAAGGCGAGTTTGGTAGTCTCCAGAATTATATCAGGGATTGCTAATGCACTGAAACATCCTGTAACGACATCCTCTTCCCCCAAACCCCCACCCCAGTTGAACCCTCTGGGTTAAGCTGTGGTGAGCAAGTTGCGGCGACGTTGCTACTAGGCCGTGCATCTTCACGGAGGCAAACACGCCAGGCGGTGAAGTGACTGACTGCTATGAAGGACTTCAACGCTCCAAGCGATGGTGAAATGAGCTTCCTCGCTTACTCATTCACTCAATAAGGCGCCTAATACATCATTTCCAGAAGATAAATGGTGGCAACACGGATCTGTGAGAGCATGACCACTTCAGAGGCACCCAAGGCCGAAATTCGCGCCTTCTAGATGGGAGAAGAGCAGTGCTTGAGTGGCTAGAGTTAGGTTGTTTGCACCGAAGCCGTCTAAGAAACATGATGGGCTCTTGAAGCCATAACCAACTGACAGTGACGTGAGTTTATGGACAGAGTAAAAAATAGCTATTTAATTAGACCTTATTTGATAGCACTGAGGCGGATAGGGTCAACCTCGTGACTGGGGCGACGTAATCGCTCCCCTAAAGGCAAAGGGGAGAATTAAGGCATGGGGACATACTTGAACCTCCCCCTGAAACTTTGTTTTCTTGTGAAGCCTCACACCACCCAAGATTTGGAGCCGGGGGTAGAAGGGATAGTCTTTCACCCCTTTTAAATCGACAACAGATGTCCCATCCTCAGAGTCTCGACCACTGAGGTCGTCATTGTCTAGCTCACGCTTGCAAGGCTCGCCATCGTAAACGTGACGTCGAGCTCAATTGAGGCTGACGAGAGCGAGGAGGGGACACTTGGGTCTCTGCCACGTGATGGCCACCAAACACCCTCTATCCCAGTCCCAAAGCTACTTGAACTTTCCTTCTTATTAATTTAATCAGGCAAATTTGCACATTCAGTAAATCTCTCACCCGTATTAACGCATACGTAAAAATTCACGCGAAAACACGGATATGTTTCACACCGAAATTTTACACCATGTGTTGTACGCAGCCACAGGAAATTTTTTGTCATTTTCTCAGAAACATGATACCTCGTTCACAATCCCATTTGTTTACGCTCTAACTGGAAGAAAGTGTGTTCCGAAGACTAAACGAAATTGAATTCAATGGAGCCTACAGTTGACATTTGTAGGCATTGTTCAACACCGAAATTCTGGGATGCCGATTTGTCGTGTGCACATCTCCAACTTGTAGCCACTTGAGGTGTGCCCTTTGACCCGCTTTAAGTGCTAGCTGATGGCGTGAAAAGCGCCATTTCGTTAGAGTGTTCCAAAATCTACCAGTCAAAAAAAAAATGATTCACGTAGGGAATATGCTCAAGGTGTATTTTCTGACCAATTTATTGAAAAAAACAAGGTATTAAAAAAAAACACCCAAATGGACTAGATTAAAACCAAGCATTTACCTCCTTCTATAGACGCAAATCTAATAACAAAAAGTGTTATTTATAACCAACCCTTATCTGCCTAACAATAATCCACGTTTCTAATAATAATATTTGTCTATTATCCGACGCTACCACCACAATCACTAAAGCTGTCGCGCTATAGTAGGCCTGCGCCAATGCTTTACCTCCACCTGTGATAACTTGAATCCAAGCGGCACTATTTCACCTCTCGCCTGATGGTTCAGCTATTGTGGCTATAAATTTAGATATTAAGAGCGATTATGCTCGCGTGTGGCCTGGAGATTCACGTAACTCTGCCAGTAACCATTCATAAATTCAGGTCACGTCCAGACTTCTTAGCTCATTCATGCTCGATGAATAGTGATAGCTTCATCAACAAGTCTAAAACCACTAATGCGGGGTGCGCTTGGGTTCCACAATAGTAAATACTTGGTTAACCAAAGCCAAAAAGACTAAATAATGTCAAGGCAGCGAGGTTACCATGCCAACCACCAAAAAGTGGGTCAAAAATCCTAGGTGAAGCAAACAGACACACCTGAGTTATTCGGTGGCACAACCTCCCAAAGTTTGGAGCGTCGCGATTGACACGTATTGCCCTGGGTAAACGCGGATCTACCGACCGTCGGTTTTCCACTGTACCGAATTCATTTTCTCAAAGTAAATCAACCAATTCGACCGTTGAAGAAGGCGACTCATTGTCAGTTTATTTGTGTAAATCGCCAGCTTTGTAGTTATATTCCAAGAGGCTGCTTCATCACCAAAATAGCGCAAAGGAGCCCATTTGTAGCAATATAATACACAATGAGACTGCATACACTGGATAAAGGTCTTGGAGATTTAGCGGAGGGGCTTGAATGATCACAGAGATTTTCCAACCTCCTCCGGCATGGGAGGCAAATTTGGCTCCTGATCTTTCCAAGGCTTTGGTTTCCCCTGTTGAGATGAGCAGGGAACCTGACCATATACCTCACATATGCACTGACGCGGATATCTAAGATGAGACGATCAGAGTTAAAAACAAGTAGATTTTAGTTACTTTGCCCCAAAATTTGCCGGATTTACAATTCTCTGATTCTCCACCTCCTCTCGCTTTATGGTATCATAAGTTTTGGCGCAGACTACTGCAATATGATCCTGAATGCTCTCAGCAGTATGGAAAGAACAGTCAACGTTAAATTCTCTGCCGTCGGAGAGGTAGAACTTTATAAAAGGAGTAGGACAAATGTCTCGAAAAGTAACTATCTGGAAGTATAAGATGGTGAGAATTCATGAAATACTTGAACGGCAGGGTTCTTATATTGAAGAGGAGGCAAATACCACCTAATGAATTCGCGAGCTCCTTCAGAAATTTTACCATTTGACAGGGTATTAATAGCCATGACTTTTATATTTTCACGAAAAATAATTCTGCCAGCATCAAGATACTTTTTTGTCCGAGTAACGGCGTATCTGCCTCCCTTTAAAATTGGCATTAGTCAGAAGTGGACTGTCGGGTCAAACGACGCAGGCTAGGCTAGCCCTCACTCCTCAATATTCCATTAGTTTCGAATTTTCTATGTCAAAAATGGCGGCAAACTGGTGCATAGTTTGTTCTAAGACCTAATTTTTATGTGGGAAACTTTATTGATCCTCAATGATCAATTTTTCTTGGGTACACGGAAACACTTTCAACAAGGCCTACCGCATTTGGAATATTCTACCTACAGTCATATTCTAACATTGCGCTTTGGTGATCGCTAAATGGATACGTGATTAAACATAATTATTCGTCAGCTAAAACTCCTCACTTTCGCTTAAAGTGCCTCCGAAAGCAAAAATTGTGAGGTACTGTAAACGTAAAAGGAGAAACGGAATGATTAGCAGAAATTCCACCTGTATAGACTAAGGAATCTAAATTACTAATCTGAGCTACTCCTTTAAAGGAGTTTTTTAATGCGTACTTATTTGCTATGATGGGGAGACTTATCACTGCAAGTTAATCAGTCCGTATTTTAGGCCTTCTGTGCGTAATGAAACACCAGCGAAGAGCTCATGTTTTCATTCCTGGATGAACAGCCGCCTGTTGAATTTATGTAAATTCGTGGCTCTACTTAGCCCTGCCTACCTGCAGTCATCACAAGCCGCAACGGCAAAGTCACCTTACTACCCATACCTTATAAGCAGACCAATTTTTTGAAACACGACCAAGGGAGCCTCGACCGCTTCGCCCAAGTGACACAGTGGAGTTCGCGCTGGGATTGCGCTCCAAGGGCCTGCCCCGACAGGAAACGCCTACGGAGCCCAATCAAGCCACCTCACTTGGCATCAACACGATCGACTCCCCCAACAGCAACACACAGCTACGACTGAAAGCCACAGAAAGACAACCAGCAGCCAAGGGCTGGTCTTATTTTTGTGAAACGGTCCAGCGAGATCCATTTAGGGCATGTAGAAAAAAGCATATCCCACTCATAAAACTACATCCAGAAACAATACAGTCCTGCAAGAGACCTCCCACAATTCCTTCTTAACCAATGTGATTGAACTCGCCTGAAACAGAGCGATAGCATAAACTACAATGGACAACCAAGTGAGCTATAAACACAGTCAAACTAAACAAAAAATGACTAAAAGAGGCCTCTTATCGGATCGAAAGAAAATGCATTAACCTGTACAAAAACGCCAATTTATTTATATGATACCAATCTTGTTAGCAACATCCAGGGCGTCAAAGTCTGGAGGCAGCTTCACGTAGGCCTTTTTGATATTCTTCGGGCAGTTAAGGGTGTTCACTTTAGCCACCTTAATTTTATACATTTCCTGAACTGCAGCTTTAATCGCTGGCTTATTCGCCCGACGATCTACGACAAATACAAGAGTATCGTTGTCTTCAATCTTCTTCATCGCCGCTTCAGTTGTAACAGGGTGACGAATAATGCGGAAAGCATCCAACCTTCAAAGAGCGATAAATACACAAAACGCCGTACTTGTTCCTCTTTGGAATCTCAAATCGACGATCCTTAGGGCAACGTGGAGGCCTGTATGTCTTGGGTCGACGGAAACGAATGTTCTTCATAACCTTCTTCTTGCCTTTTGTATGGGCACCGATATTAATGGCCTTCTGAGCCTTCAAAGCCCTAGCAACGGCAGCTTTCCCTAATGATATCAACGAATGTTGCCAAGTAGACAAAGCTTACCAGCTTTGGGCTTCGCGATCTTGCCGCCCTTGACACTGTGTAGCTTCTTCGGAGCATTTTTCGCGGCACTTTTGGCTGGATTCTTAGCAGAGGCAGCAGATTTTACCGGCTGCTTTTTTTCTGGAGCAGCCTTTGCGCCCTTGGCAGCCTTATCAGACTTAGCTACGTCCTTCTTTGGTCCCATGTGTCAAATCCACCAAGCCCACACCCTGATGGTCGCAACTAGCGGGATGGCCACTGGGATCACTTAAAACAAATAGGATTTCCATCTACAATTTAAATGAAAGTAACCTAAAACAAAATGTTTAAAAAGTACAGGAATAACTTATTGGTATTTTTGCGTCAGTTAAATCATAAATTAATTGCAATTGCTGCAAAACTATTGGCACAATTTAACATAATACTCTAAAATGTAAGTTTTGCTGTTTGCAACTATTCTACAGTATTATGATACAAAGGCCTGAAACATGCTTAGAGGCAGAAAGTGCATGATTATGCTCTGGCTTTCCGAGACTCCCTTGAATGCATACTAAGGCATGTTACTAACGCAGTATATACATATACATATACATATATATATATATATATATATATATATATAGTAACGTCCCAAGACTCCTTTTAAGGTAAAAAAGGCACAGTACTAGAACAGATTATACATCTTAGCAACGGAGTGCTTAAAGGGCTGTTTGTAGTGCCCCGAGGCTCCCTTTAATGTAAAGGAAGGCATAGTACTGGGGGCAGAATATATATATTCTGGAAACAGAGGGCTTGGGGGCTGTTGGCATGGCCCAAAGGCCTACCAACCGGCTAGAATAAGATGGCCACCCAAGTGACCTAAACCGATAGTTCGAACAAACAAAGTATTACACAGCCCCTCTCTTCTTTCGAGCCTCGTCCCCGACGCTCCTCTTCGTCAGCCTCCCATGTCAGCCATCACAACGTAATCAGTGCTGCGAGAAGCACCCACGAGCTAACCGTCCCAGTCGTCGAGATTCGAACGCATGTTCTCCTGTAGTGCCATCAATTCCGCGTAGCACTCGGTGCAGCAAATGCGCGCTCCTTGGCCGTCCTCTCCCACGACAATGTGTTCCAATGAAAGATGGAGGTACGAACCCAAGTTTTAAAATATATATATATATATATATAGTAACGTCCCAAGACTCCTTTTAAGGTAAAAAAGGCACAGTACTAGAACAGATTATACATCTTAGCAACGGAGTGCTTAAAGGGCTGTTTGTAGTGCCCCGAGGCTCCCTTTAATGNGTAGAAACCTGAGCAAATGTGGCGATCGGGCCTCATAGGAACAAAATGCATGCGATCCAAGTGTGCAAAGCATAAAACGATGCTATCCAATGGCATCCTGCACATTCTACATCCGGGAACAGGAGAGAGAGCTTACGGATGATGCTTGACCACAACGTCGCAGGTCTCTCTTTGCAGTTCCACTGGACTTGGAGTTCACGGCTAGTGTCGAACACGAGGGCGAGGGAGGTGCCAAAGATGAACGTCGATCTCAGCCCTTCTGTTATGGGATGTAAGGGATTCTCCCATCCGTAGCACATGAACTTCTTTTGTACCGCCAGGGTTTGCCAGAAGCGGCATGGAGCAGGATAAAATCCATAAAGTCGGGTCCCCTTTCCGCTGCCACCAATGTAGCGTCCCGAGGCCCCCTTTAAGGTAAAAGAAGGCGCAGTACTAGGGCAGAATACATATGTTCTTGAAGCAGAGGGCTTGGGGGCTGTAGGCACGGCCCGGAGGCCGACCAACCGGCTAGAACAATATGGCCACCCAAGTGACCGAATCCGACAGTTCGAACAAACAAAGTATTACTTCAGTTGTTAATAGCATTTTTGCATGACACGGGGATGAGAGAGATCCGAAGGCAGAGGTTGCTCTTAGCCCTTTTGTTATGGAATGAAAAAGACTCTCCCAATCGTAGCACCTTCACTTCTTTCACACCGCTACAGTTTGTCACCAGTAGAATGGATCGGGATAAAAACCCATTGAAGTCGGATTGGCTTTCTGCTGCCACAAATGTAGCGTCTTGAAACCTCCTTGAGGGCAAGAGAAGGCATATTACTAAGGCACCCTGCATATTTTTCACAAACAGATGGAACAGGCATAATGGCGTTGCTCGGTTGTCAGCCCACCCGCCTGGGTCAATAATACCACCTAAGTCCAAAACCGGCAGTCGGAACAAACAAAGCATTACGCATGCACTTTGCCCTGAAAAAGAAGTGCCGAAAAGAAACACAGTTAAAACACTACCCGATGTATTGTTTAATACCCTTGTAATACTTTGTTTGTTCGAACTGCCGGTTTCGGTCACTTGGGTGGCCACATTGTACTAGCCGGTTGGCCGGCCTCGGGTTGTGCCAACAGCCCCTTTTTCCCTCTGTTTTCAGAATATGTATTCCGTCCAATTACTATGCCTTCTTTTACCTTAAAGGGAGTCTCGGGACGCTTCAGGGAATGCGTAATACTTTATTCGTTGAATTACTGGTTTTTGCTACAGTCACGTGGTCGTAATTAGATTGCCCCCGCATGGCGAGACCATCGGCCCCATTTCCTCTGTTGGCTGAATACATATGCATAGACACGTATTCTTTGGTACTCTTATGCCTTCTTTCGCCTTCAAAGAAATTTCAGGACGCTACAGATGGGCACTGGCGACTTGCCTCCTGTTTGCTTACCTCTCTGTTTCGATCAACAGCCGCACGGTCGGTGTAACACTTTGTTTCTTCTGACTACTAGTTTCGGTTTTGGGCCTGAATGGCCGTACCAGCACCCTCGTTACTGTCGCTTGTTAAATACATACATTTCACTTCGGTACTATATTTTATTAGGCCTTCAAGGAAGTCTCGGAACGTCACAGTTAACCAGTTTACCTTCGCCCGGTTAAGCCTGTCCCAAAGCCATACTAGTATCCCAAATCCTACCCGTAAACAATATGTGTGTAGTCTGTCTGCGCATCATGTACTCTATAAAGGGACCTTCCCTTTTCTCCTCTTACCTTCTTCCATCCTTGCTATGAGAAGTCTGGATGCTCCTAGACATATTTATTATGAATACAGGTGAAACGCATGACAGGAGAATTTTTATGACGGAGAGTGTAGCATCCCGAGACCTCCCTCAAGACAAAAGAAGGCATATTACTAGGACAGAATATATATTCTAAAACCAGAGGGCTTGAGGGCCTGTTGTCACCGCCCGGAGGCTGGCTAACCGACTAGTAAAATATGTCCAGCCAAGTGACCGAAACCGGCATTTTGAACAAACAAAGTATTACAGAGAAAGTTGAAATTGCCCACCCGCCTCTCTCCTACGAAGCACATTTAAAGAACACAATTATTACAACTATTTCAGCTTTAATGAAGTCTCGAATACACTGCATGTCATTCAGTTTATGACGTGTTTTCTGCATATCATTGTTGTATCTGTGTTACTTTACCCATTTCTTTGGAATAGAACACATGTTAACTTAAATTCCTACTAGGGCTACGCGGGGTGCGTTTTCCACTCCTGTTCATAACTCGCAATATTATTTTGTTTCGGCAAAATACTGCAGCTGCGATGTATCTAGCTTCAATATGTTTATATGGTTACAATTAGAGTATTGTAGTCTGGCTGTATGAACCATTGCAAATTATTAGATTTGGGACCTGGTGCTGTTTTAATATTCCAATGTAAAGGACAATAATCAGAAGCGGTCGCTTTATATTCTGCACGGGAACTGGGTTTCGTCGTTGGTACGTGCTTTTTACGAGGACCGAGATGTTTTTAAGATGTGCTGTTTTGTTTCTCCTTCGTGCTGGAGCTTTTTTTAAGGTTCAGTTTTTGTTTGATGACGCATCGTGACATTTTTTAATTTACCAAATTTTTTGTTTTCCTGGTAATTCGACTTAACAACTCCTGATTTCTTCTTGAAATTCGTCCTTAACTCCGAAATTGATTCCATGCATCTGATGCTATTCTCTGTATGTCATCGAATCACTTGGTACAAGTTGAAAAATATGATTCTCATTTTCGCTTTTCATGCATTTGCTGATAAGGAGATGGACGAATACAAAGTTGTTGTTCTCGGTGATGGTGGAGTTGGAAAGAGTGCCCTAACCGTTCGGTTCGTCACAGGAAGATTTGAGGAGAAGTATGATCCTACAATCGAGGACTTCTACCGCAAAGAAATTCTGTAAGTTATATAACTTATCACTTATCGCTTTTTATGTCCCATGCTTTAATTATTTATATTTATGGTTACTCAACCTGCTTTTATAGCGTTGACATGTGCAGAGAACTTCTTTGGTATTAGAGTTTAGTACTTTGAATCTTTTATTAATGAGGTATTCTCATATATAGAACCGTGGCATCTAGGATTTTTTAATGCTTAATTATTCTGAAGATATTACCCTCTGCGGCTATTTCTTCATCTGCTGTTATGTGTGTCCGTTTCAATAACTTCTACCCCCCTATTCTGAGTAAGAGGAGATATAAAATAATCCTTCCTCTCTGCCATTTTAACACATCGCTGCAATCTTTTATCAATCTACTTGCAGTATGTGGTGGCATTTGTACAATTTCTCCAGATAAAAGTTCTCTTTACTAGAGTGTAGTATTCCCTTTCCACTCGATTGGGCTGCACTTCGTTACGCCCCTGAGTACATTTCTGCAACATTTTTAGCTGAATATTGTGTTTGCTTCAGCCGTCCAAAAAATAAGTTTACTATAACCTTGCTGATATCATTTTTGGTTTGATGCATCCGGGATTCCCTTTCCTTCTCCATTCCTGAAACACTATCTACAACGAAGATAGTCAAATTTTGCTGGAAAGGCTCATGCAAAAATCTTTTCTACACTAATATTGACCGGCTTGGTCTTACATCCTCGTTGCGAACGAACGCGAATTTTATTTTTCCTGGCTTTTTGTTCTACATGTTTGCGAATCGGTTGTCTCGATACAATCCGTTTTATTCGCCACGTTTGGTGCCAAATTTCGCCAATGGAGCTTATCAGTGACTCATCACTGACCTCTTCGAAATTGACCTGATTTGAGCAGCTGCACATCCTTACTATATAGCCATAGCATCTCATTTATTTACACTTTTTTATGCCCTGTCAAATAAGCCTTGATGCGGGCTTAGCCAGCATTTAAATGGTGAAACGACTGATAAATTTCTGCTGCAAAAGGCAGTATCGAAGGTTAAGCATTTAGACCATTCCAATCAAATGATTTTCATTTAGAAATTTGGAAAAAATCCATCAGTATGTCTGGTCAACAAAAACTCAGAATTATGGTCTTGAGTGAGTTTTATTGAAAGGAGTACTTACAACAACGCCTGTGGTTAATCACGAACTAAATTAGTAAATTGTTCTATTGTATAAGCTTTATTATCAAGAAAATAGACAGCGTCAACGCAGTGACAAGTTTAATTGCATTCTGTTGCGAAAATAACCCTCAATCTTAAACATCGAAAGCTTTCTTACGAGGCGATTGCCTTTCAGCAACGAACCCACCTCATAAACTGGGCTATTATTTGAGGTTACTAAGTAGATGAAATTAGGTCATCAAGGTCCATTCAATGGAAGTGGTACCTGGAGAAGTAGGAAGAATAACCACATTCTAATTCGTTGAAATTATTCATTAATTAAATAAATGGTTTCTGTGTGTGTATGTGAATGGGAGTACACAGTTTTTAGAAAAACTAACACGTAAATACACAAGCACAACCGCAGTTGTAAAAGCAGCAGTATTTACGCACGACTTTTCCGAATATACAAATACACCAACTCATATGCATATGTCAAATGCAAGAAATTGTACATTTTCAAAGATTTATTTAATGCCGCTTTATTTGTTAGTCATAATTTCATTGAGCTATAGGAGTTGGAGATCTGTAAAAGGGGAAGTGTGTACAATTCACGTGGTGTGACTCACTAGGGCTCATAATATTTTTCAAAACTAGTATCACTTGCGTTGTGATCAGGTGATAGAAAATGACACCAACTCTTGTTATTGCAGAGACGGAGATTACGACAAAAAGTTGATTAATAGGACTGTTGAAACATTTACAAATTCTCAGCAATTATAGGGCTTCAATACTTCATTGCTTCAGGTTTTCATTGGTTTTTGTTTGAGGTTAAAGCATTTGTTTACTCAGTATGTCGAACTTTGTTCTCCCAAGAAATGAGAGAAAAGGTGGCAATAAATTCGGTGTGTATGTGAAGAACGAGAATACGGTTAATAAATATACCAGTAAACTAAAATTGGTCAGTTAGATGAACACGCATGAAGTAAGTCGACGTAGATATCAAAACCGCACATGGCCATTAATCCAGTGTGCTGTGCTTCTACACTCAGTGGATGAGTTCGATATCAACGTCTTTGTCAAGTTCTCCTCGTCCAGTTTTGGAGTTTTCTGGATGTCTACTGTCGGAGTCCCTGAGGAAAATTATTAATTACGGACCATAAATGATGCGTAATATTACTTGGTTATCCCTCCCAAACCAATAATTGTCTTTAACAATCCGTTTTTCGACACATGATTCGGTCACTGATGTAATCCAGTAGTACATTCAATGTCATGGGCTGCAAATCGTCCCTATGACAAAAAAAGCCGACCAGATGGTGCTTTAAATCAAAACTGTCATTTTGTTTGCCATTTGTACAGTTTACTCTCAACTGTGGGTTTTTTTTCTTCCAACTTTGTTTAAAATCTTAAGCCGCACTTAACTACTCAACTCGTAGATTGACATTTAGGGTTAGCTACCATTTAGTTTTTATAAAGGAACTAAAAAGTAAGACGGACGTAGAGGAAAGGTCATCACCACTATCCAAGTGTCCAATTGTTCCACTGGGACACCATCACGTGCTCAAAGGTAAAAAGGCTTAATTACTTCTCTCGGACTAAGGACGCTCTACATCGCAACCAGATTGTTTACGACGCAACAGAGGCTACATATTGCATGCTTATAGACCTCAGTCCATGTAAGAAGATCGAGAGGTCACCCATATGCGACGCTATTAGCAAATGCGTTGAAAGCTATGTAATCAGAGTGACTCTCATGACTGCGAACACTTCATTCAAGATTATTACCAGTAACTTGGGTGTGATGGGCGCGATACCATCGCAAGTTCTAACAAATATTTAAATTTGAACAGATTCGGGGTCAGCAAGCTTAGAAGTGCGTTCATTTTTTCTACTAACTTTCTGTATTCCTTTGGAGAAATGATTCTGGATGTCCATGCCTCATTGGACTAACGTCAATGTAGCGTCCCGAGGCTCCCCTTAAGGTAAAAGAAGGCGCAGTACTAGGGCAGAATATATATATTCCGGGAACAGAGGGCTTGGGGGCTGTTGGCACGGCCCGGAGGCCGACCAACCGGCTAGAACAAGATGGCCACCCAAGTGACCTAAACCGGTAGTTCGAACAAACAAAGTATTACAGTCAATCCTTCTGTTCTTCTTTGGAATCGACTCTCATATTTATTACTTTCATTTACTCTACCTCATTGTATTTGGCTAGCGCCTGATCAATCCTTTCGTTTAAATTGGGCCTTGAAATGTCGACTCGATTAATCGCCTCATTTTTCTAGATCTGGCACTCATATTAAGAGATTCAGGGCTCATCGAAAAATTAATAAGCATTTTTCACTCTATTCCCTTTCTCAAAAAAAAAGTGGCTTCTACAGCATCTACCTTTAACGCATTTCCGGTCTGGGCTGAATTCATTCCATCTCATACCCCAAATTGTCACTTGTCATCTCAAAATCACTACTAAAATTCTCGATTTAATTAAATACGATCTTTTTTTCTTTCCGATTTTGTTAGTCACATACTACCAATTTTCTGTCGAAAATCAACTGATTTTTTGCTGACATTTCACGACTCTCTCTCTCTGGACAGGATGTTTTACACTCTTTTGCCCTAAAGATATATTTTTAAGTGTCGATTTTCATGCCTCTTCACCCGCTTTGTCAAAAAGAGGCAAAAAAAGTGCCCAATCCTGTCACTTGGGAGGATTGTTAACTATGGATCCTGTAAGAGTGGATTTAAAATGCGACATTCTCGTCACTACTTGATCAAGCAATTTACTAATTTTGATTTGGGTGATACACTTTTTCATTAGAGGTTTAACAAATAAGTGGTAATTTGGAAAGAGGATCACTGGAGAATGTCTTCATGGGATGGTATGAGTGCATGATCAATGTCTTTCGGTCAAAATGGGTCATTTAAGGCTAAATAAAGCGGAAACCAATTGTTAAGAGTGCAAATTGTGAATTCTTTCTTTTCACCCAATCTCTCCACTGCTTTAAAAGGAGCTTTTTGATGACAAGATTTATCAGTACGACTGAATTTGCTTGCCTACATTCCCGCTTCAGTGTTGTTGTATGTGGTTCATCCTGTGGGGCACTTTTATGGGAAGTGTAAAGGAATAGCTACTGAAAGAACATTAAAAAAACAATCAGAATATCGCCTTGAACAAAGCGTTTTGAGCTACTGGTAAGAAGTGAAGTGACCTTTTCATTACATCAGTTAGTTATTGGGTCATGACTGTGATACATTCTAGCATGCAAAGTGGCAGAACCGTTAGTTGTTCTTTCACTCCTCTTGTGTAGTGGAGTTTTAACTCAAAAAAAAATTGCATACTCATGGAGGAAAAGTTTTCGGTTGGGAAGTGGAGCAAATAGGTTTGGCTGGGTGAAATTTACTTCCCAAAACATGACTTTTATGAATTAGTAATAATTTGTAGAGGAGGTTAGGCCAATGCTGTTTCCTTTTGCCTTCTCCTTAGGGCTAAATGAAGGATGCTAGACTCGCAAGTCTTGAATAGACCTTAGTTCATACAGGAGTGAGTTTTTGTTCACTCACTTGAGAGAAGTTTTACCTATTACGAGTCGTTTAAAAGCACTGAGAGACTTCAATAGATTTTAAGTACGAAAATGGAAAAAGTAGAGCAAATCAGGTTCTGATCCACCCTGAAAGGGTCGGTAGTTATCAGGGTGAATTTAAAAGGAACGCATGACACAAACCGCATCGCTCCAACTGATTCAGGAACAGGAGTGAATGTATCCATGGCTTTCGGTTCTTCTTAATCACTTTCCACCTCTTCCTCCTTCTATCACCTACTTCTGACTGTCGAGGGTTTGCTTCCTCTATGTGCAACCTTTTCCTTACTTTCCATCATTTAACCACCCACGCTGAAATGTATCAGACCCTCCAAATGTTGGCTTTCAAGCTCTACCCTTCCGTCGTACTGTGAAATGTCTGAGATGTCTTGACGCCTGGCGTTGTCGTGGCAAGTCGTGCGAGTTTGAAGGTGCCCTCACCGCGGGTGTGTAGAGAGACTGAAAATTCAGTCGTAAAGAGCGAAATGAAGAGAGCTGAACATGGTTCTCATAATGCTCTTCTTCGAATGTAGTCTTCCACCGTTTGGCATATGACGACTCGCAAATATCAACATGGACTTAGACATGCACTAAGTATAAAATAGGCTTCTCCGAGGTTTCTTCTGCAGTCTACGACCCTCTTTCCAACCCACTACTCGTGTTCCCTTGCAAAAGGTGGCAGCACTACCTCCCACCTGTCCAATCTGGAACAACT
>LWMK02000068.1:53361-91530 GCA_001693075.2 Taenia saginata | reverse complement strand
GGGAGGGGGAGGGGGTGGGGGTGGGGGAGAAGGAGGTCCTGTCAGCGACGCTTGTTTCGGCGTGAGAAGAACACAACAATCGCGACCCAATTTGCATACCTTCCACTGGTGTCTCCCTTTTCACGCTTCACACTTCACCCACCTGGATCGATTCCACAATACAATGCTGTCGTCGCATTGATGCGTTGCATTGGATGCGACCATATGCTACTCAAATCCTAGTCAGTAGAAGCACTATCGAAGGTTGAATGGTCGTGAACAGTGACAATCACGTCGTATATGCAGGCATTTTAGTGGAGACGGTTGTCAAGCTGCTGTCGAATGGTGTTGGGGGGAAAGAGCTACTTGTGTTGTGACGGAGCTCAGGTGGAATACCGCCTCGATAATGGTGACTTGGAAGTGGGTTAACACCAGCCTCACTTTCAGTGCCTTGCCTTTTTATTGTCTGAGTTGTATGCATCCATAACGATCCCTTAAAAACTCGCATGCAGACATTGTTTTAAAAGCTGTCAACACTTTTCGTAAACACTATTTCATTCTGTTTATGTGGCTCTAAAACATCATTTATTGGGGCGTTTTGTTTATCAGTGCCTGGGGTTGTCATGCCTTTCATCCTTTCCTTATCCATTAAGCCCACCAAATGGCCAAAATATGGTGTGGTTTTCGACAGCTGTTTTTGTTTATAGAGAAAAAGATGAGCTAGGGAAATATGATGTACAAAGTGTGAAGTTGGCAAGCATGCACTTTGTTGTGTTAGGGCTACAATCTTTACTGTTGATTATTTGAGCTATTAAGGCATTGTAAAAGGTACCTTTGAGACAAAGGCCTCGTGTTATTTACTTGATCAACTTGCGCAACATCATTTACTATTGTTTAGACTGCTACAAGTTTGCACTGTCTTGGCGGAGGTATTCACAGTTTATCTTTGACCATCCGGTAGGACAGAAAGTCAGTTTTTCGTAGTAAAATAAGTAATTCCCCATGTATGTAACGAGTGTAATTTTAGTGAAAATCTACATTGACCACTTTAGAGGCGGTTCAAGTCACGGTCCTGATGGTTCTCAATTTTTTTTGAAGTACATTCTCATGTCCCACTTCCGAGCCCGTGACATGTCATGACAGCTTCATGACGTGTGGCTATAATGAGTCATTAAACTCTTGCTTTCGTTAGGGGTGAATCTAAAAAGGCAAGTTTCAAGTCTTCTGAGGCTTCCATTAGAATGCTCTTCGGGTCGAATCCATGTTCCACAGTCATGAAAGTTTTCATATTTTCTAATCAAAACTGAGAAATAACGTATTTTACAATTTCATCAATTTCCAGACAAGCATCTATCGGAAGGTGGAGGAGGAGCTTCATCAATTCTGGGATGCTACAGTTAATTTCACCCATCCTTCTTGTATTCTTTGTGATTTCATAACTGACTTCATGACAAATGCCTGTACGTGCAATGGACTATTTGTCGATCAGGTAGATATTCCATGTAATGGCTTGGGTTGGACATAAATCAGCATAGCCAGGCCTGTTATCAGGCAACCGACTTTGAAACAGACACTTTATAGTCTTGTCATGATGCTTTTTCGTACTGTTGAGTACTTGGAGTCATCTACATGAGTCGATATTGGTGGATTTCATTCCTTCATTAACATTAAACCTTACAAACTTCCGATATATGCATCAGATTGCTCTATTAATGTCTGTTGCCATCTGAACTGACACACCTCACTCAGACTGACCGTTGCTAGGTTTGAAAATCTCGGCTTGACTCAAATGTGCCTCGTATTTACACATTTATACAATGCATCACTGTAAATCATCACTAAATCTCTTGTCATAAACTGTCATGTGAATCAAAAGGTTTCACACCCTCTTTTCTCCCTGGTCTCATTTCTCCTCCTTTTCCTTCTTCTGGTCTTGATTCAGAGTAAATGGTAAGGCGTGCATGTTGGAGATTCTTGACACAGCGGGCAGTGAGCAATTCTCCTCACTGCAGGATCTCTACATTCGCAATGGCCAAGGCTTTGTACTTGTGTACAGCGTTGCCTCGTTGCAGAGTCTCCTCGATCTAGAGGCGGTGCATCAGCAGATCCTCCATTTCAAGGCCAAGGCGCCTTCTCGGAAGTCCAAAGCGGCAAAGTCAACGGCCTCGCCAGTACTACCTCCGATTGTGTTGGCAGGTAATAAGTCAGACCTAACCTCAGTAGGACATCGTGAGGTCGCTAAAGCCGACGGAGATGCAGCGGCGAGGCGATGGGGTTGCTGTGCTTTTGTAGAGACCTCAGCAAAGACAGGAGAAGGTGTGATGGACGTCTTTCGAGAAGTAGTTCTACAGGTATGATTTAGTGGTCATTTTTCCTACTATGTCTAGTTTGTTTACCACGCGATCATGTGATTGCTAAATGTGGGCGTCAGGAGAAAGCAATGGCCATCACGTGGGGGAAATAATCTTCCAGAAAGTCCACAGCTTCTCGTGACTAAGTTTTGTGATATGTGGGACGCAAAGTCTTGTTCTGCAAGTCTAAGAGAGGGCCTCCTGATCGTGTGACCATTTCCAGCTGTTCCACAAGTTGTCTTCGATTCAAGTAGACATACAAAACGGGTACAGTCTTCTGGTAGCTGAAATGAAAGGCACACCTCATACACCACAAATCACCTATTCAAAACACTTGGCTCCTTGTTCCGACACAGAAGAGGGGAGCTACGACCAAGTAATCATCTTGAAAGCCCATTCTCTCGCCTACAAGTGATGCGTCTCTCTTGGTACGATTCATCAGTAAAGCCCAATCGCTTTATCTAAGCCTTGTCTAAGTGATACTTTCTGTTACCATCTGCCTTGACGAGAAGCTTGTTTCTACACGTCACAGCAAGCCATTGCAGTTCTTTGGCATCCGTGTCTGCAGAAGGAGCATCATTTTAGTTGTCACTGGCAGCTCTATTGCTTCCTCACAGTGAATTAGCCTTTCTCCATGACCAAAGAAATGGCCTTGACCTACTTTTGAATTATATTTCCGCTTCATGTTGTTGTTGTTGATGTTGATTTCCTATTTGCCCCTTCCCCTATTGACAGTGCATTTGCATGCTTTGATTTCCACTTTTTTCTTTCCATATTTCGGTCTCTAAGACGGTTTTTGATGTTCCCGCTTTCTCATGTTATCCGCTGGAGTTATTTGCTGTCACACATATCACAACATTCAAGTTCACTTAGTGGGAATGATGGAGAAGTTGACTGAATAAGCAAGTCGCTTTCCATGAAGGTGTCCTAGCGCTCTATACCACCAGCATCTCAACACAACAAATTGCAATCATTATTCTCTTGCATACTGTTTATTGCTTTGAAATGCTCCAGTCCTTATTTGCATCACATAGTTTATCATTAATTGAGCAAGGGCACATGTTAAATGTGAGTTCGAGTAATAGAATCAGAGCGTCACACATATGTGACGCGGGTTTCAGTCATTTTTACGAATTTACAAGTTCACGAGACCTTTTTTTCGTCGTTCTCTTCGCGGAAGTGTGAGTAATGAGTATTTCAACGCTAGTTGGACCAACGCTCTGGGTAGCTAACATGTCACATCGTGTTTTGGTTGTTGACCTTGAGTCAGAAAGTGATGCCAATAAAAGTTAGATGTCTAATTGCCTTTGTCATTTGAAAAAAACCCCCTTTTAACTGCAAGCTGCTTGCATGTGTGGAGATGATTATAAGTATGTCCAATGTGCCGTGGATCCATTATGTCAGAAAAAAATGTGGAGTTCTCTGGAGCTGAAACCTCGGGTGAATTCTTGAACGCACCTGGAGACTGGTCTTCGGGAACGATAGAGGTCATTGTCTAGTAGTTGTTTGCATCTATAAATTTCCAGTAATATTTATGCCTTTGGTTATTCCTTTCCGCTGCAAACAGGCAGTTGTCGTCGTCGTCGCCGTCGTCGTTGTCTTGATTCTGCCTCATTGGGATACTTGGAGTGTGAGTTGGTTGAGTAATGCACCATGTAAACATCACATCCTATCAAGAGGTGGCCTACGTACGAGTCCTATTCAAAAATAAGACTATTTGGAACCACTGTGGTGATTCAAAGACGATTATTTCTAGGTTTACGTTGTCAAAAATGCTTCAAACAACTAGGGAAAGTCAAAAGGACCAGTCTCTGATGAGATGGTGCTTCTTTGGTCAGTACTTGTTGGGCAACCCACGGTGACGGTGAGCTTCTTTCCCCGTTTCTGTCCGATTAGACTGCTTTGGGCCGGTGAAATTCATAAATGTTGAAGCAGTCTGTCATGGAATTGCCACATGTTACTGCCCATCCCACGAGGTCAAGCAAAAGATGTCTGAGGGTATTGCAGCGCTGAGGCTTCTGCAGTAGGTCGCTATATGCTGAGGGGCTTGTGAGGGTTGAACTGATGAATGTAGCCATACAAATGCTTCGAAACCTTAGGAAGTAAGGCGTACGATGTTTTCTCAATTGCTTCCCTTCATTTGGAACGGCTTCAACGACTGACCGGGGAGGCATGTGTGGTGAATACCTCCGTGAGAGTGCTTTTCAGTAGTGTGTACCACATTCAAGGTGGCCGATTGAGGTAGGAAACTTCTTTTCTGTTCTGACTGGACAGTGAATGAACGTGTGGTAGGGTTGATTGGTGAAGCTGAAGGGAAAATGCATTGAGTTGGAAATATTTGGCGCGATCAATGGGAAGCGCGACATTAAACTGGTGTCCGTTATCGGAAAACAAAGTTGAATGTCGAGATATTGGAGTCTTACCCACCAAAGTGGAGTGAGTATGCAGGTTTCAAGTGGGATTTCCTCGTTGCAGTCGTAACCGCCGTGGTGATGGGCATTATCGAGGTCTCTTAGCGAAGATTTTGTACCGGTGCTACTGGAGTGCTGATTCTTTTGTCGTTAAAAGAGTCTGGATCCTGTCAAAACACAAGCATTTGTTAGCTCACTCCTCCTCAACACGATTTAACAACCATTCGACGACAATCGTTCTTGCATATACGACGTGATTGTCACTGTTCACGACCATTCAACCTTCGATAGTGCTTCTACTGACTAGGATTTGAGTAGCATATGGTCGCATCCAATGCAACGCATCAATGCGACGACAGCATTGTATTGTNCCACCCCCTCCCCCTCCCCCTCCCCCTTTACCTGCCTGCATGCTGGATGCGTGCCTTTGTCGGTGGTGTGAAACCTCGGTAACATTAGTGTAGTGAGGCACCTTTGAAACAGGTTGTCCGTATGACGGTGTGTGCAGGAAGCGACGTGGACTACTACTCGAGTTGTGCATGACGAAAGTCGACCCACTAGAAGTTGTTCCAGATTGGACAGGTGGGAGGTAGTGCTGCCACCTTTTGCAAGGGAACACGAGTAGTGGGTTGGAAAGAGGGTCGTGGACTGCAGAAGAAACCTCGAAGAAGCCTAAATCACACCTGGTGTTCGTCTATTTCTACGTTTTCGTCCGGGCCGACACTCGTAGGTCTCTTTACTCGTTAAGCGGTGTAGGATTCTAGCAATAGAGGTTTATTTTAACGACCTCGTTCAGTATTCCCCAATCCATTCTCCACGACTAGGTAGTGCGTGAATTTTTCTCGTGCCACCGCACTGTTAATCCCTCTGCACACCCGCAGGCTCGTTAAACCTATGATTGCAGCGTTAGGCGTCAGGATGTCTAAAGCGCTGCCCAGTACGACAGAAGAATAGGGATTGAAGAAGCACAGCATAACTTGAGTGCCGAAATTTTGAGGTACTGATGAATTTCCGTGTGAATGATCAAGTGGTGGAGAGTAGGAGGAGGGATGCTCCTAGACGAATCAATTTCTTTACCATCAAAAGTGAGTGATAGATAGTGAAGAGGAGGCCTCTAGGTAGTGGTCATGAAGATCCACAAGGGATAGTAGCATTCCTACCTCTTCTTTGTTTATGCTGGACTGACCTAGTCTTTATTGTTTCCTCTCTGCTCTCGTCCCTTGCATCATTTGTGTTGTGCTTTCTTTTTCATTTCATCTAGACAACTGTCACCGATTTTGAGGTGGATTCTGTAATCTCCACTTCTTGAAGAATTTTGAACCTTTACTACACCCTTCTCGGTCTGTCACTTTTGCCTTTTTTAAATCCGTGACTATAAAAGGCTGTCCACCTCTAGCAGGCCATCCTAGGGCCTCACACAGGTAAAATACTTCGTGAATTCCTTTATTTATTCAGGTTCGACTCTTTCCACTCGCCTCATTGGTCCACTAGAAACTATTGAGATGGAATTGCCCTTATATAGGAATTGTGAGCGTCTTTTCTACTCAAAGTTGGATCGGCATCAAAATGTGGCAAACACCTGCTGCTTTTAAGGCCTTTTTCAATGTCATTTCAACCTCACGGTCCTTTAACATCACCAAGAAGTCCAATTCATTTGATGTGGTCACAATTCTTTTATTCAAAAAAGTGATAGCCTTCTACGAAGTGCACTTTTATAGACCCTCTCCTCAGAAGTTGAAGAAGAATCCCAACTTTCACCTCATTTCCCTCCTGTCCATTTTATTTGGGTATGGAGGTCAAGATGATGTGACATAGAAATGAGAGGCTGAAGCAGCACCCCTCTTCTGCCCCATTTCAAAGTACGCCCTCAGGTCTTTAACATATGATGAGGTGCTGTGTTGCGTCACCTTGACACAAAAAAAGTTTGGGCCAATTCTGACCTTTCTCTCCCCGAGGTCCCGAGGTTGGGTTTAATCACAGTCGTACTTTTTCCAAGGACAAATCCAACGTCAATTGGAAGATCCATTTCCCCCTGACAGAAGATCCACTCAACGTGCTCAGTTTATTTAGCAATTTTCATTTTTTTTTCTTGTTTTGTAGATGGCTCAGAAGTCTACAAAAAGGAAGGGTTGTGCCTCTGAAGCCTGTGATATCCTCTGACTTGGCGAATCGCCTGTCCTCCCTCTCCTTTCATGGGGTGTGGGTGTGTGCTGACTTTGTAAATATTTACTGTTCTCCTCTTTTTTCTTTTTTTTTTCTTACTTGTTTCTAGCTGTGTGTATTTGTGTGTACATAGTACCCTGATGGGGAAGGCAAATAGATGTCTTTCTTCCCGATATTGTCCATCGGTGTTGAATACGTTATTTTTCATGGTGGTGTAGAAGGTCAGAACGACTGCAGTCCGTCGGAGGTATAGGTGGACTAAACAGGCTTCTTCTTTTACTTTTTTTTGCTTTTGTTGGCTATCACAATGTCAAGCGAAGGTGATGTGAACGTAGGGTTGTAAAATGGAATGCGAATTGATCAAACGGTGAATCTACGTTGGGAGGTAGTTTGTCTAGCAAAAAATATTTCTAATCACTCAATTGGTGTAGGTTTCACCCCCCACCTCCTCCCTGTCCGAGTGGGGGGAGAGGGGGACGTACTACCCAGCAGACGCATCTGGAATGAAAACAAGCCTTCCTTCCAATGCCATCGTTGTAAAATGGTTGAAGCATTTCTGTTGCTCCTGTTGTAGGTCACTCCGCTAGCCACGTCTACTATGCTAATAGCCCATTGGCTCCTCAAAGCATTAAGTGACCTCAAAAGGTCACCTTCATAGCATTGCGTACGCAGCTTCAGGATGTTATTGTTACCAAAGCCTCCCACAAAAGCATTTGTTAGAGGCTTGCGTAACCACCTTTTCCAACGGCAACAACAATTGCAATTCTATTAGCCCTTGAAAGGGGTCCGGTCAGAAGCAGAGGAGTTTTACTGCTATCACTCCCTGGCTGTCAAATAATGCATAAAACTGGGGAAGGAGGATTAGATTGAGACCGCTTTGTGAATTTCCCAACTCCACCGGAGAAGTAGATTACTGAAGGTTTTAAATTGACACGACTAAGCCCACCGCGAAAAAGCGTGCCCGTGTGTCACTCAAGTTGCGTTCAAAGGCTTTGCAGAAGTCGCAATGCGCTCTAAGTGGTAGGTGAGGCCTCGAGGGGTTGGCAGTATGACTTGGTGTTTGTTTGACTGTACATATATCGTTATGCTTTGATTGTTAGCTTGAGTCCCAGTTTTGGCTACGCGAATGCCCTTCCACTTACACTGGGCGGTGCGGCTCTGGGGCCAATGGCGGTAGCCCTCCCTTGTCCTTCTGTAAGTCTGCCCTGGTCTCATGGCTTCTCTGGCCTTCAAGAAAGGCCCAGGGTGCTGCAGTATAACCATGCAAACTCACTGATCCAGTTGATTTGTATCTCCCGTAGTAGAGAAATGACCTTTTGATCCTGCCAAGGTCACACCCCTCCCCCCTCCGCTCATGCTATAATGTCTCAGGAGGTTGGGGAGGGCTCTGAACATCACACTATTCTGTCAAGCTTGTAAACCGATGACTTCATCCAAATTGTTGCTATGTACCCCCTTCAGAATGGCATGCTGAAAAGAGGGAGGGAAAAATGAAGCACAATTGTAGCACAGGTTTGCTTGAATGCACCTCGCAGGCGGAACAGACATCATCTGTCTCCGAGGTGAAAGTATTTCCTGATGTTGGGGCAGTAAGAAATGTTAAATCTGGCAATCGTAAGCCTCCTTGCAAGGTCCATGTCATCCTCTGGAAGGAGGGGGGAAGTCCGCTGACCTTCCTGCCTTGACCTGCATCCCCTTGGAGAGGGAGAGGAAAGTTGACGTCCGTCCAGTAACGAGATTCTTAGTCGCTGGCCGACTTGCCTCGCCTTAAAGGCATATTCCATCAAAACCGCATTACAATGATTGCACCTAATAAAATTTCATACATCGGTTTGACAATGCAGTTGTCACTTGACGACAACGCCTGGGTACTGAAACAAGTTTACCTAAAACCCACTTGAAGGAAACGGCTTCTAACCGAATTTTCATCTATTTCAACACCACTTTTTTCCCGGCTTCAACTCTAACCACTGGAGGAATCGAAACGGCCCATGCAAGCAACAACTGACTAAAGCATGCCACAACTAATTATCACTGACCTACTTCACTTGAGGTCATCGAATTCCCTCTCTCCCCCTCTTCTTCCGCACTATCCATTGGATACTTCCTCCGCAGTCTGACCGAGTTGTTCAACGCTCCAGTCACTGCGCAGCTCCTTGAAAAGCGAGTGAGCTCGGTTCGGCCTAGTCGCTCACCCACTTGAGCTCAACTCACAGCATGCGTCACCCAAGCACTCATCGATTTGCACTTCCGAGGGGTGGCAACCAAGGCCATTTCCGAGTCGGTCGCTTGAATGCACTTTTATGCACTACACAATCCTCAACGCTACAAGCGATCATCATTTCCACAATGAACCATAAAGGTCAAGAAGAATTCACTTCCTCCAGAAACCAAGAAAAAGCCTGACCCCCGCTACCTCCAGTGTTGTCTCACTTGCATTTCCCAAGCGTCTATCCTATTTGTCATGTGACTTTTGAGTGCTGGCGTCAAGGCAGCATGACACAGGGCGGTGAAACTTCAAAGAGGTAGTACGATTGATGAGTCGGTTAGCCTCTTGCTATCCTATCCTACTTTGAAGCATGGCGCCGCGTTGTAGTTACACCTCGAGAGAACGAACCTTCCGGCACCAGTTGAGTGACTAGCCTCGTCTGTCTCCCTTGAAACCTTCTAATTACATCACCTCAGATAGAGCTCATATCAGACAAGATTGCAACACCTTCAGCAAGGAATTCATAGCAAACAATTGACTTGCTAATCTACCTCACACGGACACGAGGCAGACGCAGCCGTTTCGAAATGGAGTGATGGCCGTCTAGGAGGGGAACCGGTGATCTATCAGTAAACAACCCGTGCGCAACAAGTTGCTGTAATACTGGAGGAGTGTGGAACAAACCTCCATTGAAAGCCAGCTCCATCGGTTATTGCATGGAAGCGGGACCCATTTACACCACAACCTCATATTTTTCCAAGCATCTCATGACTCAAGCTAAACATTAATGGAGTTAACTCTGACTTCAACAACGCTAGCTGATAGTTCTACACTGGGAGGACCGGTTGACGCTAACGCTATGCCCTCACGCCTGCCTGATCTGATCCACCACTGGAAGTCACGTTCTGCTGGCACACCTGCCTTTCAATCGTTCTGCTTTAAAACACTCAAACAAGGCGTCCTAGTTATTTTGAAAAGAATAAGCAACGAAACTCACAGAGATCAGTAATTCTCCCTCCAGTCAGGTCAGAAGTCCTTGACTGAAAAAAACCCCGTGCCTTCGAAGACGGTACCACCCGTTGGGGGGTAATGCGATACCAGACAAAGAAATAAGATAAGCTCTTCAGACCGTCGTTAGTCCTGTTAATTTCCCGTTGGTACGACCTCCCCACCACCAGCACAGCAGATCAAATCACTTCCCAACTAATTGCCGAGCCCTTGACATCTGATTGGCTCGAAGGCAGCCAACAAGAGCGAGGGTCGCACAGACTGCCTCAATCCTTTTCATCGCCAACTTTTTAATCCCCCTCTACTACTAGGCGGGTTCTCGTGACGAGATCCTTTTTCGTGAGCACAAGCAACGCCACTTGTCACCACCGGCATTTTGGCGCCTTGAAGAGCATTCGTTCAGGCCGGTGAAATGACGAGAATAAAGTCCAAAGCCACCCATCCTCGTTCCGCCGTAAATTAGGATACAATCAACTGAATTCGAGTTAAAAAAGTAACATTGTTTGTCCGAAAGACTAGAATCTTCTCCTGCACTAATATGCTGCGCGAAATTGTCCGTCTTAATCCTCCTCTCCTGAAAAAAGCAGTCAATTACAAACCATTTGTGCTGTTGGATTGGAAGCAGTGTGAGACCATTTAACAAACAAAACACGGAGGAGAGAAGGGATAGAATTCTATTTACAAAAAACGTGGATGTTGGTAGACAGGACATCTCACAGACGAGTCACAAACCGGTGGAGTCCGCAACGGTCTATTCGTCTATCAGGCTGGAGAAGTACTACAAAGACAACAGAAAAGTTTGCCCACATGAGGCCGCAAATAGTGGACAAAGTCTCTCCAAGGGAGCGAAAGCTTGACTTCAGGTTGTGTTGGGTGTTGAAGTTGATAGGGGAAAAGGTTTACCTCAGTGACCTTCTATATCCCAACACACATCATTGGGTAATGACGTGCACAAATGAGAGGGAGGAGAGCCTTCGCCACCCCCCGTTAGGTACAGAGAACAGTGGACTTCGCCCAACCGGCCAAACGGCAAAGGCAGTAAGGGGAAAAAAAATCGACCCTTCAACAAGAGACCGTCTAAACAACAGTAGTCGGCTTTCAATTAGATTGAACATAGACCACACCTAGAACACCGGGAGTCGGAAAAGAAGGTTGGCAACTGATGTACGACAAATGAGGCTTCTCGACTTGCCAAGCTGCGACATTTACGCCAGATGGAGCATGGATCAGTCCACTCACACACAACAGGGGAATGCAATGCCTACATCCAACCGGTGAGATTGCAGCAATGGACACAAAAAAACAACACTTCTTCCCTGAAGACGAATAATTTGACAGAAGGCAAAGCGAGTTGTCTCTAAGGTGCCGCCCTCCGCCACAACGCCATTGGGCTGCATCCAGCATCACAAGCGGAAGAGGATAGAATGTCTAAGGAATCATCAATGGCGGATTGCACCACTGCTTCCACAGCAAAGAAGGAAAAGTTGGAATAAAGTAAAACGTCCCGATGGATAAAATGAGGACATGGAAGGTAAAAAGAATTCCACGAGCGAAATTCCCAAGACTCATATAAGCAAAGTGAAGGTGAAGAAAGCCTTCAGAGTTGATCATAAGCCAATGCAGAAAGCAGTCAGCACATCCAACAAAGTTGGGAGATCACTCTCAACAGATGCTAGAAGTTACCCACAACTTGGTATTATCCCGACTGGGGATAAACCTTCGAGGAGACTATTTTAAGTGTAGATTCCGCTGAGTACCAATGGATTTGATGAATTATCAGCACCGAAGTTAATTTTGGGGATCAATAGGGGCTCTCTTCATGAAAAAAAGCGAAGCCTCTCCGGCCTAAACCACTAAACGCAAGATTGGCGAATTTATTGAAGGATGGCAGCAGTCTCAGAAGTCACCACCCAAGGATGAGACAAGTCCACCTGGATTGACAGGATTGAAGGGAAAATATCGAGGGTGCTGTTAAATGCCCAATCCTGAACGACCAACACTGAGTATCAAAAATATCCGTCTGGACTGCCGAAGCAGGAGCTACCCCACAAGGGCATGATACGGTGATCCATGAGGAAAAAAGATTGCTCAAATTAAAGTTCTTTGAAGTAATCGAGGACCTCCCGCCTAAGGTTACTTCAAAACCCTAGCCGTTATGATCTTGACTAAAAAATCGCAGAGCAACGGTAGACACAACTTTGACTGGAACTGATAGTCGCTAAAAAGTAGAACTCAAAATTACCCAAAGAAAAGAATCTATGGAGAAAAAAACCCAGCTTCATGAAGGGTACCAAAAATCCAGTGGTTTAACTGACCAAAATGAAACACTAACCAATAAATTTTTTCGATACAGCAGTGGAGGTCATTATGGCTGTTAAAATGTCACCCTTCTCCGAGATGGAATAAAACAATATGCAGCCACCCAGGATTTCATCATAAAAGTTCCCAAAAGCGCATGATGAACAGAACCCCTCTGTCATGAGGGTAATCAGTGATTTAACTCGAACGCCAAGATAGACTCAAAAACTCGATCATAAGGAACTTGATGGAGGGATGAAATACCTTTCAACTAATCTTCAAAGTGAAACACAGAAGAGAGACAGAGAAAGTCCCAGCTCATACCAGAAGATATTAGAGAAAGCAGCACAGGTAAATGTAGGAAATACAATGGGCAAGTACTGAACCCATGAATCATGGTGCAATTTTTTCTTTAACCCACCTTGCCGTACTCTCCATGATCTACACTGATATCGGCGCCATCAAAGATGATTTTTTGGCGATGCCAGGTGTCCCGTGTGGGAACACTCAACCGACCTGAGCGCGTTCTTTTTAGGTCCCGCACATCCACGACACCTGGAGCGGAAAAAAAAGGAGCTCTCCCGCAAACCAATCAAGTGAGCGAAAGGAGAACTCACCCAACTGCGTTATGAGTTGGTGGCGGCGGTCCAAGGTATGGCTCTTGTGGCGGAGCTCGCGACTCTGGCTGTCGCTCTTGCGGTTGGAAGTGAAGGTCGAGGAAGAAGCGTGGGCTTCTTTACTTTTTAGCTTCTTGTGCGTCGTTCTTACAAAACGATGCTGAAATGAGCAGCCGTAATTCTGTCAGTGCGCATTACGTTCACCCCAGGCATTAGCAACAAAAATGGCCCAAAAGGATAACGATTAAGCTTTAACATGGTATAAAAGTCAGTTGGATGACTTTTTGCCTCGATTGAAGAACAATCCCATACCACGTGCTTAGGGATCCTACGATGTGGCACCGTGATAACAAAATTCGGATTCCTCTGTGCTTGAGAGCAGGATGAGTCATCGTGAATGAATCTAGGATACGAATCGGATCACATCTGGAACATTTTGTTCTCAATATCATGAAGATTAAGACTTGGTCATTTTTGTTATGCAAAAGGACAATAACAAAGACGCAACTTCCAAAATTACACGGAAGTTCATAAATGTGGCTTAAGAGAAACAAACTTGCAGCAAAAATCCCTACTTGGCACATTTGAATGGAGGCTAAACTAATGCCGCCATTTATCTACTTCACTCGTTCAGATATCCAAATCCTATTTAAACTTGACACGCCAAATTTAAGGGACGAAACCCAAACGAGCACACACTTTTGACGACCTTGCCGGTTCAGCTAACTCCTTCGACCTCCAAGAAGGATGGTGGTGGCGCCTAGAACCCTCTGCCGCCATGCCATCATTTTCTCCTTCACCCAAAAACTCCTGGGCATCCATATCCACAACTACCGGCTCCTTCGCTGAATAACTCGAAGAGAGCACCCTCGTCTCCTCTTCCGAATGTCGCCTACGCGAACCGTGAGAATGTAGCTCGGTTGGCGGCACTGTCCTGGGCGGTGGCGACGGTGATGGCGTGCGCTCAATGTCCGCATTCCTCAGAGCCACGTTCAACTGAAAGGTGTATAAACGTCGTGAGTCATGATAATAATAAGATAACTAAAACAAACTAACCCGCATATCTTTTTCTATCCAATCGGAGAGTGGGGTCCCCCCCCTAGCCCTCCTCGTCTCTGTTGCGACATCGCGTCGACCCACACCATTGGACAACGACGCCGTCGGCACCAATCGAAGCGGTGGGGAATCGTTGGAAGTCTGGACTCCTGTTTCAACAGTCAGTGGAGATGAGGAGGAAAATTTGCCTCCCCACGTAGGATTTTGCCTACCCCTCGTAGAGAAGTCGTTATTGTCGATCTCACTAAGAACTGATACACTAGGAATGGGATCATCTTCATCCTCTACCGACTCGGTATCAGAGGGAGGATCAGAGTAGCAACTCTTGCGAGGATACTGGGAGAGCAAAAAAGAATGCCGAGTAGAGAGAACCAGACGGAGATCAAGTAAGCAGCAGTACACGCACACATACCGATGAAACAGAAAGTCTTCCGTGAGGAGAATGACACTTCCTCCGAGGATTGTGAGTCTGCGAGTTGAGAACAAGAGACGGCAAGTCGATTGTGTTATCCGACCTTGGGTCAATATCTGACGCCTCCAAATTTGTCGCATCAATATCTCGAACTCCATTCACCGTTGTGATGGATTTCAGCCCCTGAAACGCAGAACAGAACAAGTGAAAAGCAACGAACAACAACGGTACCAACCACAAAACCTGACCACCTCATAGTTATCACTGCATCAAATAATTGCAAGCACAAGAAAGCCTGAATCCTTTACATAAGTGGAAAATTTATCAGGGGATGGGACAAAGTGAATTACATTTCGCCTGAAATCTGGCTTCCGTTGGGTCAGGCGATAGAGAAAGCGGTACAGAGCCCTCATCCAACTTCTTCTGTTTTTCTGTGGAAATCCGTTGGAAAAGGCCTTTCGCAACTGCGGTGTAGGACTGATTTTCCCTACTTGTGGGTGCTGAAGCTCATATAGTTCCCAAGAGATTGGTCCACATAATTTCAACAATCTTTTTCCATCAGAAGCTATGTTCCCACGATAGTTAACAAAAATTATCCGCTCCGAACAGATGAGTTGACCACACTTAATAGAGTGTCCTGCAATGCGACACTCACCATCTTCTTCCAGATTGACAGCTACCCAGTTTTTGATGCAGATAATGGTATCCGGCGGTTCTGGACAGATAGTACTAACCTCAGTGCCATTATCAATTTGTTCTCGCACAGCATTTACGTTTAAAATCTTTTCATTTGGAGCGGGACTACTTGGTAGAAGACATGCAGACGTAGGGACAGAGGGTGCAGGCATACTTTGTGGAGTAATAGGTACCGACACAGGCACTTGTGTAGTAAAGTTGCCGCTCGAAGGGAACGAATTCGAAAACTGAGGGGAAGGGAGGACAACAGGACCGCCAATGTAAAAAGGCTGATTGGGAAATGTAACTGGAGAAACAAAATGACTCATTTGGGGCAGTTGCGATGGTGCTACAGGCAGTGAAGCTAAACAAGTTAACTGCATGACAAGGTTACATACCTTGGGGCCACGAAGGAGGTGTCTTAATGAAAGCATTGTCCTGTTGCCTACACACCAACTCGATAAGTAAAACCGCTTACATTTCAAAAACAGCAAGTCTAGGTAGGAAACAAATTTACCACACCCGGCACTTAATCCCGAACAGTGTAGATTCAAACAAGCATAGGAACGCATTTACCAAATCTTAGTAAACGGAATCTATAAGAGTCCTAATTTGCAAAAAAAATTTAGAAATCCTTGCCGCTTAAATCAAGTTGGCAATTTATAAGTAATTATAGAAGGCGCTTATGCACAAGCGCTTTATGCATAAAAAAGACATAAAATATGTGATGAAGTTTACGATGCGATAGCGAGTTGTGAAATCTGCTCTTTGTTAATGCTGTTCCACAGGCATACAAAAGCCAATTGTTGGGTTAAGGGTGAAAAGTCTCAACTCTGCATCTTTCATAGGATGTAGTGGCGATGTGGCACCAAAGTCTACCCTGACGGCAAAAGAGGACATCATATTCGGACAGAACATATAAGCACGCACATATATGTATTTGGCTAAAAGAAGAGGCTATGGCCTGGAGCATGGCCAGCAGGCCACTGTGACCGGCGAAGAAGAAACAGATAAACAAATGGTCCTTGATTGATATCACGAGTCACCATTATATCTTTATCACTGCTTGCTTTAATTAACCCTGCGCTCTCTATAAAGGCCACATCAGTGCACTTTCAAACCTCGAACGTCGAACATTATCTTTGCATGATTGACCTGATTTATGTATTTAGTAATATATGTAGGCAATTCTTTCCTTCCTTCCCATAACTTCCACTCCTTTGCTACGAGAAGGTTGGATGCTTTTGGATATCTTTATTATAAGCACACAGAGTGTACGTGGTGGCAAAACCAAGGCAGTTAAGACAAGGATAGCTCTGGCTCCGAAGAGCGACATTGTTCGTCCACGACTGCGTTAAAATTGTCTTCTCGCCTCTCCTCTTCAAAGCACAGTCAGAAAACATAAGCATTACAATATAAGCCTGTGCGATACGCTAATAATAGTTCTACTTTTGGATCTAGTGCCGGGCTACTTCGACTCGACTTGACTACTGGAACTTGTTTTTGTATAAAGGTACTGCTAATTGTCAGCAGTATATATCCTAAGCAGCATTGTAATACCTCATTTGTATGCAAGCTCTCGGATTTGGGCGAAAGGCAACTAAAATGCTCCTTAAATGAGCCATGGGAGCGCGATGTAGCGTCCCGAGACTCCCTTTAAGGTAAAAGAAGGAATAGTACTGGGGGTAGAATACATGTATTCTGGAAACAGAGGACTTGGGGGCTGTTGGCACGGCCCAAAGGCCGAACAACCGGCTCAGTACAATATGGCCACCCAAGTGACCGAAACCGGCAGTTCAAACAAACAAAGTATTACACGCGGACTAGTCTCTGGTGCAGAGAAGTATCCTAAAGCCTTGCACAATGCCAAGAAATGCATTCACAATCTACTTCCATTTTGTATCACCCTTTGTCTTCTGAGAAATCCCAGAATGCAGCATTTGGTAAAGGGCCACGCTGCAGTGGCTCGAGATCTCCTTTAATACAAAAGAAGGCATAATAATAAATTAGAATACATGTAATCAGAAAATAGAGGGAACGGGGATGCTAGCATGCCCCGGAAGTCAGCCCACCCAACCTGGACAATATGGTTAACCAAGTCTCCGAAACCGAAACCGGCAGTTAGAACAAGTAAAATATTACATAGCCCATCTCTTCTTTCTAGCGTCGTTCCCAGCGCTTCCTTTGACGAACCTCCCACGTCAGGCATCACTACACAATCGGTGCTGGGAGAAGCAGCCACGAGATAACCGTGCCATTTTATCGAAATTCTAGCGCAGCTGAGGAGATGCGTCACCACCACGCCACTGATCCCTCCTGGCAATTCGACTCGACTTGGAGCTTTGTTTGGTTCGGAAACTAAATTCAGATTAAGGGGTTCCGCCTAGCATCAGCGCGTCGAGAGGGATACGTTAGAACACCGCTCTACATAAGAAGGGTAATCTTCCCAACGAAACGTTTCCAAGTAGTCCACGGCTAGTGTCGCTTCAGTTGTTAATAGCTTTTTTACAGAACACGGAGATGGGGGAGATGTTAAAGGTGGAAGTCTTTATCAGCACTTCCGTTATGGGATAACAGAGATTCTCCCATCTGTAGCACATGCACTTCTTCCACACCGCTTCGATTTGTCACAAGCAGTATAAATCGGGGATGAATTCCAATAAAGTCGGGTCTGCCTTCCGTTGCTAACAATGTAGCTTTTTTGAGACCCCCTTAAAGGCAAAAGAAGGCATAATACTAGGGCAGAACACATATTTAGAAAACAGAGGGAACGGGTTTGGTGGCATGGCCTGGAGGTCAGCCCGCCCAGCTATGGTAGTATGACTGTAGCGTCCCGAGACTCCCTTTAAGGTAAAAGAAGGCGCAGTACTAGGGCAGAGTATACATATTCTGGAAACAGAGGGCTTGGGGGCAGTTGGCACGGCCCGGAGGCCGACCAACCGGCTAGAACAATATGGCCACCCAAGTGACCGAAACCGGCAGTTTAAACAAACAAAGTATTACAATGACCACCTAAGTGACCGAAGCCAAGCCCGGCAGTCAGAAAAAACAAGGCATTACACACGTGGTACCTTGACCATTGGACCTTTGCAAAGTGGGCTGGCCTCTTGGTCACACCAGTAGACCCGGTTAAAATAATTTCATTGGAGTGCAAGACCAGTCTTAAAGGACGTCTACTCTGGTTTCCATTGCTAAGTAAAAGAAATACAGAAGCATTGCAAACAGCGTCTACCATCTGTAATTATCACGGATCCTTGTTCTGCAATGATGTTATTTACGGCGGGATCGATGCCAGCCGTGAACCATCTGAAATATTTTCGTCATGGGGCTACCCTACTATACCTGCATAAAAATGCAGATAATGTGAGCTTCCAAAGCCTCCGTTACTTCTCAAATTATCTAGACAGCAGTGAGATAGATAAGTATTCTCGTCTCCATAGCAGGATTAAGAGGTCAGGCAAAACAAACCCTAACTCTTACCACAAGGAGCCGCTTTAAGAATCCGTGCTTCTTTATATAGATTTGCTTTTAAACCATTTATCCTCCATCTAGCGATACTCACACGTGACGGCTAGAACATCTCTAAATCTTTAAATGTAGTTCATAAACCGAGCAAAACTCCATGTTTAGTGTAAATGCTCAAAGCAGCAAGAGATCTTGCAATCATATTCCACCTTAGTTGCATGGACAAATAATGACTGGTGTGAATATGCCGTGGGTAATAATTCACAGCTCTGTTTATATTTAGGTGACACAAGGGATTGGCCAAGGGTTGTGGAGAGGAAGAACTCGATAAAGAGGGGCTAAAAGGATAGAAAACCAGTGGTGCAAACATCGGTTCTCATAAAAGGCCTAATTGAAACCTGGGCCTTTGTATTTTGGCCAAATAAAAAGGCCGAAAGGCTGAGGCAGTGGTCTCAACCATTTCCGTGCTAAATATACACGCCTTCTGTAATACTTTGTTTGTTCGAACTACCGGTTTCGGTCACTTGAGTGGCCATATTGTACTGAGCCGGTTGGTCGGCCTTTGGGCCGAGCCAACAGCCCTTAAGCCCTCTGTTTCCAAAATGCATGTATTCTACCTCCAGTACTATTCCTTCTTTTACCTTAAAGGGAGTCTCGGGACGCTACACCTTCAGCCGCGTGTTAATTGTCGGCAGTAAGTAGAAAAATTAAAGGGCTATAAGATTCTCAGAAATCATATGACGATTAGGTTGAAGAGCTTAACAGCTAACCTTCGTAAAAAAATTCATAAAAGCCTACAAATTTTGCGATTTTAATTTTTGTTATGGAGCAAATACGCATATTTATAATAAAACTTGGTATGAAAATGCAACACCTTTAAGCTTTTAATTAAAAACAAATTATTAGCTACAGAAAATTGCACACATTATTATTTTATGTGCCGCAATTTACGGGTTTTAATATCTAAAATAGTGGCATGATTTGATACAAACTCACTACTGATTTACATTCAAAGGCCTCAACCATCATTGGTCGCGGTTTCGGTTTTCGATGGTGGATGTGGTAGGCGTTCTCTTCTTAGTCTGTCAGCTTTTCCTCTAGGCAGGTTTTTACAACGGCGTCATAAACGATGTAATCGAGGGCATGAAGGAGACCTTCACTCAGGAAGGTCTCGATTTGGATTTGTTGGAACAGCTACGAAAGGTACTCTCATTTGTTTCTCTACCTAATCTTTCTGTTTGCGCTTGCAGTTGTGGTCGTCCAAGCTGGCTGAAACTCACGTGGCTGACCCAGAGCCTGTTGCTCAACCGGCGGTCCACTACGCGCAGCGACTGCAAGCTGCACAGTTTCAGGTAGATTTGAATCCCAACAATGCTTAAACCGTGGCATATATTCGTTCACTTTTTTGTTTGTGTGCAACAGACGTGTGTGGGTCAACAGGGGATGCCGATTTCCATTTCGCGGCTGCCCATACAACCCAACTCGTTGGCGGGAGTGGGCGGTGGTGGCAGTGTTGGTGCTGGCGTGGGAATGCGTACACTTGCGCCGATTGCACGTCCGAACGCCCCGCTGACGATGTCTACGACGACGCCGGCAACAGGTCTGTTATTGCGTTCCGCCGTTGGTGCCTCCGTGCAGGCGCCCGGAACCACAGCGGGTAGACCGCCGATTATGCTCGCGGCGGCACTAAACCCACAGGCGGCCGGAGTGCAGCCGCGTCTTGCCAATCCCCTTGCTGGCATCACCATTCGTGCACCTCTGCAGGCCTCTGGACCTGGTCAGCCTGGCACGGCCACCACTGCTACTATCATTGGACAGCCTACGATAGCCAGTGTTAATGGTGTTGCCACCATTCCTGGTGAGTATGCTTTTTCTATCGCTCTTCCTCCTCCTTCCATGATCTCCCTACTTCTTTTGCATTAAGGCAAGTGGGTAATGAGTTTCCTAATTGCTTTTGTTGCTAATGAGATGTTGCTTAACATGATGGGCGTTCCAAGTTTTGGAATGCTGCATTTACGGTGATAGGCACAATGTGGGAATGAAGGAACCTCAATATTCCAGGTCTGCATGGTGGGCCTTTGTCGCAGTCCCGAAGGTTTGCAGCCATTTATATTGTTGAAAGATGGAAAGTCACCGGCGTCATGATTTGGTCTGCCCATAAACTATGAGGGCTGAATAAATCGGGACGCTGCTATTGGTTACAAGTTGCGTTAATTGAAATTGCCGACCGCACATGAATGCGGCTTATTTAACCAAAGCGACAGACGCGACGGGTGAGGAGGGCAGCAGGTGGGTACTCTGTACAAGGCTTTACTGACGAAAAGGCTAAGTGAGCGCGGATTTGTGTGTGCAAAATGGGGATTAAGCGAGTGGCTTCCTTCCGTTGCGCAGCATTGCAAATGTGGTGACTGGTACATGTGTGAATTCTACAACGAATGGGAACTGTAGTAAGACATTACTAACGGGAGGGGAAGATACTTTCATCTGGGTCAGTTAGATGGGTAGCGATGTTCGATGCTACCAAGGTAGTAAGGTGGAAAGAGGAGTTTTATTTTCCTGGTGCAACTGGTGGCATGAGGTTTTTGCATTGTAATTGCGGCAGAAAATTTTCAATGAAGCATTAGTAATGTCGAAGATGGGGGATGGACGTTTTTTTTCTGGCGTGCTAATAGGGAGTGGTTAGACCCAAGGATTTCATTGTGTTGCTGGTTGCGTTCGGAATAGCGTTGGTTGAATGGGTTTCTTACCCGATATAACAGGTGGTGAGATTAAGTGTAGAGGTGGGTGGGCATTTAAAGTTGATTATTGGAATGCATTGGAGGTGGGGCTGGATCTGTGTGTTTCACCTGAAATGTCATTCTTATGTTGCGTTCTGGATAACAGCAGTGGCACCCCAAGTGGCTTGTAGGCAGGCGCCAAGGATGTTGTGGAGCCCATTTTGGAGGAGGGTAAGTTTTGATTTCTCTATTTTTACTAATTGGATATATGGGCTTCAAGCTGAGATGGATGGAATGGTAATGATGGGAAAATGAGTGCTTGCAAGTGGTAGGGTTGATCGGCGTGCAGTAGGCAGATGCAGGTGTGTGGTTGCATCTTTTTGGCGCTGTGACGTCGGAAGTGGGTGTGTGCACGCATTAGGTGTTTTTAGATGCGCGAACGTGAGAGTGAGTGTGGATGTGTTAGTAATAGTAGCGATTGTTCTCCACTGGCAGGTCAGAACGTGCAGATTCTGCAGGTGGGTCAGCAGACCTTTATGGTGCCTGTGCCGTTTCGCCAGCCACTTGGCTCCACTGCTACGACGACGCAGCAATTGCAAGATGCTACTGGCACCACCACCGCCATCCTTGCAGCAGCAGCTGCACCGCAGCAGACGCAACCGCAGTCCTTCAACCGAGTATGTTTCTTGCCCCCATTCCCCTCGTCATCCTTCCGATATTAGTTATGCTTTTTGGTTCGTGCGTGCATATGTACTACTTTGTCGGCGTGCATGTGTTCGTTGAAGGCGTTTGTATTTGGCTGATGGTGTGTATGGGCATATTGAGGTGTGCGAGAAAAGTAGTTATTGAATAACAGTATATGTGTTTAGGAGTTGAATTTGGAAGGACTGATGAGTCGGGTGTCCAGATATGTAGCGATGTCAGAGGGTGAGCGAGGTGGGATGTGTGATTTGGGGTGTACATAGGAAAATGAGTGGGTGAGTGGGGTGTTTTTGTTGGTTGGTTGATTGGTTGAGAACTGGTTGGTGTTTGTAGACACAAGTGGATGGCGTGGATGACAGCGACTTTGATGATGATGACGATGATGTGGAGGTGGTGGAGCCCTACTCGGTGGATACGCCGTCGTTGCGAGCGCCAATGAGCGTGGCTACCCCCCACTCAGTGTTCAGTCGTACGCCGGGCAGTGCAGCACAGCCACTGGTGGGTGGCAGTAGTAGCGGTATAGGAGGAGGCGGTGGCAGTGTCGGCGGTGGAGCTGCAACAACGGCTACTCCTGGTGGTGATGGCGAGGAAGACAGTGACGATGACGACGCTGATATGGTGGTGGCAACGCCTGGTGTGTCTGGGTCGATGCTAACTCCGAATCCTGCTTCTGTAGCTACTGTTACTTCTACGACACCTGCTACTCCACACACCATTCCCAACAGCACCAAAACTCCTGTAACTGCCGCTACTGCTACTGCAAGCACCAACTCGACAACTAAACGTTCCTACGATACCGCTGGCACTGGTGCTGTCACTGGTGGTGGTGGCGGTGGTGTCCAATCTCGAAATCGTGTGGCCAAACGACCTCGTAGTTCTGCACGTGTTGGAAAGGAGTTTCGCGAGTTCGATGACGACTTGGACGATGATCTTGCAGACGATGAAGAGGATGAGGAAGAAGACGTAGAGGATGAGGAAGAAGAGGAGTTTGGTTCTGTGGCTACCATGACGCCATCAGGTCAACGGTAAGTGACTATGGGATAGCGCACACAGCAACGCGTTCGCGATCGCACAATTGTCGACTTTGTTGATATAACTTGTGTGGTTGTGTTACTGTTTATGAGTGGCTGATCGGCCTGAATTGATTTGTGGTAGGCTGGAGATGCTAGCGGCAGCAGCAGCAGCGTCGGCAGAAGAGGCCGCGATAGGCGGACGTTCAGTGTCCAGGCGCAAGCAGAAGACGCCAACAGCAGCAGCTGGTGCTGAAAGGCTGAAAGTGAAGACTGGTGGTGGTGGTAGTGGTGGTGACGAAGATGATCACATTCCAGACCTGCCGCCGCCGGCGCCTCCACCACCACAACCGCCGGTCAATGGTGATGACGAGAAGGTGAGTGGCGGCGGTGGAGTTGGAACAGAGGAGGATGCGGAAGAAACGGATGGAAAGGGGACGGGGTTGGCAGCGGAAGAGGAGGAAGAAGAGGAGCCGCTTAATTCAGGCGACGATGTGAGCGACGAAGAGCCTGAGTCCCTCTTTGAGTCGGACAACCTTGTTGTCTGCCAGTACGAGAGGGTGGGTGTTTAATAGCATTGACAGCCCGCGTGTTTATTCTCTGGCCTCATTCACTCGGTGGTTGTTTGTTGGTGTGTACAGGTCAGTCGATCGCGGAGTAAGTGGCGTTTCTGGCTTCGCGATGGAATTATGAAGATCCGGGGACGGGACCACCTCTTTCAGAAGCTGATCGTGGAGGCCGACTGGTAATTTACTCTTTCTTCTGTATCCTTCCTCTGCTGCTGTACAAATTATGTGCACTGGTGCAGCCGCGCCTGTGACATTTGAGTGGAGGACTCGATTAAACGGTTGATCGTTTAGTTGGTAATTTGATTGACGGTTGATTGATTACCTTTGCAGGTTGATCGTTCCCGCCAACAGTGTGCCTGCTCTGTGAGGTGCGCAGGGCTCTGCCATGCCAGAAGACGTCTTTCATTGAGGAGGGGGAGGAGAGCGAGGGTTGGTGTGTTGGTGGATGGAAGACCGGCGGTTTGGCGGGAGGAGGAGGGGGCAAGTCGGTGCCTTCGATGTGTCCTCCTTCTCTTTGTAAATAGGCAGAAATTGCGAACGCTCAGGATTGCAGCCACTCGTAGCCTTCACTTTTCAGGCCCGGTGGGATCGTGGTTGGCACTCGTTCTCCTCCCCACCCTTTTGCTCTTACTCTTTCCATTCCACATTGGTAGTGAATACTGCCCATCCATAAAAAACGCACCACTGTCGCTCCAGCTATTTATGCGTTACCTGTACAAGATTTGCATATTGTCATCGTTTCTGGTGTTCGTTTTTTTATTCCCTCGCTTGGGGCTTTTTGTCGTGTCGTGGGGTGCCCCACAATCATGCTTGGCGGCGTGGGTCGGTGTTTCCAGCACCGGGGAAGCGGGTCATTGGCGTCGGGTTGATGTCATTGCAATTACAAGTTGTAAGCACCAAGGCTAGTGTCATCTCAGTTGTCGGCCCTGTATGGGCCTTAGCGATAAGAAGGCTGAGGGTGCTAGAATTTTGGGAGATACCCATTCTTCCACTTATGCTTTGTTAAAATTGGTTCTTTTGTGCTGGTTTGAAGTCTGCATTATAAAACTAGGAGAGAGTGTTGATACTTTTGGTCCACGAGTGAAATAATAGCATTGAAATAACCTGTATGGAAATTTGACGTCACTTATTTTTCATTTGCTAATTAGTTCTTCGCATTTATGATTGGTCAAAGTGATTTTGACTGACTGGCCCAGGCTGAATTGTGGTTGCTGGTTTGTCGACGGGTCGCTAATTTTTTACCCGATATATATATATCCATATGTATTTATTTATTTACCCGATATATATGTGTGATACTGTGGATTTGTGTTGCCCTCACATTATGCTAAAGTATTTTTGTAAGGAGTCATGATGTGAGTGCTCTAATCACTCTGCTGCTAAATTTATGTCTAGTTGAAGTCCTTCGTTGACGAGCAATAACTTCTTTAGTCTATATGTGCAAATAATACGAAATCGCCAACCCTTTGCTAGCTCTTGTGCACTTCTTTTTTAATTAAATTATTAGATCATGAGTGCTGCTTCAACTGCCGCTAACTTCGCTCAGCAAATCCCGGGGTGGTTGGGCACTCTAGCAATCAGTTTTGATGGAGGAATTGTCTACTCCGCCGGTGAATTGTCCGGTGACACTGAGTTAGCGCCGAAATTTCTTGAATTGGTTCGCCACGTTGCTGAGTATATGACTCTGGAGGGTCCATCGGCTATCCAGGAGAACCCCTTTAAGCGGTTAACTAGTAAGCTATCCTTATTTTTGATCTTACGTGCATCTTGACTCTAGTTATGTGCTCTAGATACGCTTATGTTATGACCACTGTGGGGGGTGTCGTATATGTGATCAAGAGGCAACTATCCTTTTCGGACTCTTATGAGGATCGACGGGGAATACGCTCGTCTCACATGCCCGTTAATGTCTGATTCTGATCCTTTCTTCCTTTTTCTTGCTTTAATGTACAGCTCTTACCACAACTTTGCCATTTTCCATGATATACACAAGCAGATCTATCAAAAGCTGGCTTTTGAATGTGTATAATTGCCAAGTGGGACTCCTGTTTGTGAAATCTTTTGCGTGCCGTGATCGTAGTGCATATGTAAATTTTTAATGATAAACAACATGCTTGCCTTCTTCCCACGCCTAATTAGATAGCATGCAAAGGGGCAGTCTCTGGTAAAGTTCATTATCTACTATTGATAATCACATTTCGAAGCCTAGGAGTTCCACGTTATGGATGCTAGATTCCGGTTGTGGGTACGTGTGGAAATGCCGAGGTTGAATGGCCTCTGTCAAGGGAGTCCATAAATCCAGAACTAGTGCTTTTTTTCAGTATGTTAGAAGTGTCTGTGTGTTCTCCCACTCGGGAGATATTTTACGGTTAGTGCTCTCGTTGATCTCTCCCTGACCGTCTAGTGTGACATGGAGATGCCTCATTGTGTTAATATCCACACTAAGGCTAAGACTGATTAGGGCAGATCACCCCGTGCTTCCAGCTGTCAGCTAGGGACTACGTTCACGCTTACTCCACTTCGTCGGTACCGTTGACGCTTGTATTAAAGATCCTAACTCCTGTTTACTCATATTCCTCAACTTGTCCAAAAGCTTCTGGTGAAACTGCAGAGCCAGTCGGCTGAATTGAAGGGTTTAGATAAGTCTCCATGGTCGTCAGAAAAGGGGAAGAAGGAAAATTAAGACGATTTAGGATTTTGGAACTTGCTGATGTTCTAATCGTCTGTCACATTGGTTGGCGGAGGAAGTGCGCTCGCAGTTTATTTGGACCCGGCAAAATATGAACGCCTGGTCGGCTGATTGGATAGATCTGTGCATTTTTTCGATAGAATATTTACCGGTTGCTTTCCCAACACTGCCCACCCTCTTCTAGATGGTGGGAGAAAATCGTGCAATCCTCAGTGAATCTCGACCTGTTCGGAGGCATGCATGGGTGAGGTGGGCCAATTCATTGAGCTCTCCACCGATTATTTGGTATGTTGGAATCCCACCGCACAAGATGCTAGTTAAAACCGGTGTGTTTGCTTTACTGGTTTCAGCTCAGTTTCCATGGTAATCTTCTTTCGAAAAACTTGTAGATTATTTAGAGAATGTATGTATGGGTGACACACAACCCTTCTCTCCTCAATCATAACCAGGAAGATCCGCACCAGGAAAGGCTGTGATGGTGTCCAAAGCAAGGGGAGCTCTCTTGAAGGCTGTAGGGATCGAACCCACGGAAGATAAGCCTCCAAGTTGACTAGGGCGGACTTGAAGGGCATAATTCTGAGACACCCACCACTCAGGGAATGCTAAGTCGCCATGGGTACTATGTATCAGCTCAAATTTACACATGCAACCCCCTACTCCTCCCTTCGAGATATACCCAGCCTCGATGTCTCAGGATCTCGTATTTTATTACTGCAAACCATACCCATGAGAAAATCTCATACCTCAACCTTGGGTGAGAGAGACAAACAGGTAGAGATGGACTTGGTAGGTTCGTGAACTGTCGGGGAAGGATGCTCAATTATGGGTCGCAGTAAAGACGATCACCAAAACCGAGACTTTCAGCAAATACCTAGATTATCTTGGAAGGAATTCACTTCTGTAAGAACTTGGTACAAACCCTCCGCCCCCCCCTCCCTACTACTTGCCTTTTCGCAGTAATCGCGATCAAGTTTCCTAGAAGACTGTTGACGCTCAGAGACATTGGAAGGGCTGAGGCGGATGCAAAACGACGCATCCACTTCCTAACTTGAACTCTGCCCTCGAAACCCATCAGCTGGCAGAAAACAACCTCGCATAAGTAAACAAGATAGCTAACAAAAAAGGCCAAAGTACATGCCCTTCACCACGTGCCCCATCTCCAGTGCATAGAGACCGATCCAATTACAGGAACTAGAAAACATTTCAAGCTTAAAAGCAGCATAAGCGTGAAGACCCAACCACTACTAGATAACAATGACGAAGAGAAAAAAAATGAACAATAAGAATGATTGTAATATTCAGAGCGGAGAGGCCAGAGGGGAAAAAAGAGAGACCAAAGAAACAGTAGTAGTGCTGAGAGGCACAAGTAGAGAGCAAACTTCACGATTACGAGAAGGCTGAATGGCGAGGTGGTGAGAGGAAGCATGAATGAAGGTGGGTGAGAAAGGGTAACAATGCGGCTTTTGACCATTTACAAAGGGAAAGAGAGGAGGTATTGAGGACACCGACTTGCTTGGTTACGCCAAATCTCCCGCCTTCCAATCAACAAGCCCATCCGCCTTCACACTCCTCCGCCCTCAATGAAAGACATCTACTCCAAAAACACACGGTCTTGTGCACACCTCAAAGAGCAAGCACGCTGCTAGGGGGGAACGATTAACCTACAAAGGTAACCAACAGCCGTCAGTCAGATTACTAACTCATCAACCAACTGTACAATAAAGCAAATCCTTCACTCAACCCTCACAGGCACAGAATGTACACAGCAGTAAAGGAAAGGAGGTATGCATGAAAGGCATTGAGCAAATTACCAGTCGACCTCCGCAAACAGCTTCTGAAAGAGGTGTTCCCGCCCCCGAATCTTCATTATTCCATCACGCATCCAGAAACGCCACTTGGTTCGCGAATGGCTCACCTGCATGCACCAAAATAAAACAAACTCCAAGTGAACAAGACCAAGATACAAACAATAGGTGTGAATAAAACCTAGCAAGGTGAGACGCTGCTGGATACCAACCTTCTCGTACTGACACACGACGAGGTTATCTGACTCAAAGAGGGCCTCTAATTCCTCGTCGGTCACATCGTCATCCGAGTTGAGCGGCTCCTCCTCTTCCTCATCTTCCGTCGCTAATCCCGTCCCCTTTCCGTCCGTCCCTTCCACATCTCCTTCTGTTCCAATGCCACCACCACTCATCTCGTCACCACCGTTGGCTGATGGTAATGGTGGGGAAGGCAGCGGTGGTGGCAGGTCCGGAATGTGGTCATCCTCACCACCACCGCCAGTCTTCGTATTCTGCCATCCACCACTGACCACTGCTGTCGGCATCTTCTGCTTCCGTCTTGAGGACGAAAGCCCACCCATCGCGGCCTCCTCTGCAGTCGCAGCTGCCGCAGGCATCTCCAGTCTGCCACAAGGGAAGCAAGATTAATCAGGGACACAGAAATAGCAATACATACATACAAGCTGCATCTAAGAAATCCCCATCCAATAGCTACCCACCGTTGGCCCGATGGCGTCATGGTAGTCACAGGGCCAAATTCCTCTTCTTCCTCATCATCCACGTCTACTTCCTCATCCTCCTCTTCATCATCTGCAAGGTCATCGTCTAAGTCGACATCGTACTCACGAAACTGCTTGCCACCAAGTGCAGAAATTCGAGGTCGTTTAGTCACGCGATTGTGAGAGAGGCCACTACCTTCACCTGGAGTGATGGTTTCATGGGAGCGTTTAGTAGTTGTAGTGTTTGCAGTGATAACAATTGCAGAAGTGGCAGTGCTGGTGGGCATGGTATGAGGTGTAGCAAGGATCGTTGAGGCAGCAGTAACCACAGAAGCAGGATTCGGAGTTGGCATCGAGCCAATCACACGAGGCGTGGCTACCACCATGTCCGCGTCATCATCGTCACTTTCGTCTTCGCCATCACTACCGCCGCCAGAAGTGGTGGTTATAGCAGCCTCACCACCTCCTCTTACACCGGTACTACTACCACCCATCACTGACTGTGCTGCACTACCCAGCGTGCGACTGAACACTGAGTGAGGAGTAGCTATGCTCGTCGGCGCTCCCGAAGACGGCGTGTCCACCGAGTAGGGCTCAACCACTTCCACATCATCGTTGTCGTTATCGAAGTCGCTGTCGTCCACGCCATCAACTTGTGTCTACAAACGCCAACCAGTTTTCCACCAATTAGCATGCCTATGTGCACACGACCCAAGGGCACGAACAGCAACAAAAAATGAAGTAAAGAAGAAATGGTAGCGAGGAACATACCCGGTTGAAAGACTGCTGTTGCGTCTGCTGCGGTGCTGCTGCTGCAAGGATGGTAGTGGTGCCAGTGGCGTCTTGCAATTGCTGCGTCGTCGTGGTCGCGGGGCCTAGCGATTGACGGAACTGCACAGGCACCACAAAGGTCTGCTGACCCACCTGCAGAATCTGCACGTTCTGACCTGCCAGTGGAGAACATCTGCTACCATTACTAACACACCCACACTTATTTTAGACGTCGCTGCGCCAAACTAATGCAACTGCACGTCCACATTTATCCTACTTGCACAAACCCACCACTTCTATCCATCCCAAATCAAAGCGCGCCTAGTAAATTCACAAACATAGGGAAGCCGAAAATTCCCCACCCCAAGGCAAATGGCATTTCAAACCAATCCCAACAATTCAGCACTCGCCTCTGGTGCTCACCCAAATCCACATTTAATCGCATCACCTGTTCCATCAGGTAGGGAACTTACCCAACAAACGCTATCTTGACTCCAACCAGGAACGCAGTAGAATACTTAGATCTAACCACATCCCAGCCGCACGCTAGACAAGACACACGTCACTCATCCTCAACTTTATGCTGTAGTTATAATGCGCGATGTAAACAACTAAATGTTGCATTTCCTTTATCACTGTTAAAGTGGGAGCAAAATTTCATGCCACCATTAACGTCAGGAAAACCAAATTCCTCTCTTCACCCTACCACCTTGGTAGAATCGAACATCACCGCTCATCAAACTTACCCGGCTGAAACTATCTCTCTCCGCCTCGTTACTAACGTTTCACTACAGTTCTCATTCATTGTAGAATTTACGCGTATGCTAGTCACCGCCTTTGCAACGCTGCACAACGGAAGGAAGCCACTTACTTTATCCCCATTTCGCGCGCATCAACACACCCTTTTCTACAATAAAACCTAATCCAGAGCACTTAACTGCCGCCCTCCTCACCCATCGCATTTGTCGCTTCAGTTCAATGAACCACACTAGTGTTTAACCAGAGAATGGAAGGAGTGATGCAATTAACACGTTTCCCTTGCCACACCACTCATCTGTGGGGCAACACAGAAATCTTACCCACTTAGCTTTGGTCACTCCTTCCAATTTACGAGTGTACCAACTCAAGAAACCGGTTACGTCAGCAACTCCATCTTCCAACACCATGGATGGCTGCGCAGCCTCAGCACCTCAAAAGCGGTCCATCACCCAGACCCATAAATACTACGGTTTCCAAATCCAACACTAGGCTTATCATCGTGTATCTCACCCACATTGTTAAAACATTAAAAGCGTGACCCAGGCGATAGCGTGTGAAACGCCACATCGACAACGCCGGTAGTTACATTGAAGGTAGGAGGGAGGGTGGGAAGAAGCCGAGAAAGATGCAGTGAATAAAAGTGAAGTGTACTCACCGGGAATGGTGGTAACACCATTAACACTGGCCACCGTAGGCTGTCCAATTATAGTAGCAGTGGTGGCTGTACCAGGCTGACCAGGTCGAGAGGCCTGAAGGGGTGCACGAATGGCGATGCTAGCAAGGGGATTGGCAAGACGCGGCTGCATTCCGGCCGCCTGTGGGTTTAGTGCCGCTGCGAGCACAATCGGCGGTCTACCTGCTGTGGTTCCGGGCGCCTGCACAGAGGCACCAACGGCGGAACGCAATACCAGACCTGTTGCCGGTGTCGCCGCAGATATCGTCAAGGGTGCGTTCGGACGTGCAATCGGCGCAAGTGTACGTATCGCGCCACCACCGCCACTCACTCCGGTCAGGGAGTTTGGTTGGATGGGCAACTTCGAAATGGGAATCGGTATTCCCTGTTGACCCACGCACGTCTGCTGTAAGCACCACCAGGCAAATACATTGTGTGTACTGACCAACAATTTAACAACCCTGATAACTAGTGATCCGAAGAGCTAATAGACATGCGAACAAAAAGGTAAGCAAAGGGAAGAATGGAAAAAAAAAAACATGCCACTACTTAAACACTGCTGGCATTCAAAACTACCTGAAACTGTGTAGCTTGCAGTCGCTGCGCGTAGTGAACTGCCGTTTGAGCAACAGGCTCTGGGTCAGCCACGTGAGTTTCAGCCAGTTTGGACGACCACAACTACCAGCGTAAATGAGAAGCTTAGGGAGAGAAACAATTGAAAGTACCTTTCGTAGCTGTTCCAACAAATCCAAATCGAGACCTTCCTGAGTGAAGGTCTCCTTCATGCCCTCGATTACATCGTTTATGACGCTGTTGTAAAAGCCTGCCTGGAAGGAAAGCCGATAAGGGAACATGATGTGGATTGCTTACCACTGGGACCATCGCACCGCGACTCAAGACGAATGCTGATTGGGGCCTTTAAACAGAAATGGGCTATCTCTTTTAAAATTAAGTATCATTATCAGCATTACATTGGCAGCACTATGTTGTTTAGTTTTATGATTTTTAGGTATGCGTTGAAAATTTTATGCACTTAATAAAGACCGAAGGCAGTTGACAATGCAGATATGAATAATGATCTGACGTCACTCTAATTTAAGAATCAAATTTCCCTCTATCAGGCATATTTATTGCCACACAGTTTTGTTTAAAATGCTTCTTTTAATAATGAGAGCTTAACAAGGTAATATACTTGTTTTGTAGAAAGAAGACTCTTAGAGAATTAAAAGCTCGGAGTTTTTTTACGATCTTAAATTTTCACCTGCATAGTTTTAGGGAATAGTCAGCAAACTCACTTTTTTACAAATGTTTCGCGAAACTTATTTATTGCTGTCTTGCAAGAGTGCCAATGGCCTGTACACATTTTATAAAGTCCGACATTAAGTGAAAATTTCTCTTCTTTATAGCGGGCGTCAAGCCTTATTAAGCGATGATGTTTCATAATGTGGGATTTCATTCCCGGCTTTTGAACTTTCACTACTTGCCTGTATGTCTGCTTTACAAACTCCACTGTAGCGCCCCGAGACTCCCTTTAAGGCAAAAGAAGGCGCAGTACTAGGGCAGAATGCATATATTCTGGAAATAGAGGGCTTGGGGACTGTTGGCACGGCCCGAAAGGCCAACCAACCGGCTAGAACAATATGGCCACCCAAGTGACCAAAACTGGCAGTTCAAGCAAACAAAGTATTACATCCACTGTCACTTCTCCGTCGACATTTGATCGCTGTGACGAAGCAGGCGGCTTCGATAGAGCCATATTGATTGGTAACCTTAACACCGATGAGTGTAATTCTGTTAAATCGAATGGCTTTCCTATTAAGTGCTTACTTAATGCCTTTTTTCTTTGGTGGCCATTCGATTAAGATACATTTCCCATTTTTAGGCGTTTCTTCCCTTATCCCTATTCCCTACTGCCACCCTTGCTCTGCTAATTTTGGCTATTTCTTGACATATTTTTTGTAGCACAAATGGGGTATATGGTAGCAAAGCCAAAGTGTTTACTACGAATTAGCGTCGGACTCAGTAGGGCGACCACGTTAGACAACGACTAGGTTTAAATTGCCTTCTGGCCTCTCGCCTACCAAGTACATTTAAAGAACATACGTACTGCACTATTTGCCCCTGTAATCCAGTTACTTTTGCTCAATCAATGTTTAGACTTGATGGAATGTTAAAATTTTGACATTACTTTATTAAAAAACAAAATACATGTCCGAAAATACTCCACTTAAATGTAACATCTAACGTGTTCGGTATCGCACCGCCACCTTTTACGTGCTGGTCTAACCAGTTTTGCCTGAATGTTGTTATTGGCATTTCACGTTTTATTGTCTTTCAATTTTGACGAAGAAAATTGTTGATAATTATGTCACATGAATTTGGCTTTTTTTTCACTGCCCTCCCATTGGACTTCCCAATATTCCTCGACTACATATTCTACTTATTATTTACTAGTAGAAGTGGCTAACAGGTTCAATTTCATTGATGTTCATTGACTGCATTGCTCTCTGACACCCCATGATTAGGGGGGGAATTATACAAAGGTGGTAAAGTTATCTATGTGAGCGGCAATTACTTTTGTATTCCAAGTTAAGTAATCAGGCTTCAGGAAAGAAGTAGTGCTCTGCAAATGATCTGGAACAGCATCAAGAACGACGACCCCGCAAGCGATAACTAACCCATCCCACCGGTGACAGAATGTGCTAAAAATTTACAATAGCCAATGCTATAAATGAGGGTTATGCATCCGGTGGAAAATTGCTGACACGGCAACTTAATCTACCGCCACCTGCTAATTATTATTATTATTATTAATGTTGGTGTAAGGCATACAGGGGAAGAAAATCGGAAATCTTACAATCAACTCAATCAGCATTATCTGTATCGGTTCTTACGTAATGTAGAATAGCAGTAAAAATCTGTACTGCCTCCTCCATACACACATTCAAGTTTCATTGTCAAAATTTGTCAAATGTCGCTGAACCCAATTCTGCAGAGGTCACTACACCCGGTCACACATAATCCACCATCATTTTTCAACTCTAACAACCAAATTATGCAAATCCAAATTCCACTCTTTAGCTTTGTTTTTCTCACTTTTGCCTCACTAAAATTAACGGCAAACGCGGGTTGGGAAGGAGGTAGCTGAATGCTAGATTCACCGATTAGAATGCAAATGTGGAACACAGCGTTTTATCAATTGTCCTACCATTTCAAACCAGTAAAACCATCGCTTATGCCTTTCTCCTAATGTGTATCGTGGTTCAGAAATGCCATCTTGGACTATAAACTGCGTAGTTCTTCAACTTTTTAGGAGACACCGAAGAAGAGAAATACAACAGCCACCTCTGGGGGCATATTCTGATTAATTTAATTGGACAAAGTGGCTGAAACTGTAGATAAATGTACAATTTGTCAACTCTAGGAGAAAAAGGACTGGTTTGTGGGCTATAATAGCTGGAAGCACGAGGTCATCGCTGTGGGTGCAATGCTTTGTTTATTATGATTGCCGGTTTTGGTTTTGGCCACTTAAGTAGCTGCGTTACTCTGGCCGGGTGGGACTGGCCTCCCGGCGGCGCCAGCAGCCGATTACCTCTGTTTGTAGGAAGCATATGCTGCCCTAGTATTAAGCCTTCTTTCGCCTTCAATGAAGGCTCAGGACGCTACAGTGGAGCTCCCTCTCAGCAGTGCTGCAGTTGTGGTGGGAGCAGGGCTATTTGGCCGACGTCAAAACGACTGCATTTACGACCATAAAAAATCAATGGACACAAATCTAGCAGACTGGAACATTTATGACTAATCTATTAGCTAACAAACAAATAAGATTGTCAAATCAACCATCTTGTAGGTCCAACACATTTCAACAGTTCCTTTTAAATAGGTACGGCATAATTGGCAACCACGATTAATAAAATTGGAGACAAAAAGCACTTCTTTTCACAATAAAGTGATGAAGTGCCAGTGTGAAGCAGTGACAACTAAGAAGAGTCAAGTTAATGATGAATGGGGGTAGAAGAAAGAGGTTATCAATACCATTGCAAGGAAAAAAGCAAAACTTCATAATGGCAAGCAATGCATTCAGTTCACGATAAAATGACAGAAAAGAACAAATTCTGCAAAAATATGTAACTTTTCAGGTTATGTTTAAAGTTCATGATCCCATTCGGCTGTTGTTTATGCTTTCAAGTGAGTTTCAAGTGAGCAAAAATCGATCACGTCGACCTAGAAATACACCCGAAGTAAGTTTAAACAATTCTCATTGTTTTCAAAAAGGAATACCTCGCAGTATTTTATCAAATTATGTACCATAACTAGTCATGAACATGTTATGAAGAGTCGGAATCTAGAAGCGACCTTCATTGTAATTGCGAAGAATAAAATGCTAGAATAGTTGAAAAAATAACTGAACCGCAGTACTAGGACCCAATGTAAAGACCAAAACGAAGGCTGTAGCTCCCCAAAACTATTTTTAAGGTAAAAGAAGGCGTAGTACTTGGACAGAATACATATTCTAGAAACAGAGGGATAAGGCGGCTGCTGGTACGGCCCAGAGACCGGTTAACCGGCCAGCACAATATAGCCACCCAAGTGACCGAAACCGGCAGTTCCAACAAACAAAGTATTACAAAGGCGGCCAAAAAGAGAGCTTTATTTACACATGTTGGCAGAACCGCAAATTATTTTCTGAGGAGTAGTGTAGTGACGGTGCCTCAGCGAGACAGCGTGACCATCTTGCCAGACCCATATTCTCTACCCAGCACCCCTTCAAGTCCCCGTTTCTTCAAAGAAGACTAGGAGCACTAAACTGCATGGAACGATAGACGAATTCGAGCTAAAATAGTAACCATGTTAATACCCTGAGCCAATTCTCAAAGCGACTGCAAATACCTGAATTTGCGAGGGACCTTAAAAGGTGGGAAGGCATTTGTCAAGTGAAGCGACATCTTGGGTGCATTGATTGTGCGCTCGTTTAAGAAACTCGTGGAAATACATGTAAATGGCATGTGTAAGCTTAGCAGTACACAGATGGGGAATTGACAAAGAGGTAAGGAATAAAAGATGTTGAAGATTGTTTCTTGAATTTATTACAAGTGTTACCTTTTAAGATACCCGTAGCTTTAGGTTCCAATCGGCCCAGAAAACGCCACCCTTGTGAGCTTTGTCCAGCTCCAATAATCACGGAGCCAACGACACCACGTTTCCCAATTCTGTGCAAGAATAGGTCGAATTAACATACACACACGCACATACACGTACCACCAATGATGGCACCAAATCCCTTCTCACGCCCTGTGCGAGTTTGGTGACTAAGACTTCCAAGTCAGGATACTTCCCGCTCACTTCCATCCACCACCTGTCTATACCATTTCGTAGGTGATCACGTGACGGTTGTCTCATGACAAGGAAAGCTGGTGACTGTCACACAAAGACATATCACGGAACAGTACGGTGGATGTGGGCATGAGTAACAAACGCGACACTGATAGGAAAAGTGGTAGTAAAGACGCAAAAGTAGGTGAAGAAGAGCAAGAAGAAGAGGGAGAGGAAAATGAGGAAGGACCAGGAGGTGGAGGAGGTGGAGGAGGACCAGGAGGAGGCGGAGGAGGAGGAGGAAGAGGGGGTGGAGGAGGAGGCGGAGGGGGAGGAGGAGGAGGAGGTGGTGGAGGAGGGACGTCCTCTCGTAAATAGCTTTGCAGCACGAGAAGTGAGTTGAGATGGCGGATTGTGTTGCGAAAAGATCAAATCTCCCCCCCTTCAACTCACTGGCCATTTTTGATTTCTTTCAAAGAAATTACTCCCTGTATGTTTGACCCGTACCAAGTAAAAAAATTTCAGAATTGGTTACCTGGCCTCCTTCCAGTGAGTGAGTACGTCTACAGCAAAGTAACCAATGGTGTTTAAGGGAGGCAGGAGTGTCAGTCATTCGGTTAGTCAAGCCATTAATCTATACGCATCCACTCTTCAACCTCCAAAGATTGCCAACAGATTCCTGCAGCCACCAATACCAAGCAACCATGACGACATGTACTTTCCCTCATTTTTGGACTGTTTCTTGCCAAATAAAGAAATAAATGCACCAATCATCTCTGTGTTTCCATAATCTAGTTTGAGTGTTTAGATCCCCTCTCAAAATTTTTAACTACAAAGGCAGAAGCGTTTTATGCTCACTTATCTCCCCTCGGATGGTGCTTTACTGTCTATGCAAACCCAACTTGGATGGTCACCACCTAAAATGTAAAAAGGCAGTTGATGTCAGTTGATTCCCACACCACAGTGATAAGACAAACTACGAATAAGTAGTTTTAATCCTCGCTTCGAAAACAGTGTTGATTTATTTGCTGACCAGTGAAGGTGATCTTCCCGTCTATTTGGTCGCCCATAAAAGGATATGATCGCCTCTTGAAGGTTTCTAGTCAAGCAGCCGCTTTGGACATCCACCGTGGGCCTTATAGGCCAAGACGGTAACCAAAATGGTGGAGTCAATACTCTCTGGAATCGAACCGAAGGGCTAAATGAGTTAGCAAAACGAAAAGACGCTTCATCTGTTTCATTCTCTCCGAGTTATTGATGCCTATGGAAGAAGAAATAGGACTTCATTAGCAAAATTAGGAGGTTAATTGGGTTAGTTCAGGTAATACACACACACACACACTCTTGAGAGTCGTTGAGATTAACGCAGCGGTAGATGATGTAAAATGTATGAGAAGGATTAGGTTCTTAAGACGCTGTGGCCCGCTTTTCAGGCGTCTTCATAATCTCAAATCAGTGCGCTAAGATCAGCTCGTGCAAAGTGAAATATGGGAAGGAATAGGGCCAAAGAATGATGAGATGAAGGAGGCAGACAATGTAGCACAATTGTGAGGGAATGCCACAACTAAAAGAATGAACGTCGGCAAAGAATTAAAGAGGGTTTGTGGGGATTAAAATCTTAGCAAAATTCCTTGGAGGCTGGAAAAAAAGTCTTTCGGCTCATCCCACCGTTATTACTCTCTCCCCTTTATCTGCTGCCTGTCCATCAGATTTCACATGCTGGCTTGTGGTAATTGTTACTTGTCAAGAAAAAAGAGGTAGTGAGGTGGTTTCGGACGGCAGCGATGTTGATGGGAGGAGGAGGAGGAGGAGGAGGAGGAGG
>LWMK02000068.1:0-52033 GCA_001693075.2 Taenia saginata | reverse complement strand
GGAGGAGGAGGAGGAGGAGGAACCTCTCTCTTGGCCCCTTCCAAAGAGTGATGCATGGTCATCTCTTGGGTGCCTCTATCACACACCAAGTAACATGTCATGTTGCACTGTGCAAGAAGAGTCATCCTCCCCCACTAGTGCTAATTTTCCCAGACGTATATACCTCAAAAGGCTGGTAGATCTCAGCCCCTTGGATATCCGTGCCCATAGGCTATCACTTCCAACTCAAGCACAGAACCCTAGATTTGCTCTCAGCCGTGTTTTTTTTTCCATAAATACACCATTCCACTTTCTAACCGAGTCAGCCGGCGGGTGTCACTGCACACCGAACACCCGGCGTTACAAGGTGAGGATAAAGGATGCATCACCGCCCTAAAAATTTGCCATTGTCAGCACCTATGCCACACTTGATTCAACATCAACAACTGGTTGGCCTGGAAAAAAAGGTATATTTCCTTAATGATTTTTTCTGACAGGTGTAAGGCTGTTTAATGCAGCAGTAGTCTGTGAGGTATTGAGGAGGCAGGATCACTGCCATCCACAAATCTTTCCAGCCTTTGTAATTGGTGGTTATGAAGTGATGAGGGTACCGAGTTATGCTAGTGATAAACAGAATGGCACACTTTAGAGCGACACAACCCTTAAAATTAAACGATAATGCCTCGGCGCTGTGATCACGACTTATAAACAATGTGGCCTTTTGGAAAAGGCACTGAAGGTGGTTGTTTAATTGAATGATTGTGTGATGCGATGGAGGCGCTGAACGAATGAGGGGTCATAGATTTCACCGACTTCTGTATACGAGTGGGGTGCACATACACACACACACACACACACACACACCAGAGCAAGCAGCAAATCTTCCTTTCGCCTCCACCTGTAGGAATTAACACACATCTTGTGCCTGAGACCAGTACAGACGCCGTGGTAAGTCATGAATTAAAGGATAAGGCGTGATAAACTCTCGGTATCGTGCAATTGGGATCCGTGGGTGGTTACATGCGTCAACAGATAGCCTTAAAGAAAGCAACAAATTGCACAAACACGTTGCCAAGATGGCGAGTCACTGCTTCGCTGCCTATACGTCCACCTGCCGGCTCCGTTCCGGTGTTCTGTGTTGATGTCTCAGTGTAAGTCAACTTTTTGGCATTCTATGAGTTCGTGACTGTGAATAAAATGTGTCCTTAATTTGACCCACCCCATTGGACATCTAATGTGACAGCTGAATGCTCGCTGAAGTGAATTACTACGCTCGGTGGCGTCAAGGTCAGACGTGGGCCTGTCCACCACGCATTGTTTTGACTTGCATGTCTGTTCTACCTGCCTAGCCTCCGTGCTCTAACCATCCTCTTCACCTCAGTGTCTAACACATGGACGGCCACTGAGGGTGAAGTGGTCTCAGGGCCATGATGTACGTCAGTCACAAAGACGGGAGGTGGGAGACATCTTCAGCACGCTCAGGGGTCTCAACTCTACAGACACGTCCATCGCGTTAACAAAGAAGAGGAAGGCTCAACCAACCGCCCGACGCGGACAATTAAAGCGCGCCAAATTCCTAGAAGTCAAATAGTCACTGCCATGCTAGTTATTTACATTACACTCCTTAATTTTACGGCCTTTTTGTTGCACCTATTAGATCCTGAGCTTAGTCATGATTTTTGAAATTACATTTTGGAATTTCTGCAGAACCAACACGGCATTTCTTCATTCAAATAAAGCTAGGTCCCACAGAATAAAAAGCACTTTAATTTCAAATACCTTCTAAATTAAAATACATACATTAAATACAAAAGCATGTCCAAAATGTCTAATGATTATTTAATAAGTAAATCCACAAAATAAACCAAGTGGACGGACAAGCCCGCGTTAAGGGAGGGAAGATTAAAACAACAGATCGATGTTATACGGCATGATACACTTTTGCTCGCTTACAACCTGACAAAAATAGGTTCACAGACTATCAAAAGGAAACATATTTTATGTAAAGGTTTCGGTAAATAAAAGATCTATTGACAAAAGATCTGGGGAAGGCGTTCAGGTAGGTGAGCAAGAAAAGGGGTTGTAGAAGCCCCACACTACCCAAAAGACGTACAGAGGGGCGGGAAGACTACTGGCATGGCCCGGAGGACATGCTGCTAGGCAGAACTACGGAAGTCCAGCCTTTACTACCCCTGAAATCAAAGCAACGAGTTAATCGGGCAACACTCCAAATTCACTCTACCTTAAATGTCCATCCAATCAACGAGGAGGAGATTGTGAGATTCAGATCACCAGAGAGAACACGTTTTTGTTTCACGTTTCGCTTGTTCCTCTAACTGTCAGGCTGTTGATGCCGCAGCCCTTAAGTTGGTATCCTCCACTATCCGAGTGACATTGTAAGTGACATGATTTCATTTCAGATTCCTTTCAAGCGTCGGTTTAACCCGGTCATCGAGTTGATTGTCGATGAGGCGGTGGCGTTGTTGTAAGGCGTTTTGGTGAGCAGTTTCTCGCGCCGAACGAGACGACTGTCGACTTATTCGAGCGCAACCTTCTCGTCAGCGGGTTCCACTTGCACCCATCCACTCGAGCATCTCCACGTCTCGGCAATAGCCTCATGGATGGCACTGCTTCGATATCCTCTGCTTTTGTTACCTGGTCTTGCAAGGCGACTAATAATAGAGATTATTGCCCCGGAAAAGCCAATCGAGCAAATTTTTTCCATTTTTTTCCGAACAAAACTCTAGCAGAAACCACTCTTTTATAGTTCCCTGCATAGCTAATGATCTACTGAAATCAGTAGTACGTAAGGCGATTTAATTTCCTTAGAACTGACCACTTTTAAAACGAAATCCTGCTGCGACTCCACATTAATTGACGGAAAAAAATGAAATTACGTTATCTTACATCATCTATGTAGGTCAGGTTTGTGAGCCCGACCACCCCTACATTAATAGGTCTGGTTGGTTCGGTCATGTGATCATTTTGGACCTTGATGACAGTTTGATTTCATTTAAAAAGCTGAGCTAGTCTTTTTTTTTTTAAAAAAATGCTAATTACTCCATCATGAGCCGTATAGGAGGAGCGAGCATTGATGACGTGTCAGGTGTCAGATGGCCTGACAGTGAACGCCAGGACATAAATAAACTTTGCCCAGGCGAGGCAACCTTCCAGCACAATGTCTGTTTTTAATGGCCATGACAGTGACGCATCAAACCTGTTTTGGTCGCAAAAATAGCACCAAAAACACACTACAACCACACCCAGTCATTGTCCATTTTCACATCATCTCGTCTCACTATGCAAATGTAAAATTGATGTGCAGTGGAGAGCCAAGCTCTAGGTGTCACTGCTAATCATGATCAAAGATTATTACTCCTCCATAAAGCCTTCAACACTGCCACTTAATACAACGAGTGGGGAGTGTGCATGGATGGCGCCAAATCTCGCTCCAGGGTATTAGTTATACGTGGGATCACCAGTGTTTGTGTGCCTGATACATGAGAAAGAGAGCAAGGAAGTGAGAAAAACTAAAGGCAAGTAAAATCCTAGTTTATTTCACATTCAAAGAAAGCCTTTTTTTCCACTTTTTTTTGCCTGCAGTTTAAAATTTTCGTGCATTCGCAAACAATGGAGGGAATAAACAATGGGAGTGGGAGAGAGACTTTCACTTGAGTGGTATGGCCCAGGTGTTTGTCCCCTTGAAAGAATAGTGAATTGGTGTCCAATGATCAAAAACCATTTCCGATATGGTAGCCAATGCAACGAGCAAACAATGATGAAGGGGACCATGAGATAGGCAGGCGTCTGGGTAACTGCCTTGACACCATAGCAACTACCATAGACCGTGACGACGTCAGAGGCACATCCACGTGGCTTTTGCGACTCCTTGTCCCTACACCTGAACAATATATGCTGCATGGAGAGGGAGTGATGTTTACCAGAAAGCAGAGTCTAAGCTATTTGTTCCACTTTTTCCTTAAATTTCTACAATTTTTGGGCCACCTTCTCTGATGTTTAGGTAAAGTCGAATGTAACCCTCCGAGAGAGGTTAATAATCGCAGTCCACTAGATTGGACAACTGTCGAGAATGCCCAATGCCTACCTGCTCCTTCTTGTGGTAGGCTATAATCACCTACAAGAGTAAACACACCAACACTATTTTTATCCAGCCAAAATAGATCGATGTGAGATAAGACCATAACTCCTATCTTCATTGGTCTTAGGTGTTTCTAACTCAAAGATTAACCAAAAAAAACAGTGATTCGGTAAACAAAAAGACACGACAAAGTAAAAATTGTTGCTACCGAAATTTGTAGGTGTAGCAGAAGTGTTCACCAATGTCCAGTCTGCTAGTAGCCAATGAAATTTCAGCTTCTGGTGCAAGTAGCCAATGGGAAGGCGAGATCACATTTGCTGGAGGTATATAAGCAGCTGCGTTTACTCTGGATACCCAGTAGAAAGCGGTTTTGCTTGTTCGTGTGGTTTGCTCTCAGGTTCGCTTTTTTTTTTACTTTCACCTTGCTCGTCTTCAGCTCTTTTTTTAGTTCCGGCACGTCTTTTTCTTTGACTTTTGTGTTAGTGACTTGGAATAAATTGTAAACTCCATACGCTGTCAACTCTTGCTTATCGCTCTGATTTAAGTCTTTCTCTTTTTTTTACCGTCCACCTTCAAGTCTCTTCGCTTTGGGCCTTCGACCTTTTCATGTTTATGTGGTGTGAACACCTTTTTTTACGGCAAAAATTATGTTTGATCGTAGAACTTAAGTCCGCAATAAACATTCTCACGAATTGGTGGGCAAACGGTGTAGATGGCGCTGAAGCTATTTGACTCGTCTTTGTCAGTAAGCCCTCTTAGATTCCCAGTGTGTAGAGGCCTTGTAAATGCAGGTACGTGGTACAAAGGATGTCTTTTGTTTTGCCATCACTTGCCACTTGCCAAGTGACTTCATTGAGTTTGCTGTATGAGCCGAGTGTAGCGACCACAAATTTTGACGTCTGTTCCCTAGGATGCAACGGTACTTGGTATGTCTCCTGATTCTGATCCACCTGAGCTCTCCATTACCCATCCACGACTATGGCGAGGCCACAAAATTCGATGCGTTGATGTCAGCGATTTCCACAGATGTGGATGATGAAGACGATGATGAAGAAGAAGAAGAAGAAAATGAAACTTCGTTTACTACATCAACTGACGGTGGGATCGGTGTGATGGATGAGGTGACGAATAATGGAGAGACGGGGACCGGTGGCGTAGTTCAAACAGAAAAGCAGACTACCCAGGAAGAGGTTCAAGCCATAGACAACGTAGCTACCAACAAGTCCATGGCTGAAGATCGTTTCACCACTGCCGCTGAAGTCCAGACAGGAGGTGGCACGGAACCCACGTCAAATCAAGCAGCAGAGGTGGAAGAAGTTGAAAATCAAATAACAGAAGACCATACTACTGCTGACGTGTCTGAAGTGGAAACAATAACCGCGGTCGCTGAGGAAGGAGAATATGCAGCCAAGAAAAATTCAGTGGAGGGAAAGACGGTTGGAGATGTGGTTGAAGAGGACACAGAAACTACAAGTGACACAAGATTCGACACCGGTGCAGTCGAGGGAGAAGAAGGTGACACAACGGACGGACTTACCACGAGTCCAATGACAGCGGTGGCCGCGGAGGAAGGTTATACAGCAGGGAAATATCCAGTGGAGGAGGAATTGACCGAGGATGCTGTCGGGCACACCACGGAAGCCCCTGTTCTAACGGACATGGAGCTTACTGGTGCTACAATGACTACGGCAGCCGAGGAGGAACCCTTTACAACGGATGAATATCCCATGGAGGCGATAACGACTGAAGAGAAAGTTGAAGAGGGGACAGAAACTTCTACTGGTGCAAGTGTTGAGTTCACTGATGTTTTGGGCATGGAAGGTTCTGCGACCGATTATGGCGTCAGCGCTACTGATGCAGTGGAAGATGAAGTGACTGCGACCACAGATGACATTAGTGATGCGTTGGTTGGGAAGGATGACATGACTACGATGGGTACGGAGGAGGACTATACATCAGACACATATCCAGCGGAAGCGGAAACAACCAAGGAAGTTGTTGAAGTCACCACCAAATTTCCTGTCTTGACGGACGAGGAGCTTACTGATGCTGCAATAACTACGGCAGCCGAGGAGCAGCTCTATACAATGGAGAAGGGCGCAGAAACTTCTGCTGACACGGACGCTGAGCCCACCGATGCTATAAATATGGGAAATTCTGCGACCATCTATGGCGTCAGCGCTACTGATGCAGTAAGAGATGAGGTGACTGCAGTTGCAGATCAACTCAGTGACATGTTGGTAAAGAAGGATGATATGACTACGATGGGTGCGGAGGAGGGATCTACAACGGATACTTATACATTGGAGGAAAAATCGGCCGAGGAAGGTGTTGAGGACACCACAGAAGCTCCTGTTGCTACGGACACTGAACTAATGGATGCTACAACAACCGAGATTGAGATGACCGATGCAACTGGGGAAGGAGTGTGGGCTACCACAGATGGTGAAAAAGAGAAGACTACCGAAGTGGAGAGCACTGTTGAAGGTGGGCTGTACTCTGAAGGTGTAAATCCGATGACTACGATGGCGACGGAGGAGGACTACGCAAGGGAGGGTTATCCAGTGGAAGTGGGAACAACTAAGGAAGTTGTTAAGGGCACCACCGAATTTCCAGTTCTGACGGACTCGGAGCTTACTGATGCTACAATGACTACGGCGGCCGAGGAAGAATCCTATACAACGGAGAAGGGTATGGAAACTTCTGCTGACATGGACGCTGAGCTCATTGATGCTGTAAATATGGGAAGTTCCGCGACCGATTATGGCGTCAGTACCACTGATGCAGTGGGAGACGAAGCGACTGCGGTCACTGATGACCTCAGTGATGCGTTGGCTAAGAAAGATGCGATGACTACGATGGGTGCGGAGGGGGGCTATGCGACGGATGCATATCCATTGGGTGAGGAAACCACAGAGGGAGTTTTTGAAAGCACTACAGAAGCTCCTGTTGCTACGACTATTGAGCTAATGGATACTACAACAACCGAAAGTGAGATGACTGATGCAATTGGGGAGGAAGTGAGGACTACCACATATGACGAAGAAGAAGAGACAACAAAAGCAGAGATTTCTGTTGAAGTTGGGCTGTACACCGAAGCTGTTGATCCGATGACTACGATGGTGGTGGAGGAGGACTATACAACAGCGGCTAATACATTGGAAGAGGAAACGACCAAGGAAGTTGTTGAAATCACCACTGAAGCTCCTGTTCTGACGGACACGGAGATTACTGATGCTACAATGACTACGGCGGCCGGGGCGGAACCCTATACAACAGAGAAGGGCACAGAAACTTCTGCCGACACGGACGCTAAGCTTACGGATGCTCTAATTATGGAAAGTTTTGCGACCGATTATGGCGTCAGTACTACTGATGCAGTGGCAGACGATGTGACAGCTACCACAGATCAACTCAGCGATGTGTTGGTGAAGAAGGATGATATGACTACGATGGGTGCAGAGGAGGGCTCTACAACGTATGCTTATCCATTGGAAGGGGAAACTACCGAGGAAGGTGTTGCGGACACCACAGAAGCTCCTGTTGCTACGGATATTGAACTAATAGATGCTACAACAACCGAAATTGGGATGACTGATGCAATTGAGGAGGAGGTGTGGGCTACCACAGATGGTGAAAAAGGGGAAACAACCGAGGCGAAGAGCACTGTTGAAGGTGGGCTGGACTCTGAAGGTGCGGATCCGATGACTACGATTGTCGCGGAGGGGGACCATACAGCGGAGGGACATCCATTAGAAGAGGAATCGACTGAGGAAGTTGTTGAAATCACCACAGAAGCTCCTGCTCCGACGAACATGGAGTTTACTGAGGATATAATGACTACGGCGGCTGAAGGAGAACCCTATGCAACAGAGGAGGGCACAAGAACTTCTGCTGACGTAGACGCCAAGCTCACGGATGCTTTAATTTTGGAAAGTCCCGCGACCGACTATGGCGTCAGTACTACAGATGCAGTGGGAGACGAAATGACTGCAGACACAGATGACCTTAGCGATGAGTTGGTTAAGAAAGATGCAATAACTACGGTGGGTGCGGAGGGGGACTATGCAACGCAGGCTTATCCATCGGTCGAGGAAACGACTGAGAAAGGTGTTGTGGAAACCACGGAAGCTCCTGTTGCTACGGATATGGAGTTTACTGATGCTACAATGACTATGGCGGCTGATGAGGAACACTCTACAACGGACGAGTATCCAATGGAGCTGGTGGCGACTGAAGAGGGGACAGAAACTTCTACTGGCGTGGGTGTTGAGCTCACTGATGCTTTTATTATTGAAAGTTCCGCGACCGATTATGGCGTCAGTACCACTGATGCAGTGGGAGACGATGTGACAGCTACCACAGATCAACTCAGTGACATGTTGGTAAAGAAGGATGATATGACTACGATGGGTGCAGAGGAGGGCTCTACAACGTATGCTTATCCATTGGAAGGGGAAACTACCGAGGAAGGTGTTGCGGACACCACAGAAGCTCCTGTTGCTACGGATATTGAACTAATGGATGCTACAACAACCGAAATTGGGATGACTGATGCAATTGAGGAGGAGGTGTGGGCTACCACAGATGGTGAAAAAGGGGAAACAACCGAGGCGAAGAGCACTGTTGAAGGTGGGCTGGACTCTGAAGGTGTGGATCCGATGGCTTCGATTGTCGCGGAGGGGGACCATACAACGGAGGGGTATCCATTAGAAGAGAAATCGACTGAGGAAGTTGTTGAAATCACCACAGAAGCTCCTGTTCCGATGAACATGGAAGGTTTGACGAGTGGTGCGATCGAGGGAGAGTTGGGGATTACCACAGCTGGTCTCACTGTAGCGGGAACAGCAAAAGCAAACGTGAATGAAAGGACAACCGAAAATATGGACCTTCAGGACGGTGGATCGCACTCTGAAAATGTGGATTCAATGACCACTGTGGCTGAGGAGGAAATCTACACTATGAAGGCATATCCGTTGGAGGCGGTCTCGACCGTGGAAGGGGTTGAAGAGACCGCAACAACTCCTGCCTCCACGGCTGTAGGGCTCACTGATAATGCAGTTCAAGACAATTCGACGACAAGTTTTGTTGTTGACACTACTGATGCCGTCAGTGAGGTAGCTGGCGCCACTGATGACATTGCCGAGTCGTTGGTTAAGAAGGACGTGGATGTGGACAATGTGGAAGTTGAGAAACAGCCAACTGAAACCGCGAGCCCATCGGAGTATGATACTTCCCCTGCAAGATTGGATGCAATTACTACGATGAATAAAGAGGAAGAGATAGCCCCATCAACGGAGACGACGGCGAAGAAGGCGGTTGAATGGACCACAGAAACTACTTCTCCTACGAATAAATTATTGGACCATCATGTATTTACGGGACTCTGGCATTTGGATGACCGTACTGAGAAGAGCGATGGGACGGAAACCTTCACCACGATTGACACTAGTGAATTTTCTGGTTCGGACGTACGCACCTCACAAGGTGAGATGATTTTTGAAGTAGTGATGTTTGAAAGGCTGTGGCTGGAAGCCTTCTATAAATGTCCGACGTTAGAAGTCCAGCAGGGGTTGTGATTACACCCTCATTTGATGGTCCCATTTGGATTGTTACAGTCTTTAATTTCTCCTCCCTCTCCCTTGACGGCAGAAGTGTTCATCTAGGGATTACTAGGTTTCTAACTGCTTGAGGATCATAAATCGCTTAAGAGAAGTCTTAATTAGCTGGTTTAATCGTGTCCTCCCTTTCTAGTCACGGAGGATGTTATAAAGGCCACTGGAACCGAGGCGACTACAGTCGCTGAAGGCCTGACACGTAAGTCCCTCTCTTTCAGCTCTTCGACGTGAGTCAAGATCTTTTTTTTGCTTTTTTGAGCTTGAATTTTGTAAGTAGAAGAGGGAGGAACTGTTGTAGCTCAATTGGGTGCGTATTGAGCTCCTACTAAACACGGACGCCAAAGTAGTCATGGTAACGGAAGCCAAAGTGGAGAAGTCGACATAGTACTATCACTCTACACCTTTCCATCACACACAAGCAGAAGCTAATGTAGAGAAATTGCTTTTCCTACTTTAGCTACTGAGGCACAACTCCCTTCAACGACACAGGAGACTTCACTGAATACCGGTGAGCTCTACTTTGTCTCGCTCTTTTTCTGTTGTTCACTGTGTTTACCAAGGGTGGTAGACATCTTTGAGGTTTATTTTATGAGGATTTTTGGCCTTCTTTGTGACTACAAATTAACGGCACTTTCCATCTTCTTCTCCCTCATCTGTTATTGAAGCTTCCACAGCAGGGGTAGCAGGCAAATTGGAAGTAGCAAGCGCCATGAAAGAGACGACTCAATGCAAACCAATTTTTAGTGTATGCAATATACATTGGCATTTGAAGACTAGGTGATATTTGATCGGCCACTGAAACTTATCAAATTACATGAAATCGCAGACCTTATTGTGATCCATAAAAAAACCAGCGGTTAGTAAATTCCACATAGAAATTCAATCAGTGATCAAATTAATAAATGTCTCCTTTTCTTGCCTTGATTGATTAACTTCCTAGCTAAAATTGGGAACTACAAATAGCTATTGTCTGACAGGGTGCACGGAGGTGAGTCATCTTGCATTCAAGTTGGTCGGGATTGGTGATGGGTAGACAGGTAGACAAAGCGTGTCTGTCTTTTGCCATCCGGAGTCGTAGTTGACTCAACCCTGTTTTCTATTTATGTGTATGGGGATCAATAGTGTACTATTGATCAGTGTAGAGTACAGGTGGATTTATTTCCCTCTCCCTCCCCCTGTCTCACATTTTGACCTTTTTTAGTACAAGAGCCTAATGGTCCCATAACCAGTACGGTCGCAGGAAAGGAGGCCGTAACAAATATAGGTGGGAATCCGAAAGGCTTAACTACCCGCCCTAACGCCAGTGAGTTAAGTCACGTAATCTCAATTTTTCTTATCTTTTATAGTATATCACGGAACCAAGTTGGGTGGAATTAATTTGCCTAGTAATTTTAAACAAAAAATAATCAGCAGAATAAAAATGGAACACCAGATCATTAGTAGACTTGTTACAACAGTCACTTTTTGTTTTAATAAATTGAGAAAGACTAATCCCGAAATCCCAGCAGATGAAATCCTTTTAGTTGCCGCGATAACTAATCCTAGTCAGCTGTCAAACCGCGGAAGATTGTGGTTGGCCTTGTTGTAATTAACTGGGTAAAAAGGCAATCTTGGAGTTGAGATGACTGAAAATTCCTTCATTTGCCACAGTAATTGATGCTACTAAGCCCTAAATTTGTCTGATATTACCGGCCCAATGCTGAAGTAAATCTGATCAAAAAATCAACTCCTAAAATTGCTAAAATTGGCTCCCATCCCATCAGAAGTATTTACTATTGCTATTTAAATCAGATGAACAAGGGCAAGCTTCCGAATTTGTGACAGCAAGAACTGCAGCCGGTCCGGAATTTGACAGCAGTAGTAAGTTTACATTCTCAAGTTGACAGCAGTAGCAAGTTTACATCCTCTCAAGAATTATCCATGTTATTGCATAGTGTTTGCAAGTAAAATACATTAGTCACTTCTAGATCGTAAATTGTCAATTTTTTTGCTACAACACACCTCGAAACACACTGTCTTTTACCCTTTTCTTCAACGCTCATTTGCGTGAGTCACCGGGGCGATGTTCATTTGGAAAGAGAGAAGAGAGGTTGGATAGTGTGCTGTTACCTTGTGATTTTTCGCAAGATTTGAAAAGATGGACAGCAGTTCTCTCTACCTCATGGACATCGAAAAGTAAACAATGAATCGTAGCCTATCCTGTTGCGTCATCGTGTGCACGACATGTTAGTCGTGTTTTCAAGTTTTTTTTAGCTTCCTAGTAAACATTACCGTCTGGCTTTGCATAAGTCTTCGTTTTACACCTCCAGTTGGATAATCGCTTCACGGACGTCTAGTGCTTGGACGCCAGGGAAACTGCAAAGAGTGTGGAGGTTATAGTTAAACCTTTATTTATCCTTCCAGTGAAAGTTGACCGTTGCTTTGCCGAATAGGAAATACCAAAGTAGGGAGTTGACCCGTTTGTTTATGCTTTCCCAAAATGGGGGGCTTCAGGAACAGATATTCGCTTGTTGATGGAACTATTCGATTTTTTAATGCAAAGATGTGCATTGCAGGGAAACACCATTTTAAATTTAACTCTTCAAGACATGATGTCATTTTGACAAAGGCAACGCCGTCTAGTAAGTTTTGTTTCAGAACGCAAGGGATCCAGGTAGTTGCCTTTATGGTGACTTGTCGCATCATTAAGCAAAATGTTGACATTTATTTCTTGCAGTAGCGCCAAATTCCAGCGTTTCTCGAATTCCGTCTCGATAAATGTCGGACTTTTTTCCATCTTCCTGCCCTATTCGAAGTCCCATTTAATTCGCTCCTCCTTGACCAGCGAAATGCTGATAACTACTTCCTGTCCAAGATTTTTGTTTTCTACTTGAGGGGCCCTTTTTTATTGTAGTTCTTTCTGTCGAAAACCCAAACCCGTGAGTAAGTAGGAAGTGAAATCTTTAATTAGCGCTTAAACGTGAGAACAATGCGGCTCTCACTTCATCGGCACTGCATCTACGAATAGTGGAGGCCATCTAGTGTGCGAATCTACTCGTCTTTGAATCAGTCATTTGGTTCTTTCTTCTCTAGCCACGTTTTACTTAGTAACCTTTGAGTGCTGGAAAAGGATTGGAAAGGTACAATTTGCTGGCTTTACAGGCATCGCCGCACAAACCGTTTGTTGGCTGTGGAGAAAAAGTTGACTATGCAGCACTTCTTACACCAAAGGTAAAGGCAAAGCAAAACTTGGGGAAAGAGAGAGGGGCAGAAGTTGGGCCTAATTCCTTTCCCAACATTATCAGCCGTGACTTTGAGAAAGATAGTCGGTAGATCTGCGTACTGGGAGAGAGGAAATTAGTAATACGTGGCACAAACAAATGACTCACAGTGCATTAAAGTTGTTCTGTCATGCCGTGGGCAGGTTAAGGATTTTTGCTTGTTTTCTTGTGCTTTCGTTCTGTAAGTCCTTTTTACAGAAGGGTTTGACTTGACCCCACTTCTGTGCTTCGAGTTTCTGTTTGGGTCTTCCTGTGCATTCAACTGCCTCCTTATGGGATGAGATTTATCCATCCGATTGACGAACTGGGTTGTCTTTAGCTCCGGCTATTAACTTACCCGTTTCCATTTATTTTACTTCCAAGTTCGTCATTTGTTTGTCCTCTCCACATGGCGTTCAAAGCGTTTTCCTTCCAGGAGGCAAGGTTACAATATGGTTAGGTAGAACCGATACTTTGCCCTGCTCCATAATGCCAATTTGCTCATCAAACTCTTGATTAGCAGGATCCATGATTTAATGTTATGTTGAGGAGGGTTTTCGTAAATCGCTACTCCAAATTTTGTTGCAAATCTTGATACAGGATAGATGGGTTGCATCGCCATTCGATTGGACGATTTAAAATGTGCATTTATTGCCTCCTACCTACTTTGCAGAAGGAAAAAACGACACAAATTCACCAAATGTGTTATTTCATCTCGGTAAAAGAGACCTTCGATATCACATGCGCTCTCACGTACACACGCATTTACAGGGTGAAAATGTAAACGTAGAAACACACGCACATGCACACTCAGGATAGATTTTCCAGATTGGCTTTACATCCTAGAAGCCAAAAGCGCAAAAAAATTTTGTAGCATAAAGGATAAGCCTCTAAAGCTAGTCATGTACCGACTTCCTACTGCAGCTTCCAGTTTTGATCAGATCAAAGCCAACTTTGCCTCCTAAAATTTTTATGGGAGGATGTCGGCACTGTGAGTTAATGATGCACAAAGGAGGGGAGGAGAAAGGAGACTCTTTCCAACAAGCATGGGTTTCTCTTCCTCTATAACGATATTTTTCAATCATAGAATCAACTCCGTTGTATACCGAGGCTTCCCTCACATCGAGAGGCATGTCTGAAGAAGCAATTCCCCTCACTGTCTTTGGGGGTAAGTGGGAGGAATTGCAGCCCTCTTTGTTATTTGCTCAAGTGAAGTGGTGGTAGAGATGTGTCATCAAAACAACTTTCTTGTTCTAATTTACAGAAAAGCCATCTGAGGACGTTGTCGTGGCCGCCGCGTCCGTTGAAGGTAAGTTATCCTTTATTATCAATAAGCTGGCCAATGGGAAGTGAGTCCTTATTGATGCGCAATTTAAAGCAGCCAATCAGTAAGGTAGGCGTACTGTTTTTTTATCCATCAGAACTTTCGACATTGCATTTCCGAACTCCGAAGATGGGACCACTTTATATCATGCTCATAGTGGGCGTGTGGCTCTAGCCAATAAAAAAGAGAGATAAATCGCAAAAATTTTTTGCCAAAATGTCCATTAAACGGGTGACTGTAATTACCGGCAGATAAATTTGTTTGTCAGCCCTGGAAGTTGTTCCAATTAGAGCAAATTAAATTATTATGCACAGAGTGAGGCGTATGTGAATTTAAATTTAGTCGGCCTCATGTCAATTTCTTTCCCCACCTTTTTTTTCATTGTAGTTACTACAAGTGGTGCCTCATCAATTCGATCAGTCTTGTTCGCGCTCATCTTCCTTTTCTCACACCTCCTTCTCAGTGTGTAAAATCTGGTAACTTAACGTCACCAATGGTGATTAATTCCCCATACCCACCCCATTAACATCTTTATAAATGCATGTGAGGACTGAGAGGCTGGTAGTCGTTGGTGAGCTGTCACTGTCACTTTCTTCCCCAGTGGCCGCTATTCCACATTGGGGAAAAGACAGATGAAGCCCTAGTTTTTGGTTGGGCCGCATTTCCCCTTTTGTGTGTTCGCTCCGTTCTGGCTCCTATTGCCATTACCCACTTTGCTGGGGTAGTGATCACATCGGTTGAGTGGTGATCCTAGTAGGATTGCCGGCCAGCTGGCTGAAGCCATGGGAACAGTGGGTCACAGAGTTCATTTGTTGTACCATGCTGATATCCATGTAACTACCAAGTTCTGGAGGCCTATTTTACACTACACGGAGAAAACTGACCCGTCGTCAGTTTATCATGTTCTGACAATGACATTACCATCACCCAAAGTTCACCTTCGCAAGACCGAGTGGGTGTTGGTGAATCACCGAAAAATTGTAAGCAAAGTTAACACCTTCCAAAAACGTGATTTTAGCACGGATTGAATCGGAAAAAGGGCAAGCCAAAAAAAGTAGGGCCAAAATTGACGCCAACAGGCCTTGCAGATTGTGGATTTATTCTCCAAATTTTTTTGTTCTTTAAAAAAAAGCATTTTAGGGTGGTTTAAGAGAGGTAAACAGGAGATGCCACCAGGATAAGTCCTCGATCGGCAGTGGTTTGTCAAAATTTGAGTTGCGTTCTAAGCAGTCTCGCTGAAGTAAAAAAGGCTGCAGTCATTCTCTTTAAATTTGCAATGTCTTCTTCGATTGTTTTCTTTTTTGTAGGATCGTGATGCCCGCAAGTTTGTTACTCCCAATGTTTTAGATGTTGACCTTCCTTTTCCCTCCCCTCTCTCTCTCAGACATTATTGGACCTTCTTGATGGAATTCCGGCCCTATTAAACCAAAAATGCCATTTTTTTCTGTGATAGGCATAACATCTGAACATGCAAATACAACTGGCAAGTAGACTTGCGTCTTCGATTTTGGGGTTTGTTTGGCGAACTACTTATTAGAATAACAGCGTCCTCTGAAGGGGCCATGGTTGGCGCTACTTGCAGTATTTAGCCTACGAAAGTCATGAGAATGGTTCAAAGTAGGCGTGGATACAGATTTGCCGTGAGCGTATTTCGAGTCGTTGGCAGGCTGGTAACGAAAACGACACGAAACGGGTGCTGCGACGCATTCTAATTAGTCTCTCGGCTTCGGTCATCACAGCGTGGTCGAAGTCATACCACTCGTGCGTGAATCGTGCTGTGAAAAGGCACCGGATTTTGCGTTCAAGACGAGTGCTCGCCTTATTTGAAGATGTTAAAGCGAGGGTCGGATTCGCTGTCACGACTGCAGTAACTTGGGGAGGAAAAGGCTTAGCAAGGTTTCTCTCATGATTGCGTCAATGAATCGTCGCGCTTTTAAAGCATCAAAAGCGAGTGGAAACCTTGAAGGGTTTGCGTGGTGAACCGTATGATTATGTTGGTGCACGTGCGGCACGAGATCGAGGTGATTGAAGTGGAGGATAGCATCGGTAAAAAGTGCTGTCAGTTCCTTATAAGCGATACGTTCTCTATGTACGGGCAAATTAAAAACGTCGCTAAAATTAGGACAGTTTGACTCTCCTGTATTGACGGTCACTTCAAAATTTGGTCCGTAATATTTGTGCTACTTTTAACTGTTCAGTAGAGAAGCGTAGTTTTCTGTTCAATGACCACAAACCTGATGATTTACTTTGAATAAATAAACTAAGAAGGCGAAAATTTGGCCGACTCAAGCTGCACTTATTGTTGTATGTGTCTGCGCTCTTGCATTCTTAGCCAGAAATTTGTAATTAAAAACCTCTCGCGTTGTCCGCTACCTTGCCTTAAGCTCTAATTGTAAGCAACAAATCAGAACACTAAAAATGAAATATTTTAGTACGAATGCATGTAAAATTTTCTCCAAATTGGTGCATTTGCTTAACCAAATTCTAAGGTTTAACGGCTAATACGGTTCTCCAAATTAGAAAATTTCGTTTATTTGAGAAAGTTCACAAACGAGTGCCGCATCTCGAAAAAGAACCTCAATGGTTGCAATGTATTTAGGTAAATAAATAAAACATATTTGTCGGTCTTACGTCTTCCCGGGGTTGATGGCGATCTGATAGCTGAGAGACAAAAATTTAAACAATAGGAACCAGAGCCGAAATGGCGTTGTTAAGTGAATATTCAAAGAAGTGCAGAATTATTGCGAGCCCCCCATTTCACTCCAACTATCCTTAGTTGTTGTCTTCGCTGACCTTGGCGGTAAATCCACCGCATAATTATGCCTTACCATGCACGCACACATGCGAAAGGGGACGTTTTACAGGTTACTACGAGTTAAATGCCATTTCAAGACTGCCTGGAATTTTTAAAATCACTTGAAAATAGAAGAGAGACCAACAGTACGTATTAGAGAAAAACTAACCAATGCAGCCTAGCTGGATGTGGGAAATCAGAGATTAAAAACATTACACACTTCTTTTAACAAAATGTTTTGCTTGTACTCCCTGCTACTTGGTCTAGGTAATTATCGTTAATTAACAAGAGACGCGTGTCACATATATGTGACACTCGGATGGGGTAGGAACGTCAGCCTGTTACTTCTAGTCGTGGAAGAATTAGGCCATTTGTTAGAACCATGGTGACATTTCTGCTGTATCGCTGATCTCAACTACTTGAAAAGGTCGGTGAAGAAGTAAGATGTATTCCATCAATGGCCAAGAGACCCCCATTTCAGTGAAAGCGGGTTTTTAAAATTTTTTTAAAGAAGAACTCCAAAAATGCAATTTTTAGAGATTCCTCACGTTATTTGTACTATTGTGCCTCTTCGAAACACCGTAGAACACGAAGACAAACTTGTTGTTAAAAGTAGTAGCAGTAAAAAATTCTCTTCTTTGTCCCTACCCCAATGGTACCGAAGGCATCACCGCAATCACCACCTTCAGATGGCCTGTTTACAGGGGCAAAAAATGGAAGGGCAAGTAGCTCGCACAGGCGTCAAATTAGTCATGGAGTGCTGTGTCAATGAGCCTAAGCAAGAGAAGGAGGAAAATGAAGGCAAAGGGAGAGAGAGCGAGGAGGAGGTGAAAAAAAGCAAATTCTTCTTTTCTTCCCGCCTTTCATTTTTTCATGAATCCTAGCTTTCCTTTACTTCTGTCTTTTACCCGAACGGAATAGTGTTGAAATGCCAAGATGCTTCTTTGTGTGGATTTTGAAGGAATCCACCTACCTCACCCTTTCCCGCTCCCTTCTACTCCGCCTCGCCTGGTCTAGTCACAGGACTTTAGCAAGTTGGTGCGGAGCGTCGTCTGGCGTTAGGATTGTTTGATTAAGGCCTCCTACGAAGGAGATTTACTTTTCTCTCACCCACTATTTGTTTTCTTAAAGTGTGGGAATAAATAAAGTGGTAAATTGGCTAACAACGTATCCCTCAAGTTCTCTCTAAAACCGCCGCCAGCTCCAGACGGGAAATACTGCGAGACACAGAGGATGGGGGGTAAAAGCCATGGCATAGGGACTGGTGGCGGACCCAACGCTCATCATAGCCAACCTTTCTGCCACTCCAAATAAAACGAATTATTGAAGCATAATAGGTAACAGCCATCAATTAACTTAGGAGGAGAAACATACATCACGAACAGCCAGCAATTCAGCCCTTCTGGTGGAAAAATAGGCACATTTAGCTATCCACCGACGATGTCTACTTAACAAAACGTCAGGATTATCTATCGCATGGATTGCACTTGCTTAGCCGTACCACCAATGCGAAGACCTGGGACATTCAGTTTTGATGCGCTGAGGAGGTAGGGAGGGTGTAGGCATGGCTGGGGAGCCACTGACAACTTCAACACTAAAATCACTCTCTTTTACCAACTTTTGCACAACAAATTTAAAAATCTGTCCTTTTTATAAACAGTAGTCTGATCTACAATGCCGTTCAAACATTTCGGGTGGTATCTCGGCTCGGCAACATGGTCATTTGGCTCGAACTGGTAGCTACTCGAGTCCATCCGGGCGTTGGCGGTAGGTCCTCCTCTGTACTATTCTTCTTCTTTGAGAAGGATTTGAAGCGCGAAGTTGATGAGAGCCGCAGGTACTCACCTTGACTATTACCTATCTAAATTTGGCGTAACAAACAGGGAAGACGTCCACTTTGGATGGATGAATCTGCGAGGTCCCACATCAAGGGGGGGAAATGACGTCTACCTAATGACAACTATGACGATCTAGTGTTCTTTAGGAGGATCGTTGACCAATGAGGCGACTTCGGGCTCGGACTCCTTGAAGGCATTAAAGTGAGTTGACTGAATGTCGCCCCTCCACGTCAAAGTAGATAAAAAAAACTGGACAGCAGTGAAGTGTGACCAAGGTGGCTTTGAGGGAGTGGAATCAGGACTGCCGATTGACCTACAAAATCCGCTTGTTATGAAGCCTCGGATGTCGCAACTTCCTCCCTCTCCACCTTCCAGGAGACTTTATCTATAGGGCGGCTTTGTAGACTCGTAGGTATCATAGTTCTTCTAGCTTTTTTGCCTTGTCACGACTTAGGCAAAGGCGGTTGATTAAACTCTGAAGGTGCAATTCCACCTCCTCCTCTGCTCGAGCAGTAGAACCTTATTAACAATGCGGTTGCAAAGGTGCCGAAACCCTGCCAACTTTCCTTAGATGGTGTAACGATTTAGGCTTGGAGGATGCATCGCAATTAGGCGGATACCCTTTATTTCACCAAGAAGAAGGTGGTCAATTATTTTCATCTCTGTAGCTCAGATAATTCGTAAATATGGAGACACAATAACTATCATGAGTGGTGGGATCAGTGGTTTGCATCTAGATCAAGCATTCCACACTTCACCACGAGATGTATAGCGAATGCTACCTCGTCCTCATTCCATTACCTCTTCCGACATTTCTGCCTGCGATTTACGACTTTACTTTTTGACACTATCCCAATCACATTAGAAATAAACAGTCATGCGACCCAAGTGCTGCGGAAACGGAGGGCTGATAGAGGATCCGGGGTCTCCGTGGTTTCTAGAGTGAGAAAATGCCTGACAAAGGTCGAGTTCACAGCGGTTCTGTGTTACGTTGGGGGATGGAGTGGGAAGGAGCATAGACGGAGATCTTGACTACTTCAAGAAAAAAAAATAAATCAAGAAGCCTATTGTGGTTTTCCACAATGTTGATTGGTTGCTTTAAGGACACATTCGGATTTTTACCTTTTGTGCAGAATAAGTTCCAGAATTTTTGAATACAAAACTCCCACTTGATTGTGTATTGAGTCCCGCTTTTGCTCATTTGCGAATGGTATGTAGCTCACTTTCGTGGTGGCCACTTGAACTTAAGTTCCAAGTGAAGTGGTACAAATTTGTGGCAGGTGGAATGATAAAGAGCACAACCAGCCCCCAGACCTCCACAGAGGCCTGTTTCTCACTCTACGGCCGGCTTGCGCGACCGCAGTACTCAGCTGGCAGAGGTTAAAGCCGCCCCTTTTGAAGACTCAATCGCCATGGTTATTCTGGTCGGGAACAAGACCAGCTTGTGCTCACACACATCTAAACACACAACATCTCGTAACACCGAGAGACTCTTCTGATTTGATGAGGGCGGTGTCTAAAAATGCCTCAAAGTCTGTACATACATAAAAGTACAGAGTTACTTACATTAGAAATTTTTAGGGAGACATCTATTTCCAAAATATTTTACAAGTCTATTTGGAAATGAGAAAAATGTGGTACTTTAGGAGTTAACTGTTAGCAGCAGGATGTCTGAGCTTTCCATCGAACAGGATCAAAGGTTCGCGTTAAAACCCCTCGGGACCTAGTCTCCATGCTGGTGGTCAAGGCCTCAGCCAGTGCCACCTATACTACTTCCAGACTTTTTAGTAGTGCGGTCGCCACCACTATTCAATGGATGCTTGCGTGTGGACCTTCATTTCCATATTACTGCTGCTCAAATTCAACTGGGAAATAGACAACTGTGAAACAGAAGTGGATTTTCTTCACTCTCATCGCGTTGATATTACACCTATTACTTGGTCCTACACACCTATCGGCAAAACTACTTCACTCCAACGATCGAGAGGCACCACAAGGCCGAGGACGATGCTACCTAACCACCTAGCTGATGTTCAACTGGAGAGTTGCTTTGCCTCTACTAGAAAGAGAAGGCGGGGCTCACGTCGGCCTTTCGAAAAACCAACGCATTTGTGGCTCTAAATGCTCAGCAATCACCAAGTGTCCAAATTGGATATCCATCTGAGTGGACGCCCAAAGCTTCTTTGTGCAAACTTTTGAAAAACAACTACATATGACGTCCTCTTGGAGCCGTAGCAAGTCGGGGTAGTGAGGAAGAACTTTGATTGCTTTAGCTCAGAAGGTCTGGGAAGCTGCCAGCGTGGCCCGAAGACCGCGAAACAGGGTAAGGGAGCAGTTGACACAGACTGAGGTGTCCACCTAATTGCTTCCAAAGCTAAACAAAACGTCAAATGTACAGTTAAAGTGCCAAAATTTATGTCCGGGTTTTCGGCAAAGTCGGCAGCGTTATTAGAAGTCGCTCACACTAACCAATGGTGGAGGGGTGTGGCTCCAGTTGACGTTTCATTGGTCTTCGTAACCCACCAATCAAGCGCAGGCGTCCGGTGAATAGGCTTCAATAACACGGTGGACACCAGCCATGGGCCGCACTTTTTGCCTAGGAGGTTAACTCACCATTTGGAATTTTCGGCCACAAATTCGCCTCCTCAGCTTCGTTATTCAGGTTAGTAATTTAGTAGATTTTTAAAATCCCAAATTTCTTATTCATTAGACAACTCGATAAGCAGTCTCTCGTATCATTGTTTTACAGTCGGTTGTTTGAATGCGCTTACTCGGAAATTTAAGGGATTAAGAATAAGACCAATTCGTTTTGACTGAACCTAAGCACTTTTGTAATTCGCTGACAAGATAGTACTTGCCAGTCCGCTTATGGTACACCTACGAGACCACTTCGTACGGGTGTAGTCACCTAGTAGACGTCTTGTTAATGTTCAGCTGTTGCTCTGTACGGAAGCACGGTCGACAGATCATAAACCATTTAGACAGCTTCCATCGCCTTATTAAGGCCCCCCGACCTATTACACAAAGGATTTCAATTGAGGTGGCCACGTACTGGGTGGTTACTCGATTTGAAAAAAAAATGACAAAGTTCTTGAACGAATAGTCCATAAATACATTGTTTGGTGGAGGCAACAGCTGCCCAATGGAATTATTCCAACCGCACCGTTTTGTAGCAAGTGTGGTCAAACATGACTTTGCCTCCTCCTCTTCCGCCTCCCTTCCCCATCTCCCTGCCCGGTGGATAACTGTCGGTGTCCCAGTGATTTTTTTGACAGTTGACCCTGTGACCTCAAAAAGTAGTGCATCTCAATTAAAAATACATTTCAGGTGTCACTTTCAAGTAATAACCTGAACTAAGCCCTGACATCGTCTCTTTATAACCTATGGCAGGAGGCCTGGTTAGGATAGTTAAGTAAACGTTAGTGGCGTTTTAAGTGGATCGTGGAGTATCCGTTACAAATCCACTTAACCAAACAACTTTGACTCTTGTCTACCAAATCGAGGGTGGGAGAAAGCTTGGAAATCGAGGTCGTGACCGTCACTATGCTGAGAAGAATGATTGCTTTAGGTGGAACACTGACTGGTGGTTGACAAAACGACCTCGGCTCGTAATTACGGCTTTTTGGGACCCGAGCGCAGTCTTTAAAGCACAAATTACGGAATGGCTAATCCTCCCTTTCTTGAGTGAAATTCTTACTTACTTCAAGATACTGATGTCTCCTAACAGGCGTGGAAATGTTATACGAGGTTCTGAGTGCATCAGGCATAAAGGAAGCGCAGAACCTTCCGGTTTTAAGGAGGAAAAAAAGGTTCATTTGGCATTTATAATGTCATCGGTCAGTGCTGTCAAAAGTTTTATTCTCTTTACCACTCTTTGAAAAGCAAGAAAATGTCCTCTCTCTACCGGTTGTGAAGGCAGTTGCACCCGAGTCGCCTACTTTAAAGATGAATAATGCCCTCATCTTACGATACAGTGTGCTATCACGGTAGATCAATGCCACTTGAGGTCAAATGTGTGTTTTGTACATCCATTTTGAGGTGAAAAACTTGGCAACTGAAGGTTTTATTAGATGTGCATCTTGTTAACTGAAGTCCGCCACTCTTTGACCCTCGTCGACTGGGTGGGGATGTCACCAAGTCCGACAGATTGCAAAAGTTGGCAGGCTTCAAACGCTAAATACCACCATTTATTTACTTTTGAAGAGATTTTTTGATCTTCGTGTAGACAATTGTGTGTGTGTGTATACGATTTGCCATTAAATGAATGAAAAACGGCTCCAATTGACTCCATTGTTCCGCAGATGCGGTAGAGATCAAAGCACCTCCCAACTTTTTTTTATACTTTTTGTTCAATTGGACCTACTTCTTGTTCTCCGTTTACTTGAAGAAGCAGGACTCAGGCGTTATTTGAATGAAACGGAAAAATAAAAAAAAATGACTTAGGGCACCTGGCTGAATGAGAAATCCGCCTTCTAAACGCTCATATATCATCTTGCAACGACAATGCTTTCACTTTGTGATAGTCTTTGCGTTTCCTTTTTAAAATACTAAATTTTAAGTTATTTTTATTACCAAGGTGCCTAGTAGAAAGCATTGTAATTTGTTTTCTAAAATAGCTCCTCCTCCTCCTCCTCCTCCCCTTCCCTCACATCCTTCCTCCCTCCTCGGAAGGGAAAGTGTTCGCCTTGCTAAAAATCAGTAGAGTAGCAAAAATGACTAAATAAAATGTCAAAATGCATTATTTTAAACACTTGATATTATTTAGTAGTTGTAAATTTAAATACTCCCCTCAATCCACCCTGAAGGTGGGACAATTCGCTTTGTTGTGCCTTTCCTTTTTGAATGAGGTGACCTCCCTTGAAGTTGCAACAACATCGACATTTACGGGAAGGCGGAAGGCAATAAGGGGGGTACGCAAAACACTCTAATTTTAACAGAGAATCCTAGCAAAAAGCAAAGCATCCAAGGCACCGGCAAGATCTGAAGTTTGACCTTGAAGGTACCTCATTAGCAGAGGTTTGCTTTAGATGGGTGGGTGGAGGAAGGGGTCCTATTTTAACGTCGGGTGAAAAACAAATGGGACTCTCCGAAGTAAACACAGTGACGTCACATGCGGTCATACGTCAGAGCCGTGACATGCTACCTTATACGGTAAACAATGATAACGTACAGGTTGAAACTGTAAGATAGTGAACTCCCGCTTTAGAGCTCCTATTATGCGCCCACCTCATTCTTCTTGTCGTATTCTCTGCCTCTTCCTTCTTCTTCTTGTTGTGCATGTAGCCTTTTTACCCGACTTTTCGTGTAGTGAATAGTAGACTAAACATGACAACAGTGCCGAATGGGTGGTTACCCAGATGAATTATGGTATCGTTGTGGCGATGCACAGCTATGATGGGAAAAAACCCGATCAAGTGGTTAAGTTCTCTTCAAAGGACCCGCTTTTCTCCTCAGAAGGTGCTAATAATCACTTGCATAATTTTGCCGTGATATTCATATACCTTTTAAATAGTGGACATGGAGAGGTGGTTTGGTGGGAGAGACAGGGCTTAGAGATTGTCGGCCAAATTTCTGAGGCTCAACAATGAGTCGGCGGAAGAGTTAACTTGACTACAAAACTTGTAAATATTTATGACTTTCAAAGCAAGGTGACAGTCAGAGTTAAACAAGGATAAGGATGTAAAAGTACATATCTAGCGCAGCTGTGATTTTTAAGGTCCTTTTGTAACAGAGGGTGTGAAAATAGGGTAAAGCCTTTGCTACACCATGTGACTGACTAAGACCCACCTGATTAAGGCCTCCTCGGCAGGATGTTTATTTCTTATCAAGGGTAAGATGGTGTTTTGGACGTGATTTACCTATCAAGGACACTTCCAGGTCACTTACTTATGGCTTCTAGTGAATCAAATGATCTGGAAGAGGAAAACATAGAAGCACACGAATATTCTCCCTATAAGTCCCTCCTAGCAGACGACAGTGGTGTGTTGATGTGTAGACTAAGTTATGTGGAGAAGTTGATTAGCCACCAGTTTACATGACATATTTGCAAGTGTAGACGTGTAGCGAAGATTTTGACACTTCAAGGCCTTTCACCTCATGCATATCTCGGCTGTAAAATGCTTTGAAGTAGTCTAACGCTAAGCTTTCCAAGTCAGTTAGTTTATTTCCCTCACAATGAAGTAGAGTAAGTCTTGACAGTTGTTCGCGTAGAGTTTGTGCCTTTCCAGATTCAAAATCCCACCTTCTCCCCTCCCGCGTCAGGATCACACTCCTGGAGCACAGTTGAAAGCACTTCTTTGGTGTAGAATGTAGGCCTGAGCTTGTTTCCCAAAGAAGTAGGCATCCTTGAAGGCATCTCTTTTGTTCCATGCGATTTCTTTTGTTAGGCTGTGTTGAAGAAGGTGGGGGGAGGGGGGGGAACTTACTTCGCGTTTACCAGTGAGTAGAAGAGGAGAATATCCCCATCTTGTTCCCCACCATCTGTCATGACATCGCATTAACCAATTGTCGGAAAGTCCATGAAATTAGACAAAAGGACGACTGGAGGTCACTTTAAGACCCCTCTTCTGAGATTCACCTTCAATACATTAAGCCGACCCTCAAAAAGTAGCAGATGTTTCTCCGCCTTCTGTACTATATCCAACTTTTTTGGTGGATAAGTCCTGATAAAAGAAAAGAAAATAAAAGCACTTTGTGTGACACCTCACAGCGGATGTTTAGTCAGCACAATCCTTTCGTTTTTATTTTCACGCCTGAAATAAACACCAAACGTCAGTCATGTTCAATTGTTAGGCGATAAATAATGGAGCATTTTCGCATGTTTTTGTTTCTACTTTTTAATTTTTTATTGTGTGCAGTGAATAGACTGTATTGCAGACCGACAAGTAGGCACCTGAGACGTGTGTTTGGACGCTATTTGGCACATTGGCGGCTATACAACAGCAGTCCCAGTCGGTGTAACATAATACCCAGTGAGGGAGTACAAAGCCCTTGATTGTTGTAGCTCTTCCTGGGTGTAGCACCTCATCTAGCCACTTAGAAGGCGGTGTGAGTGAGTGTTGCCATATGCTGGGTCAAGAATTGAAGGTATCATCATACTGCCACTGCTCTGTGCAGGCGCGGAAGGGTGCCAGCGTCTGCTACCAGAGGGAGGAAAGGGGATTTCGCATTTCCCAATTTCAGTTGTTCATCTCATCAATTGGGGGGTGAGACTTTATCCACCGATTTGGTCTTATTCTTCATCAAGGCCACTTCACTTGGCAACCGCTTTTTGCAGAAATATTCTCCTCAGGATAAAAACAAAGAGAAGCTAAATGATTTACCCAACTTCGGTAATCTTCCTCTTCTTGCCCGCATTGTTGCCGATCCAGACTTCTCTCGCTGTAATCGTAAGTACGGAAAGACTTCATATTTCCATGACTTGGCCAATTTCTAATGCTTTTTCCTAAACTCCCTTTAGAATACCGTAAGTAACAATTTCCTTTCTCATTCGAGTTAGATCGTTCTCTGTTACTGGCCTCGACGCAGCATTTAGAATTTCGGCCCTGTCAGACACCAGTCTTTACAACTTTCCTCCCTTGGCCAGCGGTCGTTAATGCATTTAGAAAAGTGAATTGTTGAGGGGATTAACAAAAGACTAAAAGGCATTGGAATCTCTTGCCGCACTGGCATCGCTACGGCTTGCAAGTCACTTCACCTGACATGCAGGGATGCAAAAGTTTGTAGACGCCCTATCGGATTAATGAAGGCAGATCGGAACCTCAGGCAAATTAGCTTTAGACCAGAGAAAATTGTGTTACTAGTTAGAGCATCGCTATCAAAGAGTGGAGTTGCTAAAATGTGGTGCAGAATGGATCGGCGGTCTTAACTGCTCGTAGAGGGCAGCAAAAGTACCTTTTGACAACACCTATGGTGGGCAGTTTAATTTCACTGTCATTTGGCTCGTTCTAGCCCTATCCAAGTCAGCTGCATCAATCATGTTGAAACATTAATGTGTGAACAGGTTCAATGCACCATCATTGTCCCTCGTGATGCCTCGCTTGCACAACGTCTAATTGTTTTAGCTGCCTCGATCGACCACGATCCACGCCATTCTTCATGTGCTTTCCAATTTGACTTGGCATCAAATTTTAAACCCTTTTTAGGTAATTTTTACTAAACACGATATTTTTAAGTCGTCAGTCGTTGATAAAACGTTTGAAGTCATTAAACCAATCCCTCCTTTTTCAAAACTGTCATCTCACCGTAAATTTAGCTACCCTGTGCTTGGATTTTAACCTATCTAAGAAGTCAGCAGACTTTCTTATCCGGGGGGGGGGAGGATTGTTGAGGAAGAATTGCTTAGTACAACCTTTGCCCATATCAGAAAGGAATAAAGCCAAAAGAAAATTTTGAAACAGGAGAATTGAAATAGGCAAGGTGCGCGAATTTATAAATCACAGCACCACCCACAAATTTATTCCCATCCATCCAAAAATCTAAATTCAACTAGACCATCAAAATGAGCGAAAGATGGCGCCGATTTTCCCGGGAAAGACCAAGGCGAGGACCTCACTGACTGACCGTGATCTTACAGTCGAACACCAATGTAAACACGAGACGATTTCTGTCCAAAAGGGCTCAATGAGTCAGCCTTGCGCCCAATTCTGTGTCCACAGACTAAAAATACTCATAAATCTCACCTTTTTGGGATTTTTAGAGTTTTGGTTTATTTTTCTGTAGAGGTGGTGTTATCGAAGGTGGTGGTAGTGCCTTTTCCCATTCGTTAGAAGTTATATTTGGTGCTTAAAAAATTCACTGCCCACCATACATAATTCCTATCACAATATTAACTTTTTGTTTAAAATGTACTAATAAATTTAATTTTTAATTTTTTAAATAATACCTTATCACCAGTCGTGGAGGGGAAAAGTTTACCTGATTGATGGATGACAGGCAGGCAAAAGAGTCAATCAAGAATTGATTGATGGGACGCTTTGGCACAAAGTCAAAATTCAAGATACCTTTTATCAACGACTGGTGCAAATTTCTCCTTCCTTTTTCATCTTTTATGACGTTTTGCCGTATTTTGCTCAGGCTCTAATGCGGTTCATAGGTAACCTCATCCACCGAGGGACAGATCTATCAAATAGTGCTTGATTCATTTAATCATACTACATAACAAATTTCAAGGAATATGAGTGAATAGTCTTTCATGAAAAGTCTTTTTCCCAAAGGCAACTCTTCTACAGAGGCAATAAAAGCCTAGTATAGACCTTTAGAGACATGGGATGAGTAGTGAGGGGATGTTTTTTTGGATAACGAATGACAAGCACTTGGTTGTACCCACTGCCTGTCATCTGGGGAGGCATGACAATTGGCAGGCGGCGAGGCACTTTTGCGTAGACTTCATCAGGTCTTCTTCCAGTTGTTGTAGACATCAACGCACGAGATGTTCCCGACGCGTCACCTTGTAGTGATTCTAACAATGACACACATTTCCTCTTGGACACAAATAACTCATCCATCCAAATTGGACTAAGGTCTATTACTAGGATAAAAAAACATTAGATCTCGAATTTCGTTTTACTAACGTCGTTTCAAGGGTACTGCAAGAATTATTTTCAAAGTGACGTCCTGATAAAATTATATACAAACAAAGTCTTGCATTGGGGATGCATGAATTTAACTGCCGAGGTCGCGTAGGAAGCCTGTGCTAGATTTTCCATCAACAGTGAGAAGGAGACGAGCCAATTAGCGGTGGAAACAAAAGTTGCCCTCATTATATTATAAAGATATTGTGCTTAAAGGATCTTGAAAGGGACGATTACTTGCCCAAGATCTAATTGGGGGGAGGGGGGAGTGGAGTTCTCGGAGAGGATCCCTTGCGAGCATCACAGAAATAGCCTCCTAATTGGTAACATATAATGCTTTGGTTCTTCTTCTTCTTCTTCTCAAGCTGAGTAACGTCCGCTAGGTGGAGCTCCAAAGTGACCTCTTGCTGATCTACATTCAGACAGGTTGGTGCTAGTCTTGCTTTTTGTATCAAAAAAAAGGAAAAATGTTCGAGTGAGAATTGCATGATTCGGTGTGGGAGGTCGTGTGACTTCTGTCATATCCTCCAACTTGATGCGAATCAGCGTTTCAAGGCACTGGTAAAGGAGTCCGTAGATGCGTGGCTTCGTTCCACCTAGTTAAGGAATGGATATCTGTAAAAGGCCTACAGGTGTTTGTTTAGTGGGAAAAACTGGCCTTTTGAATAATAATTTATTGTTTTACTGCAAACACAGTAGCGCATACATTTACCGTCGGCCTGATTTGTGTCTGCTTTCAGATATAATGTGTTACTCTCCATTTTCCGGTTAAAAAGTTAATCACATCTTTTAAACTGTTTTGAGGAAACGAGCAGCAAAGTAATGAAATTGTGCATTTCTTTTTATTTTTGGAGCCAACTCTTTGTTTAGACGCCTCTTGATATGGCCAGCAGTTCATTTGTTTATTTATTTATTTATTTATTTATCCATCCACTCGCTCATCCACGAATGCGTGCTTAGACTTCCTCCATAGCTAAGGCGATCGGACAGTGTTGTCAGTGGCGCAACACCGTCTAGACACCTTAAATATGGCGAATTCAGCTAGAAAGCTGGTCCAAGCAATGGTTTTATTTTGGAGACCTTAAATGTTTAATTAAGTCAGGTGTACTCTAGGGCAAACAAACATTTTGGCCGCAGACTATAGATAAATAGCCGAAATTAACCTTACCTAAGGTGACCTCAATGTATCATAAAAATGCTGCAATCGAATGCTCTTGAAAGAGACAAATCTTCCCCAAAGATCAGCATGGAGGGGTGGAGGGAGGGCGAGGAGGCGGTGGAGGAGTTCTCGGATATCATTTCGTTGGGGCATCACTGCATAAAACCTTTTAACCGGTAACAGATAATGCATTCATATGGAGCCCCATCGAATTCTCCATGCGTTGATAAATGGGGCTGGCGCAGGTCCCACTCTGTTACGGCAGGGCCCCTTCTTTCTCCCTACACTACCAAACCCTGATGTTTGTTAGACAACTTAAGTGACAGTGAAACGGCAGGAGGGGAGAATGATTACTCCCATGGCTACAGAATATGAGGCTACAAACCACAAGAAACGGGTTTAGTAAACTTACCTGTGCATTTAGATGGAACGGCTTTCGATCATTGAAAAGGTTTGTTGTCATCTTTGGTTAATCAGACTGTCAATTTTCACCGCCTCCCACCCTTGCGGGAGCTACAAAATACCCAATTTGAAAATTAAAATAAATACAAGACGCTAACGGCCATAATTTACACTTTCACTTGTGGAAGCTTAATGGTGAGATAGAGGGGGAAGGAGGGAGGGCAGGAAGGCAGGAATGAAGGTATCCCTTCTTCCAACCTAAAGGTTAATGCCTCAGCGGGTGTTTGTGTGTGTTTATGTGTGTGCGTGTATATGTAATTGTTGTTTTTTATGTTCTTGATTATGCCACAGTGGTGTATGTTTTGCAATGTCTACGAGAATGGCCGGGGATAGAGACAGCAGGTGGATGCACTTCTCCTGTCGTTGCAGTCAAAGATCATCCACTGATTTACCTCCAAAATCATCGAAAAGACTATCGTGCTTACTGTTTGGTCATTCTCGGTCGTATGCAACCGTCAACAATAGTGAACTTTAGTTATGGATGGCAGGATTTGATGGAGAATTCTTGAGATGTTACGGAAAGTACTTTATCATCTGTGCAGGCGGACAGTGAGGGAAAATTAAATATCCAATTCGGGAATGGTGATGACTGGAGCATTGTTGTCTAGTTTTCCTCCTCCTTACAAATAAATGACGGCCTTGTTACTTTGCACATCTATTTGCCTGAAAAAGAGGAATCTTCTTAATTTCCCGGTTGCTACTTTTTAGGGATTTAAGTAGTTTCACTATTCATCCCACCTAAAAATGGTTTGCATCCTCATTTATTTCAAACACTTATTTGCAATAAATTTGCCGCAAAAGCAGAACATGATTGGAATTGTTTATTATACTTTGCTAAATTCGTCTATCTTGTCTAAATTTCACCGTACAAAACATTCCTGCACCTTTCAATTTTCGCAAAGCTCGAACTTCTTTAATTAAAAAATGGAGAAAAAACAATATTCAGAAGGAAACTAAATGGTTTTTATAAAATATTAGCTAATGACAGGTTCTTGCAGTGGATTTCTTCTTTTTTCGAGGTAGTTATCTGACCTTTTAAAACAATCAAATTCAAAAATAGACACTTAAAATAGCACATTTCTGTTTGACAATGCTCTACTCCACTGATTCGGAAGTAGGGACCGTCTTGACGACAGGTTAACCATGTTCTCCTCTCTAAAGTCGTAGATGGATAAAAGCTAGCATTTTTTATGAGTTATGTGGGCGTTTGGGGGCAAGATTTTGGAATGAAAAAGGAGACAATCAATTATTGAGCGACATTCCGCCTTTGCAGCATGAAAATTGCGTATGAGCTCAGCAGCCTAATCTTTTTTTGCCAGACATGGTACCACTTTCCATTTTCGAATTGATTTATTGATCCAATGCATTTCTTCCTACTACCCTTTCCTTTCTTTATGTTTTACTTTAACCAGAAGAAGGTGTGATAAGACATAGGTTGAAATTTTTTGCCAAAATATCCACGAAAAATAACTTAAGTTGCCCTTTTAGCTAAGCTTTATTACGCAAACACAGCCATAATTTTTGTAAAATATGTCATTGTCTTATTTCAAAAAGGTGATCATTTAAAGAAACGTGTTGGTAATTAATTCAAATCACCCTGTGAAAAAGGACTCTTAAGCGATCTTTTTGCAATCTTTTAACGCACTGAGTACCAAGGTCTCGGAGAAAAATCGATGCTGCGTACTGAGGTTTATATGAAAGCGGCCTGGGGCCTATTGATCTCCCAAATAAATAACCAATGAACCTACTTGAGTAAGCGAAAAAAGCACAAGAATCTGGCAACTAGTTGGCGACGTCGGACTGGGTTCGAGTCACTAGTTCGCGCTATCGTAGAAACTTAAAATGCGTCTAGGTGTGATCTCGACCCCTCGGGCGGGAATGTGAGAGATGCAATTTTCTAAAAATGCAAAGGAAATTGGCCATGAATAGGGAGACTTCTGTCAAGTTGGAAAGGAACGCCTATTTTGGGGTCGCAATCAAATTTTAGCACCTGAATGTCACAGCCCAAATGTTTCTTGTTCAAGACGGGAGGAAAATTTCGGTTACTTCACAGTCATAACTGGGACTGACGCAATGGATCGGACTCGGTTAAATACGGTGAAACCGGGTAATTGTGGATTTAAAAAACTGCCCAATTTCTGCATTTATGCTTTCAAAAACGTCTACTTAAGTGAATTTGAATGTGTAGAAGGAAAGTTGTAAAGAGCGACTTGTTTTTGGACTAATATTCCAATTTTTGACAGTTGGAACGACATTTGGTTCATGCTACCTGGTGATCCACTTTTTAGAAATGCCTATATCGTTTATGAGAACAACTAGAGGCTCTTGTCAGTGCGTACTTAGTCTCTGGAATAATTTTCTACAGAGTACATAATGCAAAATAGTCACTCAAGGTTAAACGATCCTTTGTTAATCATTTTAAAGGCCATTAGCTTCATCACACTTTTTGACCGCCTTTTAGATGATGTGTTGATAATTACGGGTCGAAAAATCCACGAGCATGGTCATCCTCCTTGTACATATCTTCTCCCTCCTCATACTTACTGTTTCAAAAACGTTGACCACCCAGGCGATAGTGGTGGGTTCCAACACCTCCCACTCCGATTCCAGCCAATCAGAGGAGCGTCGTGAGACACATGAAGTGCAATTCCACTACCGAATCGCAGCCAATAGAATGGGCCATCTCACGTGTGAGGTGATGTTGAGCTGGGAAGCAAGTCAAGCTCTGGTGAAATCAGGAAACCAAAGCTTAAGTCATGTCTACCTTCGATGTCCACAGGTACTTTTGTTTCCTCCTTTTTCACATTTACGTAAGTAGATAATTTGTAATTTTCAATTAAAGGTCGTAAAACACATACTTGACAACCATACGCAACAGCGCGACCGCCACTGGTTTATCAGCACCTCGAATTCTTTACCTGTCTAAATTCAAGGGCTAAAACTTTGTTAAATAATTAAGAAAAAGGTGCTTAGACAAGCAAATTTGCCATTTTAGGCATTTTAAAACTGATTTAAAATATGTAGGTAGACTCAAAAAATCGCTGCTTAACGCGCTAAAATATTAATACCATTGGAACTATGAAGGTACGGAACTATTGCTATAATCATCGACTTTTACTAAAAAAGATTAAGAAGATGCTCATTTTAGGAATTTTAAGTTAGAACCTTAGCTTTGAATAAACAGCACGTAGTAGATAGGTTTTGACCCTAGACTCGGACTAAGGCGTAGATAGATATTAATAGCCATTTCAAACTTATTTCATTGAAAGATATAGATCCTTCTCCACCATATCTAGAGTCTATGCTTCCATTCCTCTCGTATCCATCACCCATCCGTAACAATCAACTTATCCACTTCGGCTCCATAGATATAGATTTGCTCAGGAGTTTTCAGTATTTTAGTCTCCGAGCATTATTTGAACATTTATAACAATGGTGAATTCAGTTAGCTGATTTGACACGTATTTCCTTCGATCATGCTTCCAACCAATTTTTAAGAGGGAGAAATGTGCTGTAAAGTCAAATAATTCCAGTGTATTTTAATCCACAGATGTCGGTGATCTCAGTCGCTTTCTATACCGCATAGGATCTTATCTCTAAGTTGTAGCTATCTGTGCATTCTATGATGATATGGAAAAGTGAAAAGAGTAAACATAGACATTTAAACTGTCGAATCTCTTGAAAATGTACGTCTTCAACCCGTATCCAGGTTCCAACGGAGATCTGCTACGTAGATTGCACACCAGCCTGCGTTTTTGACGAGGTTAAAGGCTGCGTGGTGCCCACCACCCTCTCCACGGTCATTGAAGGTTGTCGCTTTGAGCAGCGGGTGGAAAGTGGCAGTCTCTTGCTTGAATACACCGTCGCCATGGAGGCACTCGACCGGACAGGTGACTGGAATTGCGAGTATCAGGGCGTTTCCGCACCCCGATCTCTCAAATTGCAGGCTTCACCGCAGCCGCCTTCCACGACAGCAAAGCCAACAATAGCCCCCGCGACTAGTACGACTACAACGACTACCACAACCACCGCTATTGCTCCTGTGGTGACAATGAAGGCACGTTTTCTGCCTTCGGCTGTTAAAGGAGTCAGGCCAAAATCGGGTGAGTCTGCTTCCAAAATCGCCTTGGGGCTATCGAATTCTAAGCGCATTATTTGCTGAATTACTACATCGGATAAGTAAACTCAGCATCACTTTCCCTATTAAACCTAATTCTCGAAATATTTGGGATGTTTTGACCCATGCGCCCTTGTCCGAGTTCCATGATCGACCAATATCTCGCAATTGATCATTCATGGACCATTACTACTAGAACAAGGCCAATTAAAGGACTATAAATATGCGTAACCTGTATGGTGTCCAACCTGTCGGCGATGAAGGTGCCCACGTAGAGGTCTCCATCTCATGGTGCATTCTGCGTTGGAAGTTAACAGGAGTGATTCATGACCTAATGACTGCAAATTCACACGCCTCTGCCATGAAGATCATTAAGTGGTTAGGCAAAGTTCACACCTCTACCATCAAAGCAGGTTAATTTTCTTATGAACTTTTCCATACAAAAAACGCGGATAGACACGAAATAGGGTTGAAGGCAGTTGTAAAATGTCGACATATTAAGCGACATTAACCCATGATTGGTGAATTAGAGGTGCGAAGAATATCATTGTGCAATTGTTAATCCAGGGTTGGGGAAATATTGTCGGCTCTTCATACGCTCCACGTGGCGCCTACACTTAGAGGCCATAAGAGGTGGCGGGCTCATTAATGCAAGCAAGTGATAATGAAAGTTTAATAATAAATCGCATGGATTAAGTTACGGAGACGAAAAGTCAGTTACTCAAGTGCTGTTGTCTCAAATTTTATCCGGACAGGCTATGGCCACTGACCAACCATTGAGTGAATCGTTCGTTTGGTACTTTGCTTCAAATGGAAAATTCTGATGTTCCCAAGTTAAAAAAATTCAGCGATAAACGTTACTTAGCTTTGGGCTAAACACAATCGTTTACTATTTTGTCGTATGGAAAATTTATCTAATTGTCGCTAGTCCCTGGCGGCTTGTTTGAGTGACCTTGAGGCATTAGTCCCGTTTAGTTGTAGCTACCTGCAGCTCCGAAGATTCATCGAGTCTTACCATAAATCTGTAGGGTTTTGCGAAATTTTGAACATCCTTTTTGCACAAAAGTCAGACATTCCCTTTAGCGGTGGCATTATTAGGTCCCCAATTTGTATAACAGGCGATTTGTTTTAACGGACTACCAAACTGCAACCAATTTATGACATAGCTGACGTGATTTAAGCCGAACATTTACTGTGGGAAATGCAACGGTCTTCAAGTTATTAATTTGTCCCATTCTTTCAAGTGGTTTGTATCAAGTGTCGAAATGCGTCATCTTCATTTTCGACGCCTATTTCCCACTCAATTGTTATGACCTTTTTTCTGGTGCTACGAGTTGTTCACCCACATTTGCGCAGTTTCTAATAATTTTCAAGCGACTAAACATGAAAATTTACCTTCTTTACCATTTTGTTCGTCTTTTGAGAACACACGAAGTAGGTTATGAAAGTGCTGTTGTTACCTTACGATAGGCAAATTTTCCTCCGTATAATAGCCCAATGCGACCTAATTTGAGCCCACCTTCTAATGATTCCAACGGCGGTGGTTTGAAAGGCCAATTTCTGTCAAAATGGAGACGGTAAAATTTGTTGTAAAATAGGAAAAGGGGAGGGCTAAAAACATCACTCGAAGGCTCTGCACCTCACAAAGCCAATTAGCAGATGCCACACGTGAGGGTGGTCTTCTTCTCTACCCCGTGTTTTCCATATGTGGCGCCTCGTTCTTGGTGGCTTCAAATGCGTCCTAAGTAATGATTCACAAAGTGTGGGCTGAGTTTTTGGATGCTATTCCCATTCTGTCATGTTTGGTCAAACCAAAGGATTTGGATTTCAACCTCGCTACATGCAACCAGACCTATTTTATGTACACTGGTGCTGAGATCTGCGAATGGAAAGCATTGGCCAACTGACATCTCTAAGTTAGCGAAAGTGTAAGGCGGTAGAGAAAGGGGCTATCGGAGACGGGGAAGAGATACAAGATAAGAGCTAGGGCGTCCATCTAAAGCGTCTTACACTTGTGCCCTGGCGGCCTTCGTTCAAACCGATCTTTGTGGTCAGTGGAGCATAAAATAAATCACCACAATGTCTACTTTCTGCTTATTCCACAGTGAGAAAGCCAGGCGTCAAATAAAACCACTGTGTCATAAAGGGTATAATTTATCTGGGATGTTTACGATGTCCTTAATTACGATCAGTCAAAGAATTTTTACACCCTCTAATTCACCCTGGATTTGATTAGTAGTTTTGGCGCTCACTTTTGGTTTATGAAATTAGCTTTTTAATAAGGATCCTAATTTTTAAATTAACCAACTTTTTTAATTTATTAACCACGTTTGTTTCTACAAAATGCTTCAAAATTTAAAAATTTGGGTCTATACGAACTACTAGAGCTTTAATAATTTAAAAAATTAAAAAAAGTCTGAATAAACTGTGAATAAAGGTAAATGAACAGTAAACGTGTAAATCTCTTTACTTAATCATCGAATTCAACAACATTGGTCCAACGAAATTTGACCAAATTTTCCGGAAATTTTTTGGCCAAGATAAAAACTGAATCTATTTTTTCAGCCAAGTGTTTAAATTATGGACAATTGGATTCAGAAGCCAGTTGAGTATTCCCTGTATTCATAAAAAGTCCTAGAAGTATGATAGAGGGAATATTACTGAAGCATAGAATAGCTGAGGTTATCAACCTGGCCCGAAGGCTGTGCCAGTGGGTATGAGCACAATCGAAGTGTCTTAAGTGTCCGTGTAAGCAAAACGCGGGGTTAAACAAGCAACCGAAGTATCAAATAGACCCTCTTCCTTTGATCGGCGTCTTTGGCGTTCCCCCAGGTCAACCTTCCGTGCTAGGAATCACAGCGTAGTCAGTGCTTTAAGAAAAGCACCATTCATCGCATTTGCATACAATTGAGAGGATACTTGACAGCCATCTTGGCAATTCCACCTGATCCGGATTTGGATGAAGAAGAATTTGCTAGCCATCTCGTATGCTCATCGATAGTCGCAAGACATTGGTTTAGTCGCAGTCACAAAACAAAGGCCGGAAAAGAAACAGTTTTGTGTGGATAAGATTCCTCCCCTTCCACCCGTGATCATGACCCCTTTTGGAGAGATAAAGTGTAGAGATCGTTTCCCGCCTATACTGTTTCAAAGGCACTTTAGTTGCATGCATTCAAATAACTACGTTTTGGACAAATAAATATCGAGGATAACTCTTTGATTCCCTAAATAGAAATTCACTATGAACAAACTTGTCTACAGATATGGATATCTGAGAATGAAATGGCGCCTCCAATGTGTGCAGTGGAGTAATGGAGCGTTGACAGCTGTGCCTTCAACTGCACAAACTTTATCAATCATCTAAAAAAATTTGCGCATTAACGGATTTTTAGTTTTTGAAGCAAACAATGAACTTAATTACATGGTTTAAATTGGATTCAGGCCGTCTTACTCCAAAATCGGTTTCAAAACGTCTTGACTTTTCATGGGTCTGATAAAGATAGGGCAGAAATTTTGCTGCGTGGGAAAAAAGGAAACAATGGTTTACTACCTTCTTTGCCTCCCTCTCCCGAATTTCCATCGGTCTTCACTTCCCTTACTTTCTTCTCGTGGGGTTTACCTAATCAGTGCCCCATGACTAATTCGAAAGGTTTCCGAGTTGTCTGACCTTTTTTTGCTGTCAGTGGGCGGTAGAGAGATGGCGATTGCGGTGTCAATGATGATGCTACTGTTGCCGAGAGTTAGAGGTAGGAAGAGCCTTTTGTACAATTCTACCATCCCTTTGATTCTCTTGCCTTCCTAAGCCACTTTTGGGACACGACCACACACTTCCTCCGTCTTCCACGATGCCTTGAAGAGGCATCAAAAAGAGGTAATTTGAATAAATTATCACATGGGCAGGTAAAATAGACCGATAAAATGAAGAGATTCTGTAGTGCGTTAGTTGGCCTTTAAATGCATTTATAGTGGAGTCCACTTCTACGGTCCGCTGGATAGTGATCTAGCCTTGTAAGAGCCTAAGGAATTAATAAGGCTAGCTAGTTTTACGTGAAATGTTTCAATCCGATGGATGCTTTTCTTCAACAATCGTAATTTCTAGAAGCAAAATCTCTTCAATCTTTTAAGCTAATAGAATCAGGCAGACGGAAAAAAAGGACTAGCTTGGCGAACTCATTCTACTAGTTTTGTTTCAATGTGTGTATAAAGTAGGAAAATCTTCTTTGAATCTTTCTTTTGCTGATGATGTACTGTGATGCTGAAAATGGGATCAATGCTAGGATCATACTGTAGCCTTTAATGTGATTAAAGCTAGTGACGAGTGAGCCTCCCTAGGGGTACTGGGCTCATACCTCATGAACCAATTTCATCGCAGGCACTCAAGACGGAGCGCAAAAGTGAACCCTCATGATCTTCACAAAGACATTTGAGTGCGGTACAACAGCCACTTCTGAGATCGAGTAATCAGTACGTGCAGTGCATAGTCCTAAGCATCTGATTTACGAGTAATCTGATGTGAAAATGAGCAAGGGTGGATGTTTCTGCCATTACAATCATGAAATGCTGACTCACATCAGATACTGCTGGAAATACCTAAAGCTCCTGAAAACGTTCTCATTGTCATTTTCTAGAGGTCACTGCTTTTGAAACCAATCCCTGAACATTTCATAACGTTACCCTCTATCTCAATGCTTCAGTAATTGGCTAATAACGCATATGGATGTACCTTAAGCGTGCTAATATTCACCATGACCGAGGTCAATCAAATGGCCTGTGGCGTAAGCGGACACCGCAACCCTTTGCGCTCATGTGCGTTGGCCAGTAGAGGCATCCACATTGGAGTTTCGTCCATTGAGCACTCTAGTCGGGAGCTCGACACGAGAGTCCATGCATACAAACACATAAGAATTTTTTTCTGCTTCGGATAGACGATGAAATGGAACGAAATGTTCCATGATGTTTTAGTCGAAGTGGGAAATCTTCCCACCACAATGCTCCTCTTTATGGCATATTTTGGTTTCAGAATATAAGTGCGATGGTGTGGCAGGTGGTTGTGTAGAATTACAAAGGCAATTCCTCCGCATTTGAATCTATTCATGTCATTTGTGCATCCAAGGATCTAAATTTGGCTACTACGACTCATCTATTGATTAAAATAAGGTATACTTAGAAATGACAATAATGAGTGGATCACCTTTTATGGAATTTAACAAATTAGTCATTAAGAGTCGCAGCATTTAAGAGTGGGAGGAGTTCGATTTTTTCCCCCTAGAAGGGTACCGCTTCAAAGTAGAATGTCTGCACTGCATGCTGGCTTGGAATTTGTGTCCCTTATTAAGAGTAGATAGCATGAAGTCAAATTCAATGATTGACTGTCACTTCCTATGATCACTCTATTTTGATTGAGAGACACGCTTTGGATGAGTCGCAAATTACCACCTCATAGTGGAAAAAAATTTTCTGCTGTGAGCTAAGGCTTAAGCGTGCAGAAACACATCCTTCGTATCAAGGTCTTTACAAGAGTGCTCAGTCGACAAGACTTCGATATGGACGCCCTTATTTGCTGTCGCGCATGAGGAGCAAGGGGCAAAGGACACAGCGTGTACGTACATTATACCTGGCTGTTTAGTCGAGCATGCTGGAGATCTGGGTCAGGGGGCGGGTTTACACTCGCATACCTATAGCTTTTGATTGCCCTTGATCGCACGGTGGTACCAGCCCATCAGTTTGACAGGTACTGAAGCGGATTAGTGACAAATATAGGCACCTCTAGAAGAAATTAGAATGAACGTTTCCCTGGGCTTTGAGAAAGATCCAGCAATTTTTTGACAAGTACATGCCTCTACTGCAAGACCTCAAGTTAATGCTATAGTTTAGTACATTCGAGTTAGTGCTAAATTTGCTACCTATACGGTACATTAACAGCTGATAACTTAAATTTCGTCCCGTCAAATAAAATCACGAAAGCACCTTTGTCTTAACTCGCAATTTAGCAGTCTGATCGGCTAACAAAAATTAGATGTCATTGCATCTAATTAATGACGCCTTTTTTGAGTTCCTGGGTGCTCTGTATTCTGATATTCAGACTTGAGATTCGGAAGAAGTCAAAAAAATTATCATGGAACATCTCGAATTCAGTTTGACTCATTTTAAAGAGTGGTCGTCTTTATGGGGTGAGACATTGCATATTTGAGTGGAATTATTCTGCACTACTTGCGAATTCAATTACCGGAATATGCTGATCGGAGTAGAGGATAGCAATTTGGCCACTTGGGTACACTAATTCCCCAGCCTAAATGCCAGCTCTGTTGGTGGTGATTAGATGGGTTTTGGGGTGACATTTAGGCCGTCTCTGAAAAGCAATGGGCATGTTTCGCGCATCTTCATTTTTGTCTTTCCACTCTCTGCTGGCGTATAGGCCAACAGGTGAGGAGACTTCCCTTATACTCCATCACTTAGCATCAGAAGATTCACCTTTAGCCGTGCTGAAATGCTTTGCGCCAGAGTTTTCTACTAATGCATTTGGACAGTGGCCAATAGCAACCGCGATGGGGAGGGGCTGAAGCCAGCTCCTTGGCAGGAAAGAAGTCATCGCATTTGCCGCAGAGAGGTGAAGATTGATGGGGCCTCCAAAATAGGTCTCTGTAATATTACGAATAACCCAAATTGAGGCCATTCTACAGCACGGTTGTCATCCATCTCCACTTTTTCCCACTGAATATACGCCAGGAATATTGTTAACAGCACTTTTCCGATCAATACGAATAATTCCACTACGGAGTAGCAAGTTGACAAGTCCATCATTCAAGACGAAACAAGTTGTGGGGATTTCGGAATATGGCGAATGTTATATGAGATTTTTACCTGGCGGGTTGTCATTATTTCGGTTCCAGGAGTGTGAAAGCTTCTTGTTAAATTTGAAGTCTAGGTAATCGAATGCACTATCTGGAAAATGATCACCTTTTGATTAGGAGTAACTCAAACTGGATGCATCACCTCCAGGAATATTCCTTGTCATTGCTGGGAATAATGCCGTAATGTGTTTGCATTTACTTCAATTGAGAAGAGTACGAGGTGGTTGTAGTATAAGACAACTAAATGAGCCTTCTGCCTCTCCTCAAATGGCATTACATTGACAAATGACGATGGGCTTCAAAGACGGCATTGTGGTCACCCGAATTTTTTCCTGAATGTCAAGTAGTAATGAATGGGGTCTATGTACCACCATCTGGTCCATCTTGAACTTAGCGTGAAGTGATTGAGGAGTTAGGATGAAAAGGGAAAAAGGGTAAGATGAAACCCTACTTTGAAAACTGGTGCTGATACCGATTACTACTTCTTCCAAGAGTTGATTAATGCTTTTTCTTTTCATTATCATCAGACACTTACGCGATCACATGTGGAACAGGCTTTCGTGGTGTAAAAGTGAGGTTGTGGAAACAGCTTCAAGCAGCTAAACGACTTTGTATAGGTGGAATTTACATCCAGCCTCTATCTTACATGGAATGGATCGTAAGGGTGACTACCCCATCGAATACCATACCATTTGAAGCATCTGGGCTTATTTGCTTGCTTTAGACACTGAAAAATTGAAGCATGAAGCATTCCTCGTAGGATATAGGATGCTGTGTGAATTGGGCATCTGGTATAGAAAGCACTTTCTAGAAGTTATTCACGTTAAACGCATTACCTCGCACATACTCTTCTTTTCTGTTAATTAAGGTAATTGTTAAAAATATGGATAGCTCTCTTGATCTCTATTTTCCTCCTCTAACTCCTCACATGTTCATTTTTTTTACAAAATATGTCTTTCTCCCTGTGTAGCCTCCTTTGCGCCAACAGGCTGATCCATTTAGGCACTGGTATTTTGAGGTAGACGAGAAAGTTGCCAACTCTTTGAAGGTTCAAAGTGCATCGGACGCGTCTTGGGACAAAAGCGTCACCACAGCTCCCCGCCTCCAACGAATATACTGTCCTAAAGTCAAAACAAAAAGCATAGAATAAAATTATTCTGAACATATCTTATCAAGTTAATTTCGGTTGATTTACTTAAAACACTATTTGACGCAATCAGCTGTTATAAACTGAAAATAGCATTCGTCACATATTAGTGACGCTGGTAGTGAGTGTTGAATATGACTGCAACGTACTCCTCACAAAGCGCCTCTGGAAGTGTGCATAAAGTGAAAGAAAGAGGCACTAGGTGACTCCTCTAGAATTGCATCTTTTTAATTCATCACAGTGGGTATTGAATTGAAAGTAAGAATGTGTTTCTGCTCCCTCTCTCTTTCACTGCAATGCTTTCACCAAAGTAAACATACCTTTCCACCTCTTAGGCATTTTTTTATTAATCTACTATTATTGTTACAAACTGGCCTTTCATTGGTCACCTTTAAACCAATCAAGGGTGCATTTTTATTAATTAACCAACAAGTTTATCCAGGAGGTAACCTTTTCCCCTTTTTTAACAGACCGAATGGCAATCACGGAGAGTGCCTCACTTTTAGAAGGTGAGGTGTCCAATGGCGACGTTCTTTGGAGTAAGTTTTATTCACATCAATGGCTGACGCCACACTTAACCACTTTTAAGGACGCCGCAAACGAAATATACTTCCTTTATTTTTTCCAACTTCTTTTTAGTGCTTTCCCAAGTGCGTCCAGAAATCGTGTTGGCGTTAATTGCGCTCGCTGTGGTCGCCATTCTTCTCAGCATTGCTCTCTCCATTCGATGCGCTATGACAAAATGTTATTTCGGTGAGAGTTTTCTCATTTTTTGTGCCCAATCTTTAAGCATAACCAATGTAATGATTTTTTTACTATCATAACGGTTTAGCCCTGATGCTCCTTCGAACGGCATTGAAATTTACTGAAAAGCTTAAATAGACTATGAGGGCCTAAACAACCACGGATTCAAAGGATGAATGAGAAAATCGAGATATGAGGTCCATTGCCTGTCTGACGTGGAAGAAGTTAACCAAAACGCATTCACTACCAGATCCTCAGAGTGGCACTGACCACTACAGCTCGGATGCTTCACCAGCACTTATCCCGTAAAAATTGCCAGTTCTGCAGCAGATGATGAGCCAGTAAATGGTCTTAAATATCCCAAGGTTAAGAGGATTTTACAGCCATTCGTTTCGGCAGGGGCAGTTGCAGGAAGCTGATAAGGAGCATGGCACATACTTGTGACAGATGATCTAGGCGAGAAAATTAAGGCGTTACACATTTGTGAAGCCGGTGGTGAATGTATTTAATGCAGTTAATAAAAGATGATGAGGCGAAATCGTCAAAATACAGTGCTTTACTTCGGGAGTAAATAATCAGGTTAAGGGTGATAAAGTCCATTAAATTAAATGTTCGCGATTTGAGTTTTTGTTTGTTTGTTAAAAAAAATTAACAAATACCGTTGCTTAGAATTTTTTGAAGACTTAACACTAAATGCTGGAATATTCCTTCTTGTTGGAATACAAAGCAGAATGGACTATACCGAATAATGTCCACACCTTCACACCTTTTATTTATTAAGAAGATATTTTATCCTCAAAATATCACCAAGTGTCCTTTTTCATTGCTCATAAATTACTGTGCCAGAAGAGGTTTTATTTCCGTATCTTTTGATATGCTTCTGGCAATGAAATGTATCCACATCTTTGATGGCTGATGGGAAAGTATTGTGTGCAGAACCCTGAATCTTTCGGAGGGGATGGAAGACCACCGAGCTAAAGTGCAACCTTTGAGGTCCCAAGTTCCTGTTCAATTGAGCGTAGAATTAAACAAATCAACAAAGCATTACATAACCCCTCTCCTCATTTAAGCCCCGTTCCCAGTGCTTCTCTTGGTCAACCTCCAGCTCCCACCATTATAAGGCAACAGTGCTTTAAAATAACCACCCGCCAACCAGCATTATTAATTGAATTTGCATTCAACTAAAAGATGTTTCAAACCAGCATCACCGGCACGTCTCGGTGAATCCACTAGGTTGGAAATTTTGTCCCATTTAGGAACTGCTTTGGGGAGGGTGAAGTATGTTGTCTCCATTCTGATCAAGAAATTACTTTTGTTCTTCCTTGCCATCTTCTTCTTCTCACTTTACTGATGTCCAGTCAGGTATGGAAGTAAAAAAGGTGTTGTTTTTTCATTTAATCAACCTTCTTTAATAAGTACTTTAGACAGCTTTGTTGTTGATAGCATTCCTGCGGAAGCCGGGACTAGGTAGTTTTCATTTCCAACCCTTCTGTTAGGAGACTTGACAGGGTCTCCCACCGGCAGCAGACGTCCTTCTGCCGTCACGTTAGCTTTTACCATTCAGCAGTGGAGGTCAAGGCTGCCGTGCCTTGAAAATTGACTTTACTTACGATTGCCACCAATATGGCTTCGCCAAGCTCCCAGAAGTACAGTTTGCGGAGGCTTAGAGTTGAACTAACCTTCAAAGCATTGCACTTGCATATTTCTCCAAGACACGCACCACTTGAAGCAGTCCATGAAAACAAATTTAATTTACTATTCGACTTTTATGAATGTGCATTTGAGCCATATTTGCTTTAGTTAACTTACCAAAATAACCATTTGTTTATTCAACTGTTGTTTTGGCGGTTTTATGCAATGATCAGGTGTTAATCAGGAGGATCACATGGCGTAGTGAATGAGGGTGTCGGAGTTGCCTAGTAGAAGACGGCATGCCGAACAGGTGATGATGTTGATACAAATCAGTTGTGCTGCCTAAAGCACCTCATAATATACCGGCTACTTCCGCCATCACTTGGATGCTATCTTGTCTAAAATCAGCGACCTTTTACCTGTTGGTGTTTGCTACCTTTGTTTTCCACGAATTGATCCAACCATATCAACGTCTACCCCATTGCCGACTGCTGGAACGCCTACACAAGAAGCTACAACTTTCAGGCTGGTTTAATGACTACATCATCAGTATCATATCCGAACTAAGCCGATACCTCAGTCTCTAGTCCCTCTTTTCTGCCCAAATAAATGTGGGACTTTCGTGCATAATTTTTAATCCCTTGCTGTCACACTTTTCCTCCCAACACCGAAACCATTAGTAGTCAACGGCAGTAATTTGCTCGTTTTTTCCCCTCAGAGGAAGGTAAGTCACATGTTAGCGCACAAAAGAAACCACAATTACCTTTGACATTAGTCATTGTTTGCGTGTGTGTGAAAGGTGCGAGTAATTTGGACTTACTTCTCAATCTTCACGCCAAAAGCATGTCTTACTTCACTCCCTGCACTTACTTTTAAATGCCACCATAACTTGTGGTTTAGGCACTGCCTTGACCTTTCCTTTGTAATGTGAATGACCTTGCCATCCGTGCCTATAGAGAGTTTAGATAAATGCGCTTTAAATGCTCCGTGGGTAAATGGTAAATCGCTATGCTTATAGTGAAAAACGTTCAAGATTTGCTGCCATTGGCTTTGGGTGTAAAAAAAAACTGTGTACTCCTTTTTGGAGGCAAAACAACAAGTATTTTAAAAATTTTCTAATCGGTCACATAATCGAAATCGACATCGCTCATATCGACTTATGCGGTTATCAGTAGAATGTACGATTTACTTCCACTTAATTATGCACTATCCTACAATTCGGTTTTGGTGTAACGATACACCGTTGGAAACAATGGCAAAATAGCCTGTATCCACAAAAATGCCATCTATAGGCAAGAAGTGCTTTTTTCAACAAAAAAATGCCTCCGCTGCCTCCGTCCTGGGAAAATCAAAGTGGCCAATGGAGGCATAATGTATTAAAAACGCGGTTGACTTATTAGAGGAAAGATGCCCCTTAGGCAACAATGTGATTTAGCTTTACTTCAAAATCCTCAGTTCCTTTTGATGCCACTAATTCCTTAATGCCTTATTGCTAGAGGAAAGTAAGCAGAAAACACTCTCTCATCCATCAAAGTCCTGACTGCTACTGAAAGTCCTTCTAAGTAGAACGGAAAGCTGCTTTTGAAACTTGTTTGTCAAATCATCGGTTATGCATTTAACACGTCTCTAGGTTAACGAAATGTGCAAGCACTCAATGGTTTGGCGTTACTGCCATTGGTTATGACAATGACAGCAAGGATTTTTATTACTCAGTCGGCATCAGGGCTACTCCTCTCACGCAGCCCATTCAAAGAGTCTGCCCTAAATTAGCCGTTCTTTGAGCATATTAACAACATTGCTACAGGTCGTAATGTGCTACTCACGCACCTCCATAAGTAGCACTAAAACTCGATGAGTTAACGAAATGCATCGTCTTCCGGTCAAAAAGCGACTTTGCTACCTATTTGTGTTACAAGTAGTGCCGAAACTATTTCCAAGATGACGAATGCCATAAATAAGGGCATAAGTAAGATTTCTGCTTGCAAGCATTGCAATTACTCAATGAGAAAAGGGTACTAACAAGTACCCTTCCACTTCGTTAGGACACAGTGTTATTTCCCACATTCACTCATTTCTGCATCCAGACTCCCTCCAACAAGAAAATCCCGACCACTGTCTGGGTCGATGTCTCTGCTTCGAGCCCTCTTTGGGCAATTCACCCATCGCTAAGTGTCGTCATCACAGCCAGGCGTCTCAAAGCCACGTCCCCTACGGGTTGAAGTTGCCACCACCACCACCACCACCACCACCGCCACCGACGTTCTTCGCTCCCTACCAGGTAGACCAGCAGTCGGATAGCGGTGGATTACCCGCCTATACACGAAACATCTCTCTCGGTGAGACAACCAATGCCAAGCTGTTAGCACAACAACCACCTGGAACACTGTCAACTGCGTCGTCTTCGGATACTGGGACGTCAAATCCCTTTCCTGTCTCCCTTTCAGGTGGGTTGGAACGGTATTTTAAAGCAGCCGACGTTAGACTTTGATTTTGTGGTAGCGATTTTTCACTGTGCTACGTTATTCGTGAAATTAAATAGATTGATCTAGGTGAAATTCCGCGGGCTAGGTAATCAGGTACTAAAAGCTTATAGCGATGAAATGCTAAGAATCCCAGAGAGAAAAACTGTTTCTCTTCAAAACAGAACTTGGGTTTATCATACAGTAAGACCAAGGTTGCATCCAAGAGGTTGAAAGTCTACTAGCACAGAATTCCAAGTAGCAAATCCTTGAAATAGTTGAAACAGTCTTAATGTCGCTTCAAGCGGTGTCATGAAGACTCCCATTGACCTTAATCGCTAGGCGGAGACTTCACTTCTGTTGAGTTATGGGTGTCAAAGGAGGTCCTGGTAAATGCAGAGACTTGACCTTCCATATTGAAAGAAGGCTTAATCCACCTAGCCACAAATCTACCCACCAGCCTCACTGAAAGTGGTCTCGTTCTCCACAAAGAAGAAAAGGCAGTGGCCATATCGTATCCAGTTACTAATAAGTTGCCGGTTGAGTTCCTCCAGAGTTAAGGAAGTGGGCGTTAAAAGTAAGACCGGATGGAATTCGCATAACACAAAATAACTGATTACTACTTAAATGGCATGTACATCAGTAGCATCTGCAAATGCGTTAATTTATTATATTAAATTAAATGATCAAATGATCTCTCATTTGATCAGGTATGGTAACCAGGCAAGCTCATGCTCGTACTTTCTTTGAGCAAAAAGTTTTTTGACACCGGAAAGCACCTAACAATAAGTAATTAGCTAAAACAGTCATCAAGGTCTTGGTACAAAACGACTCAACTCTAAAAGCTAAGGAAAACTTGCCCCTAGGATGTCCCCACCACCTCATTTTTTCAATTGAGCGGAGACAATCGGTTAAACTAACCACGCAGCACCTCCTCAAGACAAATAACAAGGGGTTCCAGGAGGAATTCACAGTTAATAGGTGGTATGGAGGCCCTAGCCACGGAATAAAACGTGAAGGTGTAAATGAAGAAACTGAAATCACGGAAATTTCAGGGCCCGCGTTGTTAAATACCTAACTAAAGCGAACATCCTTCCATCGGGTTCAAACTCTAAAGCGATATCAAGGTTGCTGAATTACATGCGGATGGTCGAAACGTGTTTATGTACTACAAAAGGGAGATTTCTGAGGTAGATGAGGTCTAGAAAGGGGACTAACATGAGGCCAGTGTCCCCTTAGTGGATACACCAGATGTGCGTCCTGTCAAGGATATTTACGATCCTCTCCCCATCCCTCCTCCCTCTCTAGGCACCCTACCAGTCTACTATCCGGGCAAACGAGACAGCATCGAGATCGGTTCTGTGGCGAGCGATCCCTACAACCAGACAAAAGTCTACCTAATCAAGATGGTAGACCCCAGTGGAGACCATCACCAACAGCACCATCAACAACAGCAACCACAGAAGACGCAGATCGGTAGTAGCATAAATAACACCGTCTACGATGAGGAAGTGCTGAACAGCGGAGGCAGAGGAAACTTTCATGCGGTCAATCCAACCCTGGTCCGACTTTCCAATTCAACAGAAGCCGCTGGACTGATTCTCTGCCACCGACTAGCGGATGATGGTTCGAGTTTATCGAAGACCCAATCAGAAGCGGACTTTGCAGCGGCTAGACGACTACCGCCGTCTTCGCCACAGACACAGTCCTACGTCCTGCTCTCATCCCCGCCACCACCACCACCGCCACCACCACAACCGAATAATGTGAATGTCAATTAACCATGTCCTGCCGCAGTGCGACCTGACATCCTTTGTCCTCTCTTTTGACATCCCTTCCTTCCCTTCTCTGCCCCCAACCCTCGTCATGATGACTAACGCACACACAAGCACGGACGCATGCGAGCGATATTGATGTCGATGACCCTGGAATTAGTCAATCACGATGCAAACACACAAGGAGAAGCACACATGCGCCTATGAAAAGTTTAACAATTAAATGAATTTTATGGTGTAAATAAAATTTGCCTGATTATTCCGGAGGCGGCGTTGAGTGGTTGTGACAGGGAATGAGGGAGAGAATCCAACAAAAGGCTCAGAATCACTAACCAACTAAACCCTTACACAGGGAGACATGGGAAATGGGAGTCCATCAAGTAGGATGATGGCACAGACAGCCCAGAAGGCTAGTCATGCAAGGAACGGCGAAGATGGTTGTTTGACCAACACGAAAGATACAAGAATCTCCCGCGGAGAACGCCCCAGGTCCATCCCACTGTCTTAGTCTCAGCCAATGTACCAGTGACTTGGAACTACAACACGTGTCTACTAGCCAATTGGGTGGGTACTTGCGAACCCCCAGTCGGCCGCTCCACATGCTCGAGGTTAGGAAATGGCCTCGTGTGACTTCACGGCCAAGGCCATCCATCCGAAAGAGCAGTTAAGACCTGATTGCTTTCCGCTCAACGACTGGGCGGATGTGCCAGTGCACGGCCAGACACACAACTGGCTAGATTTGGTCATGCACGTCTGTATATAAGCCAACGATTTCTCCAGTATCTTCTGTCAGGTAAACCGAAGATTATTGCAGCATTGCTAATCATATTTGAAGCCCATCAGCGTGACAGCTAAGTGCAATCAATCGTCCATAAATTGGTGAGGAAAATGTGTCGTATACTCGCGACGATGCAACCTAGTAGGGAAGTGAAAAGGTTATGCACATGTGGCGATAACAGCTCTTGGCCCTCGAATAATCGCACTTACCTAAATTTTAACGCTATTAAGGAATTGGGGATGGAACCGATGAAACCTATTGATCTTCTTCATGTTTATTACGCAATTTCGTCAAACCCCCATTTATGTGACAACCAAAGCAAAATTCGAGGGCACGCATGGAAGGCAGACCCAGTGCTACTGATTAAATTAAAGTAGCGAGTTAACCTTCCTACTTGGAATGGACAACTAAGGCGAAGAAAAGAACAAAATCTATTTTCTTGGAGAAAATATATAGATACGTGGAAATTAATGCAAACACAAATGAACTCATAAATACCCCTTCATGCGTCGGATACCCAAACTAGCTTGTTGCAACTCCACCGCGGTCATTTGAGAGCACAGATCTATCCCAAATCTCTGCCTATTAGCGAGAGCCAGGTCAATAACATCTCGTAGACACAGAGTGACTAAATAGGCCAAAATCGGTACGACATCAGCTCCCCCCACTCCACGATGAATTGAGAGCCCAGAGCGCGCCAGCCAGATGTCAAAAGGTTGCCCCAAAAGTCGCGCTCTCTGTCGGAGTCTAGTGAATTCCAAATACTGCTCCGTAGTGGCCACATTGGCCACAAAACTATCAATCCTTTGCATACGAATGTGCTGGCCGGTGATTAGGGGATGCAGAAAAGGGGAGGAAATGGTGTTTTCCAAGTTAATGTTGAGTTTATCACATTCAGCGTGGAAGAGGGAGAGTGCTTTGGAGGAGGCGCCGCAGATTGCATGAGGATCAGGATTCTCCAGGTCGCCAGAAGTGAAGGCATAGGTAGAGAGGTAGGTTAAGATGCGGGAGAGATGAAGTTTGCAATCTGCGAGGGATGCGATGAGACGGGGAAGGGTGAGAGAAGAGACTGAGTCGCCGAAGAGGGAGCGGAATGCCTCAGCCAGGTATTCGCAATGCTGTTGAAGAGCTTCTACGACGACATCAGAGACAGTTCCAGTGAGGATGAAGTAGTCACCTGAAGCGAGGACGATTAAACGAAGAGCTTTGGTAAAAGCCTCTGTCTCATCAGGTGGGGATTCCTTGCCAAGCATCTAGAAGAATAGATAGCACCCTCGTTGTTTCGGTATGCAGCATTTCAAGAGAATTAAAGACAGTTAAGTGATTGTCGATATGACACCCTAGTTTCTGGAAATGAATGCCAAGATTAAATAAACCAGTTTGGCCTATTCATCGTTCAAAATGCAGTACAAAGGCTTATTTCCAGCATACTCTGTTGACGACTCATAAGTAATTTAGAATATGGATATGGACAATTCATACTTAGTGACACAATGTTTCCCGGCATTACATACATAAGATGCAAGTATGTGCATACATATGAGTGCCCTTTATGCGCACTTATAGTGTGTGGTATGTCTTCTCAAACAGCTTAAAGGGCATATATCCACAGACAAAAGCCAGTTGATTACCGAATTCCGGATACCAACATATTAAGCATGCACATAGGACCATGGGAAGCTAAAGAATGAAAATAGCACAGGGAAATAGTGAAAATTGGTCATGATCGTGAGAAACGCATTCTTAGTCAAAGCTGTCAAGAAAAACAACCATCCTGAACCAAATCACGACAGAAATAATGAAAGACTATCAGTAAAGAAATAACGGGTGATCACGAACCAATTCGCCGTTTCACTGTATATTTTCGACAACATAAATGTGTACAAAAAAGCCGAATGAAAACCTACTACCACAGCATCAAAAATGATCTAGTCACAATGGAAGAAGCACAAAGATGCCGCCAACCATGCACATGTAGAGCTAGGTGAATTTCTTATTGATTAAAACGATAAAACATAATAATACTCCTAAAAAAACAAAAATTATCGTAATTATAAACAAACTTTACTAAGCGAAAATTATTTTCGGGTTCCAAAATCACAGCATTCATACTACAATGGTCAGCGATTCGTTTTACTTCTTAACGCAAAATGACTGTAGCTTAATTTTGTAAATTTTAGCCATGTGACTGTATGGCATAAAATTAGCCTGGCCAACTAAGGCCCTAAAAAACCTTTGCAAGGTTAACTTGGAGTTTATGTAGCAACAACATTAAAAGTCGTTTCTCTTTTATGTTTAAATATCTACGAAATGCCTATAAAATAAAAATCCTATAAAGGCCTAAACATTTTACGGTTGCTGTGTAGGAATTTTGCACTAATGCAGCAATTATTAGACTCGTTTGTAGCGTCCCGTGGCTCCCTTTAAGGTAAGAGAAGGCATAGTA